>CM034398.1:1212500-1555000 GCA_019925095.2 Dendrolimus kikuchii
GAACGAACATTCCCGAGCGCACGTCGGCTGTATTTGCCTCGCCACAAATCCTTTGCTCCCTTGATATCTAAAGGCCCCCCGAAGCGGTATTATTTAATGGGATTACTTACGCCATCTGTGCTCAAGCCACCAATTTCAAACTACTACGCGTACGCAACGTTCTTAAATTAAATGTTGTGCATAAAAGTTTTATTGGATAAAAAGTAGATGTCGCTGGTTGTTCAGTAGAGCGTCGTTTATCAGGACTAACAGAGGCATGGGTGTTCGGAAAACAGGTTTTCTCGGATAATCGAAATGTATTGATTCAGCTATACATTTTTTTTTATTGCAGGAGTTCAGCAGACAGGCAGACGGCCAACTTGATGGAAAGTAGTTACCATCGCCTATGGACATTTGCAACACCAAAGGTGTGCTACAAATGCGCTGCTGCTCTCTTAAGGGAGACTGGAACCTGGTCACTAATGCCGGAACACAACACAAGGTTGCACACTCGTCTGTTCTTAAGGCTCCTGACATCACCTTCTGCTAGTACACGATCAATTTGGCTGATATTATAATTATTATTTATATTTGTGGAAAGAATGCATGATGAAAAAATGACTAAACAGATATACAATGCAAAAGTGGATGGATGCAGAAGTCGTGGAAGGCCACGACACACCTTCCATGATCAAATTGATCGTGTACTAGCAGAAGGTGATGTCAGGAGCCTTAAGAACAGACGAGCTTGCATGACAAGAGTTATGAATGTCAAAGAGGCAAGTGAGGTGTGTAAGAATAAGCCTAAATGGCACTCTGTTGTTCGTGCCTACCCCGCAAGGGAACTGGCGTGAAGTTATGTATATATGTATGTATGTATTTATATTTAAAGTTGATATGCAAAATGACAAAGCCGCTAGCCCCCCTCTGTGGAATCTTTTAGGCGAACAGTCACGCACTTGGCCGCTTTAACTTTTTAATATTCCGCCAGCGTGAAAAACATTTAGAGGAGAAAGAAAGAAAAAACATTTATTTAGAACTACAGCACAAATGAGAATACAATACACAATATAAATAAATAAATGTACAATGTAACATGCATTAAAAAAAAACCAAGCAAGTGTAGCTCTAAATTGGTCCTTTTTTTTTTTGATAACGCAGGGGGAATGTCTTTGGACACCATCCTCGGGTCCTTCGGGGGAAGGGCCAAAATGCAGGCATAAGGCCTGCATCGAGGGTGTGTGGGACTCTCAGCGACCGGTCCTCCACGCTGGCTTCTAAAACGAAGTTGTCGCGAGAAACGGCCGCCAAACTACCCACTAAACCTAAACCTGCGCCCCATTTATAGCGCTTTTACGGGGCGTCATGGGATCTTGTACAGAGTAACTGCACCATGACGCCCCTAAACCCTGTAACTGGGTCACCCCGGGGAACAGAGTGACCCACTTCGTACAGCAGGGGGGGGGGGGGAAGTCCGCTGTCGCCCCCGTGACAGCGGCCCCCTGTGACGGTAATTATGGGAGGAGAAGATGCGCGTAGCTCTAAATTGGTCCTAGCTCATGCATTCGCAGAAGGAGGAGTCGCTGGTTAAGTTCGAACTACGAAGCGCTGATCTTCCGCTCCAAGGGCCATTCAAGTGTAGCTCTAAATTGGTCCTAGCTCAGCATGTTGCTGGTTGAGTTAACCAGCGCTGATCTTCCGCTAGGGCCATTCAAGTGACATACACAGACAGACACTGAAGCAAATAAAAAACAAAATGAAAAGAAAGTAAGTATAAAAGAGAAAACAACAAGAAAAATGTGCACATCAATTGTAAAAAAATGAAATACATACTATTTATACAGTTTGACATACATACATACATACATACATAACTTCAAATTTAATTTAACTTCAAATTTCAATAATTTCAATACAGTTTGAGATTTGTATTTTTTTATTATGGCAGGGGAAATGCATTTCGCACACTACCGGGTCCTTTACTAGGAATTAGACCAAAGCGACGAGAGGTGAGACCACGATTAGCCACCAGAGTCAAATCGCCGGCTTGTGTGGAGACTCGACTACTCAATACTCAACTAAAACCAGCCTCCTCTTACTTAGAACGTAGTTACGCCCACGCTGATCCTAGCGCATCAGTGCTTGACAATGCCCCGGGGGAGGCAAACTCACTTCGTCAACAGGGGTGAAGACTCCTCCGCTCTCTAGATGCTGGAGGGTCCCTGCAGCGGAATTTATGGGAGGAGATCCTGCGCATATCTGCGTCTCCGGGACCCCGACTGACGTCAGTACCCGCGAGACGCATGCGCACCTATCTACCTTTCTCGTTCCGCGACCTCCTTTTGAAACATGACAGTCTCGCAGAATTTGGCCGCGCCCACCCAATGATCGAAGCATTGGTATTTTTTTTATTGCAGGAGTTCAACAGACAGGCAGACGGCCCAGTTGATGGAAAGCGGCTACCATCGCCTATGGACATTTGCACCACCAAAGGTGCTACAAATTCGCTGCTGCTCTCTTAAAGAAGACTGGAACCTGGTCACTAATGCCGGAACACAACACAAGGTTGTGATGTTGTTGCCTTGAGCCGCATTAACCCACTTGTTCATAATAGTTATACGAAATTTATAGGCTCGTTAAAGAAGTATTATGCATAATCGGGTTAATAGTACGATTATAATGCACAACACTTTTTGATATTGCTTTTAAAGAGATATCAAGACGGAGTTCACTATGTAGCCGGTCATTACTATAATTTTGAAAATATATAAATTCTAGGTGTCAATTAAATATAACCTTTGTTATTCAAGAATAATGTAGCTTTCTATTGGTAAAAGAAGTTTCAAAATCGGTTCAGTAGTTTCAGAGATTACTTCCTACAAACGAACTCACAAACTTTACCTCTTTATAATATTAGTTTCACAAAAGAATAATTTTGATTTCGACAACGTTTCATACATTAAAAAAAATACATTTTTTAAAATTATGTGAAATAGTCGTAATTTACATGTAAGGCATTGAGAACCGCGGTCCATAAAAAAGACCCGGACTTTTGGAGGGCTTCCCCGGGGGCCATGGGAAGGCCAACACGTAGAGGCCCATTGACAACATTAATGTATGTATGTATATGACACTGACACTACACCATATAAAAATACTGTGGCGAATGATGGTGGAACCATCTAGTTAGTTTAAGAACTTTTAGTAGAAGTTAGAAAATTCTGGAAGGAAAAGACAAGGACGGATATATTTTAGAAAGGGATAGACGATGCACGAAATTTCCAGAATAGAAAGTTCGGGAAGGAAAGAAAGAGATAGATAGATGTTTAGAAAGGGACATATACTAAATAAAAGAATAACGAAATTATGGGTTCCAGAAAATTCTTCCGGGTATTTTATTAATTCTTCAGTTTTAGAGTTGAATTCAGTTCAAGACAGCGAAGCGACAAGTGCGCTACGGAAGAGTTGGAAGAGAAGTTTAATAGAAGACAGTGACGAGTTAAGTGGTGAATTTAGTGACAAGTTTAGCGAACGAAGTGAAGGAGGAGTGTAGTGCAGTTCGAGAGGCGAACCAGAAGCGAGCTACACGCGACAATATCGGAGGTGAGCACTGCAGTAGCAGGAGGTGGTCTACGCAATATCGGCGACGGTGTTGTAAGTACGACACCTTATCGTCGGGACAGTGCATCGTTAGTCGTCGTGTAGGGGCAACCCTGCAGCGAGGTATTATGTGCGGCTGTTGAAAGTCAATAAAAGCGTTACTTAAAAGAACTGGTGTTTCCTTCCAATCCCGAGTGCGTACCCCCGCTCGCATGTAACAATACACTCAAAGACAAGCCCCGGGCAGTGTAGGACTATTATAGAGAATTAGAACAAAAGATACCGGGCTATTGGGATGAATTGCTAATAGAACTAGGGATTTGGGACTATGGGGAGTATGGCGTCTACCAGCTACAATCTTCTTTTTTTTTATTGCAGGAGATCAGCAGACAGGCAGACGACCCACTTGATGGAAAGGTGCTACAAATGCGCTGCTGCTCTCTTGAGGGAGACTGGAACCTGGTCACTAATGCCGGGACACAACTCAAGGTTGTTATGGCGACATACTTTAGACCAGGGGTGGTAACCATCCAGTCGGGCAAATGCCCTACCACCTGGCTATGGGTTGTTAAGTCGGCTCTTACGACAGGCCGCCCGACCGCAGGAAATTGTATTCTTTCTCCGTTCCTGCATGGATAGAAAGAAGTGTTCGTGGAGCATGTGGAAAATGGGTAGACAGTGACTCACCACTTCCTGCATGGGTACAAGACTGGGTGTCGATAAGTGGGCTGCAAGTTCACCAAAGCTACTTCTGACGTTATGCCATTTATCACTTCCACCTCTGGCTTGAATCTTAGCTCTAGCCATCTCCTCTCCGTGTCGGCTGGCTAAGGCAAACATGGTGGCGGAAGCCTTGTATATGGAGGCGGAAGCCTTAATAAGATTTGTAGAATATGGACTTTATAATAAACTTTGGTTATTCCGACGTTTCGGCCACTTTTCAGTGGCCGTGATCACGAAAGACAAAGATATCAAGTGTCAACGAGTATTGTTAAAGTTTTATTTAGCCTACCGGCAACTTCTTCATTTTAATTATTTAGTTTAAATTTTGTTTATGGTTGTTACTTACTCTGTGGGAGCTTAACCTAATTTACCGCAGCTTCGCAACATGTTGTGGCTTGAAGATAAGAAGCGGCGCAAGAAACTCTTCAGCAAACATGCCTAGCTCTAATAATTTTATATAATATTAAAATGGGTGGAAGGAAAATAAAATAAATTATCAGTCAAGTTGGTTTTTGTTCCGTTGCACGCTGAAAGAGCTCACAGTGGCTTGAGGTCTGGCAGTTGGTTTTTGCTGGGTTTGCGTCTTAATAGTTTTGATGATCGGATCCCAAACAGGTGGTACTTGCCAACCATCTTCTCTATTGAAATTTGGGTGTTTTTTGATTTGAATAGCCTCACGCGTCATTCTGGTATGAAACGATTCTCTTTCGCGAGAATTTGTGGGTTATCGAATCTGATGTAGTGGTGTAGTAGTGGTTGGTATAACCAAAATCAAATAAATTACCGCGCTTAAAACCGTTAAAACGTAGTTTTATTATGTATACAAGTCGCGAAAACTTAAGAAAATATTATGGTTTTTTTTTATTGCAGAAGTTCATCAGACAGGTAGACGGCGCACCTGATGGAAAGCGATTATCATCGCCTATTGACATTTGCAACACCAAAGGTGCTACAAATGCGCTGCTGCTCTCTTAAGGGAGACTGGAACCTGGTCACTAATGCCGGAACACAACTCAAGGTTGTTATGGCGGCATACTTTAGACCAGGGGTGGTAGCGATCCAGTCGGGCAAATGCCCTACCACCTGGCTGTGGGTTGTTTTGTCGCCTCTTACGACAGTCCGCCCGGCCGCAGGAAATTGTATTCTTTCTCCGTTCCTGCACGCATAGAGATTTATGTGAACTAATATGGATTTTGTCAATTTATATCTTCAAAAGTAGTAACGCGCGAGCGCGATACCTAACGTCTTAAACATAAACTCTTGTTTACGTAAACCGAAAACCCGGATAAGTGTGACAGATCCGGATAAAAATGGTCGGTTAAATCCAGAATTTTATTCGGTGAAGCGATGCGGGATAATCTTGACTGATAACAGCCGGAATACGGCGTTTTAAAATACACGCTTGGGTGTGGTGCAAGGAGCTATATTTAATCCGGCAACATTTTATTTATTTCTCATATTGTCAAAGTACGCTTGGAGTTTTTAATAAATAGTGAAAAGAGTACACCAGCCTGTCTGCTGTGCTTCAGCAATATAAAAAACGGATAAGTGGCAAAACGAATCGCAACAAAATTTTAACTTGAAGCCTTACGGGCAGATTGTTAATGTACTTGTCCAATTTGAAAACCGGCCCGTAAAACTTGAAGTAAAAATTTTGTTGCGATTCGTTTTGCCACTTGTCCGTTGAAGTTTCACTTCTAATATATGTCCCAGCACACATTTCGATTTTTCGCAAGTTCACTGCAAATTATGATTTGGTTAGGTTAGGTACATTTTAGTTAATACAGCCAGCCTTCTAGGTACAATGCCCAGCGACAGTGGTCTGGTGGGGCTGGACGGACCTTGATACAGGTTTTTTTTATTTTATTTTTTTTAAGCTAGGTTTATTTATATTATGGATTATGCCCTCCTTTTTTATTTAGTTCTAGTTTTTAATTTTAGGTTTATTTTTCATACTGTAGTTTAGTTTTAGTATTTAATTGTATTTTTCTATTGTATTAAATGTAATATGTATATTAATGCATTTTTTATTTAAACTTATTGTATTTTATTTAAAAAAAAAACTGAATTCGATCCGGAACCAAAAAACGCATCCATAGTATAGTCGAAAATAATGCCGCCTCTCACCACGCGGCCGTAACGCTTTTTCGTGACAGAAAAATCCTAAAACCCCCACGTTTATTTATTTTTTTATTGCAGGAGTTCAGCAGACAGGCAGACGGCCCACTTGATGGAAAGCGGTTACCATCGCCTATGGACATTTGCAACACCAAAGGTGCTACAAATGCGCTGCTGCTCTCTTAAGGGAGACTGGAACCTGGTCACTAATGCCGGAACACAACTCAAGGTTGTTATGGCGACATGCTTTAGACCAGGGGTGGTAGCCATCCAGTCGCGCAAATGCCCTGCCACCTGGCTGTGGGTTGTTAAGTCGCCTCTTACGACAGGCCGATAGAAGATTCACCACACTATAAAATACTTGTGTTTCTAGGAATAACACCTGTATACAACTAAATTTATGCAAGAATAAATATTTCAATTCCAAGAACATTAGGAAATATAAATCACTCGTATTTACCTTCTGAACCTAAGAATTATGTGCTTTCTCCACGCACCTCTACACCAGTCTATATGTAAAAATGTTCAATGTATTATATGCCAATGGGACTTTAACGATCATAACGGGACGTGAACGGCTTGCGAATGGTTTATGAGCCACGTGTGTTTTCGAAAAGCTAAATATTGCAAAGCGACATCTTAATAATGTTATTACGTGTGTTACGGAATATTTTATCCGTGCAGGAACGGAGAAAGAATACAATTTCCTGCGGCCTGGCGGCCTATCGTAGGAGGCGACTTAACAACCCACAGCCAGGTGGTAGGGCACTTGCCCGACTGGATGGCTACCACCCCTGCTCTAAAGCATGTCGCCATAACAACCTTGAATTGTGTTCCGGAATCAGTGACCAGGTTCCAGTCTCCCTTAAGAGAGCAGCAGCGCATTTGTAGCACCTTTGGTGTTGCAAATGTCCATAGGCGATGGTAACCGCTATCCATTCAGTGGGCCGTCTGCCTATCTGCTGCACTCCTGCAATAAAAAAAAATAAAAAAGTACGTGCAATACTTATTTTTTTTTATTGTACGATTTCATCAGAGAGGTAGACGTCACACCTGATGGAAAGCGGTTACCATCGCCTATGGACATTTGCAACACCAAAGGTGCAAACAAACCAAGACACACAAAGAGCCTAAAAATTAATAACCCAGGCACAGAAAAGAAAAAAAACAACACACATGGCACTATATAGGACTATATATAAGTATAGATATAAGGCCAACACTGCACATGCACTTCCTCACAACACCAGCATGTAACAGATACACTCTACATTAGTATAAGTTTAGTATTAAAATTAGAATAAATTAATATAATAAGTTATTCTTAAGGTACACCAAAACATAAAAATTACTACATATAATGTCACATACACTAACAAAAACAAACAATAAGCGTGTACAGAGTCTCAAATTTTTCATAGAAATTAAGTATTGAAAAAGGATACGGAACTCGAGTCCGTAGAGATATATATAATAATAAAAAATAAAAAAAATAAAAAAATAAAAACCAAAGGTGCTACAAATGCGCTGCTGCTCTCTTAATCTGACTGAAAGCTACTAATGCCGGTACACGACTCAAGGTTGTTATGGCGGCATATTCTCGATCAGGGATGGTAGCCACCCAGTCCGGCAAATGCCCTACCACCTGGCTGTGGGTTGTTTTGTCGCCTCTTACGACAAGCCGCCCGGCCGCATGAAATTGTATTCTTTCTCCGTTCCTGCACGATTAAATCACATCGCATTTATAGAATTATTATTAATGATCTGTGTTGTAACGTATGTTGTTTACGGCAAGAAATTGCCGTAAAATAAGGCAATTGACTAACGTCTTTACCACTAGAAACATAATATGTATTTCATAAAATTTTGTGGATCTATCACGATTCAATAATAACACTTATTATTATCTTCTTCAGATGAGTATAAACAGACTTATTAACATTAAGATGATGTAATGAATATGTTTTATCAATTACCTATATATTTATACCAATAGACGTTTACAGTAATAAAATGCATCAATATTCTTTTTAATAATAATAAATGTATGGAACAATGTTTGTAAGCAATTCATAATTGATTTTTTATAATATATTATTGACGAAATATAAACTGATGGAGTGAATCTTATAAATATTACACATGAACTTAGAGTAATGTTTTGTTTCATAAGTAACAGTGCCAGCGAAACTTCGTTCGCGTTGCCATAGCGACAAAGTATTTGTTAGGGCCTGTGCACACCACGTTTTTTAAACGTGCCGTCGACGTGCGTTTTAGTAACGCGCGTCGTCGGCGCGCTTTTATCCTACAGAGCAGTTTTTTGTCGTTTGTATCGATACAAACGCGCGTTGGCATCGCGTTTGTATCGATTAAAACGCGCGGCACCGGCGCGTCTGTACGACAGTCGACAGCGACAGCTGACGAGACGACGGGTTGTTGCAGAAATAAATAACCCGTTCGTGTGCAAAATATGTAATTTGGTACATAATGTTTACATAGCCGAAAGAAATAATATATATAATAGGATTTCTGTCTGTTCTGCTTAAAAATGCAAAATGCCATCGCGTCTGTATCGCTACACACGCGCGTCTGTATGGGTTCAAACGCGTATTTGAATTTATACAGGTGTGCAAAGGTCTACAGTCTGCGTCTGACTTGCGTGCGTATCGCGTCTGTATCGCTACAAACGCGCGTCAACGGCGCGTTTAAAAAACGTGATGTGCACAGGCCCTTAGTGTTACACAGCGACATCAAAAAAACGCGATTGCAGCGCCACTTTTTTAGGCTCAGGATCGAGATTAAAAGGTTGCAAAGCTTTTTCTTCTTACGGCAGGTATACATAATGAAAACTAATTTGATTTTTATTTTTATTTCTTCCGTATTCACGACTACTGAAAAGTGGCCAAAACGTCGGAATATAAATAAAAATTGAAAAGTTTGTAAGAATGTATGGATGTATCTTTGTTACTGTTTCACGCGAAAACTACTGAATGGATTTTGATGAAACTTTACAATAATATAGTGTTGCGAGTTGCAGGACTCGAATTAAAATACCGTTGCAATTATTATAGAGTTTATTAGAACTATACAAACACGTATAACATAGGTACAAATATAACCGAACGCAACAAGTCCAAACGTAATGCACAATTCACTAACACGCGCCAAGTCCGTCACTAAATAGATTACCGGATGTCCACATGTCTTGTTTCGCTCGTGGTTATCGCTTGACTCTTCATCTCTCAATTGGGGCATTGCTTTATACTGCACAGATGCAATATGTCTGCCCAGCCGCGTGACCGAATTTCCTAGAATCAGTTTGTACTTTAAATCCGAGACACCTGGCAGTTAAAGGATTACCTAACAATTAAATTAAAATATTACTAATAATTAAAATTAATTAACCTAACGTTAATAAGAATTAGTTCGGCACTAATGACAGCCATAAAACAAGTACGATAACAATAGGATGTTTTTCTTAAGTGCAAAATTTAAACACGAAGTTAACAAAATAACTCCGAATGCAGGAAAGGTAATAACTGCGTTTTAGGACAGGCAGATGTGCGCATTCTTTTGACGGCATGTAACAATATACATAGATAGATAGATAATACTTTATTGCTCACCAAAATAAACAAATACAAAAACAAAATGCATAACTACAATACTTCTTGGCAAAACAACAGGCGGCCTTGTCGCTACAAGCGATCTCTTCCAGGCAACCTAGCTTAAAAGAAATTCTTAACTAATCTGGCGATGTAGGTGAAACAGAAAAAAGGTAGGACTGTACAATTTAAATATACATACTTACATTAATTTATATATTTATATTCAATATATATATATAGACATATAACAAAGCTGTATTAATTTAGCTTCTTTGCCTCAATACAATGAATGTATACATTCACGTGGTGCCACATCTCTCAAAATTTTTCCCTTCTTACTTTTTTTTTATTGCAGGAGTTCAGCAAACAGGCAGACGGCCCACTTAATGGAAAGCGGTTACCATCGCCTATAGACATTTGAAACACCAAAGGTGCTACAAATGCGCTGCTGCTCTGTTATGGGAGACTGGAACCTGGTCACTAATGCCGGAACACAATTGAAGGTTGATATGGCGACATACTTTAGACCAGGGGTGGTAGCCATCCAGTCGGGGAAATGCCCTACCACCTAGCTGTGGGTTGTTTTGTCGCCTCTTACGACAGGCCGCCTCAACGCAGGAAATTGTATTCTTTCTCCGTTCCTGCACGCATAACTTACTTAACCTACAAATAAAAAAATATCGAGTGGTTGATGTAATTACTACAATTATATAAATATTATGAAAATAAACAGTTAATTAATTTTATATGTCTTCAAAAACCATTGAAAACCTTCGGAAAGCTCTACCATTTAGTTTTTTTTTATAATTTGAGATAATATCCGAGAAACACAGTCCATAACAGACGGATAAAAAAGACGATTTTGTAAGGTATTTTAAAACGACAATGGAACCCTAAAAACTGTGATGTGTTAACCATTTCGCAATGTAGTTATTATAGTAGGCGAAAATCATTATATTTAACGATCCAAAAAAATCTATCCACATTTACAGTTTTACAGTTTACGAGATCGGTTCACTATGTTCTTTGTTTATGCGCTAATCGCTTTATTCTTACTTAACCATTGGTGGTTTAAAGACAAAGTTAAGTTATACGAAGCGTTCAAGACCGATGTTCGCGCCTGGCCAATCGTTGGTCACGGACTATGGTTCATGGGAACGAATGAAGGTAGGTCTTTTAGACATAGAGAAAAGAGCTAGGAAACTGATAGGCAATAACCAACTATTCGACGAGAGGCTTCAGAGCCTAATCGACGTAAGGTCGCCAGTTTGTCGGTATTCTATAGGATACACTTCGGGGAGTGTGCCACGGGATTACATGAATTGGTTCCTCCCTCACCATTCTACCACCGGACAAGCAGACGTACGCACTCACGCCACCGATATATGGTGGAAATACCAACGAAGCGGACGAAACGCTATGCTTCCTCTTTCATCATACGCACCGCTGAAGAGTGGAACTCTTTACCGTCGTCTGTTTTTCCTGAAAAATATAATCTAGGTGTCTTTAGGTCTCGCGTGAACAGGTATCTTCTAGGTAAGCGTGCTCCACCTTAGACTGCATTTCCGCCTGACGTCAGGTGCAATATCAGTCAAACGCGAACCTATTCAATATAAAAAAAACACACAAAAAAAAATTTTTTTTTAGTGCCTGAAGCAGCCCCTGTGGCCGGTTCCTATATCTTACCGACCGTTCATTTGCCTTACTGTCGGATCAAATTTCACATAAAAAAACGAATCGCAACAAAATTTTAACTTGAAGTCATACGGGCAGATTGTTAATGAATTTGTCCGATTTGAAAACCTGCCCGTAAAACTTCAAGTCAAAATTTTGTTGCGATTCGTTTTGCCACTTGTCCGTTGCCATTCGTTTTTCCACTTGTCCGTTGCGATGCGTTTTTCCACTTGTCCGTTGAAGTTTCAATTCTACTATGTGTCCCATTTCGATTTTTCGCAGGTGTACTGTAAATTATGTTTTGGTTAGGTTAGGTACATTTTAATGAATGCATTTTTTATTTAAACATATTTTATATTATCAAACAAAAAAACTGAATTCGATCCGGAACCAAAAAAACATCGATAGTCTATTCTAAATTTATGCCGCCTCTGAATACGCGATATACCTTCTACCCCCACGCGGCCGTAACGCTTTTTCGTGACAGAAAAAATCCTAATACCCCCCGTCTATATAGAAGTTTCACTTCAAAAAGATATAGTCTAACTTTTAAGAGATGCTTAAGATCGACCTTCAGCCATGTGATAACATGGCTAATGGCTAGCGCACGCGTCCCAAACTCAAAGGGCGCGGGTTCGATCCTGACCGAAACGCATGCACCACTTTGGCAGTTTTCTGACCTAATGTGCGTATTATCACAATTAACACGTGCTAACAACGATGAAGGAAAACATCTTGATGCAATTTGAACATCGAGATAACCGATGTGTCGAACGTGCCAAGCTGCCTAGGACAAGCGTGGCGGGTGTGCTGTCCGTTTGTACTATTGTGGGAGGCCTGAGCCCAGCAGTGAGACATTTATGGGTGGTTATTATTATATATATTGCATGAAAGTAGAGTAAACGCGGTCGAGATGCGAGCACTGCGCAAAATCTGCGGAGTGACGTACGCGGACCGCGTTCGTAATACCGAAGTAAGAAAGAGAGTTGGTCTGAAAGAGAGTGTCGGGGTGAAGGTAAGGAACGGAATGCTCCGGTGATTCGGGCATGTCGAAAGAATGCATGATGAAAGAATGACTAAACAGATATACAATGCAAAAGTGGATGGATGCAGAAGTCGTGGAAGGCCACGACACACCTTCCATGATCAAATTGATCGTGTATTAGCAGAAGGTGATGTCAGGAGCCTTAAGAACAGACGAGCGTGCATGACAAGAGCTATAAATGTCAAAGAAGCGAGTGAGATGTGTAAGAATAAGCCTAAATGGCGCTCTGTTGTTCGTGCCTACCCCGCAAGGGAACTGGCGTGAAGCTATGTATGTATGTATGTTTAAATATATTCTTCTATGTTTCAGATCGTATGTATGCGTTTAAAATGTGTGGAGAAGTAGCTCTCAAGAATGGCGGAATTGCCTCCTTCTGGCTGGCACAAAACCTCTACTTAGGTATGTACATCAAAATAACAACTAATATAGCGTTTATTTAACTTACAATTGATGTACCTATGTATGTATGTATGTAAGTTCGGGTGGAATCTTGCAAGTTCAATTTGACCAACTTCCCGGTTTCCGATTGAGCTGAAATTTTGCACGCATATGTATATCGCTTGACAATGCAATAATATGTTACCATGGAGCTGATCTGATGATGGAGTCGGAAGGTGGCTATAGGAACTCCTGAACTAAACAAGATAGATCCGTCGTGTTTGGGCTCGTTTCACTTGTCTTGGCTAGCACTCTGCTGCTACATGATATCCAGGATCTCAAAGGCTTGTATTTAAAAACCTTTTTAAAATAGCTTATTTCATGGTAATACAGATAAATCAGTTTCGAGACAATGCGTTTATAGTAGTTTTTGTATATTTACAGGACTTGTTAATAAATTAATAAATTTTAATTATTAAATTAATATTTACATTAAATAATTTACATACATAGATTGAAATAATAATTTTAAGAAAATTGGTAATATATGTATATATATATATATATATATATATATAATCAATTGCTGTTCTTTAGTCTCAATAAAACTTGAGAATGGCTGGACTGATTTGGCTAATTTTGGTTATGAATTATTTGTGAAAGTCCAGGGAAGGTTTAAAAGGTATATTTATAATTAAATTAATTGGAATATAGTAAAAACAACAATTTCGCTTTTCCTTAGAAACTATTCCTGCCTGTCAAACATCTCTTGTTCGCCCCGTCGTTCAGAAATCAAATTAAATTTAAAAGTTAATTTTTTTTTGGTTATGATTGTCAAAGGTTTGATGTTCGTCCCGTCGTTCAGAAATCAACGTTTTTTATTTATTGATTCTGAGGCGGTACGAAGTTTGCCGGGTCAGCTAGTAAAGGTAATAAATATGACCCAAGTTACATAAAAGGTACTAATCAAATAAATTTTTATTTATCTGTGCAGGAACGGAGAAAGAATACAATTTCCTGCGTCCGGGCGGCCTGTCGTAAGAGGCGACTTAACAACCCACAGCCAGGTGGTAGGGCATTTGCCCTACTGGATGGCTACCACCCCTCGTCTAAAGCATGTCGCCATAACAACCTTGAGTTGTGTTCCGGCATTAGTGACCAGGTTCCAGTCTCCCTTAAGAGAGCAGCAGCGCATTTGTAGCAGCTTTGGTGTTGCAAATGTCCATAGGCGATGGTAACCGCTTTCCATCAAGTGGGCCGTCTGCCTGTCTGCTGATCTCCTGCAATAAAAAATAAAAAAGGTGTGCGCATTCCTTTGTCGACATGTAACATTAATAACTGCAAGTTAGTCATTAAAATGTTTTTAGTTTGTATTTAACCCCCCAAATAACACATTTAACAATTGCTTTCTAGTGATAGCAGACCCTGCAATCGCTGAACTGATACTGAAGACGACTGCTGAGAAAAATGATATCGTAAGATTTACACGAATTTTAATTGGAAATGGGATTATCTTCGCTCCAGGCTAGTATAAAAGTATAATTATATAATAATAATATATTAACTTTTTTCAACATTCAAATTCATAATTAAATACAACCGGTTATAACAGTTTAATAGAAATAGTATTAATACAATTTCCTCCGTTGTGGCGGCCTGTCGTAAGAGGCGACAAAACAACCCACAGCCAGGTGGTAGGATATTTGCCCATCTGGATCGCTACCACCCCTGGTCTAGAGTATTCCACAATAACAACCTTAAGTTGTACATACATACATACATACATAACTTCACGCCAGTTCCCTTGCGGGGTAGGCACGAACAAAAGAGCGCTATTTAGGCTTATTCTTACACATCTCACTCGGTTCTTTGACATTCATAGCTCTTGTCATGCACGCTCGTCTGTTCTTAAAGCTCCTGACATCACCTTCTGCTAATACACGATCAATTTGATCATGGAAGGTGTGTCGTGGCCTTCCACGCCTTCTGCATCCATCCACTTTTGCATTGTATATCTGTTTAGTCATTCTTTCATCATGCATTCTTTCCACATGCCCGAACCACCGGAGCATTCCTTTCCTTACCTTCACCCCGACACTCTCGTTCAGACCAACTCTCTTTCTTACTTCGGTATTACGAACGCGGTCCGCGAGCGTCACTCCGCAGATTGTATGTTGCCGGAACACAACCTTAAGTTGTGTTCCGGCATTAGAAAGAAAGAAATGTTATTTCTAAAAATACGACACTTAACAATCACTTTTCCATGTCCCCATAGTCCCAGACCCTAGTTCCATTAGCAGTTCATCCCAATAGCCCGGTACTTTTTGTTCTCATTTCCTACAATAGTCCTACACTGACCGGGACTTGTCCTTAGGTGCATTTTTATATGTTGGAGACAATGATTAACGCCGGTCAGTGCTTTTTTTATTGCAGGAATTCAGCAGACAGGCAGACGGCCCACTTGATGGAAAGCGGTTACCATCGCCTATAGACATTTGCAACACCAAAGGTGCTACAAATGCGCTGCTGCTCTCTTAAAGGAGACTGGAACCTGGTCTCAAATGCCGAAACACAACTCAAGGTTGCTTTGTCGCCTCTTACGACAGGCCGCCCGGCCGCAGGAAATTGTACTCTTTCTCCGTTCCTGCACGGATAAAAAGTGTCACGCCATATTTACATTAAACTTATCAAGGGGCGTGTTGGCCTTCCCATGGACCCACGCAAGCCCTCTAAAAGTCCGGGCCATTCTTATGGCCCATGGTCTGCAGATACATACATTTTATAATAATGAAAATATGTGCCGCAATTTGCGAAATGAGGTTGACACTCAGTATTTTGCTGTGCCGAAAACATAGTCCGACATAGCACTGATTTTCAGTGCCCATCTCCTTAATCACAAAAGTCATGCGACCCTCGGTACATACATGCATACATAACTTCACGCCAGTTCCCTTGCGGGGTAGGCACGAACAACAGAGCGCCATTCAGGCTTATTCTTACACACCTCACTTGCTTCTTCAATTATTATAGTTAACGTATACGTGAAAAGAATAATAACAAAGAAAAATCATTCTTCCGGCTTGCATCTGGCTTCTATCAGCGCCATCTACCTGTTTACCTACTTCATGCAATAAACAAAGGTCAGAAAACTATCTAAGTATTGCGTATTTTCCGGCTAGGATTCGAACTCGCTAAAATATAATGACATCTCTTGGCTATCTTTAAGAATTAACGTTGAAATTATTTTTAAATTCTACCTTACTTTTTAACTTTTAATAGCATAGTTAAACTGCACGAATAGACGCTGCAAACATGACTATGTAACTGCGAATACTGTATGTTTAATTTCAGCTGCAATATGGCGTTCACGCCGCAAGAACATGGCACCAACCTTCAGCCAAAGGAACTTGAACGTTTTCGTGGATATCTTCTCGAAGCAGAGCC
The DNA here is from genome assembly GCA_019925095.2 of Dendrolimus kikuchii. NCBI lineage: Eukaryota > Metazoa > Arthropoda > Insecta > Lepidoptera > Lasiocampidae > Dendrolimus > Dendrolimus kikuchii. Next base: position 1,229,070 of record CM034398.1, read on the forward strand.
GTATCCTGGCTGACAGGTTAAAAGAAGTAGCTGGTAAAGGCGATTTTCCTATTTGGAGATATATTACCTGCTATACTATGGATTCTGTGTGCGGTATGTATTATCAAGATAGGTAGTCATTATAAAAAACAGCTAAATAGCATTCACAAAATAGCCACGGATAAGTCGTTCGCCAACTCACCAGCTGGCTAATTATTGTCGAAGAAAACCAGCATTAAAGAAGTTTACGGCTTATCCGTCAGCCGTTGGTTGTCAATTAGCGAGTCAATCACCCATTAGCCGAAAAATACAATTTCACATGACATTTTTTTTTTATTATTATTGCAGGAGCTCAGCAGACAGGCAGACGGCCCACTTGATGAAAAGCGGTTACCATCGCCTATGGATATTTGCAACACCAATGGTGCTACAAATGCGCTGCTGCTCTCTTAAGGGCGACTGGAACCTGGTCACTAATGCCGGAACACAACTGAAAGTTGTTATGGCGGCATACTCTAGACCAGGGGTGGTAGCCTTCCAGTCGGGCAAATACCCTACCACCTGGCCTTGTTTGCAAATTGTATTCTTTCTCCGTTCCTGCACGGATAAGAATGACATGACATAACAACCCACAGCCAGGTGGTAGGGCATTTGCCCGACTGGATGGCTACCACCCCTGGTCTTAAGTATGTCGCCATAACAACCTTGAGTTGTGTTCCGGCATTAGTAACCAGGTTCCAGTCTCCCTTAAGAGAGCAGCAGCGCATTTGTAGCACCTCTGGTGTTGCAAATGTCCATAGGCGATGGTAACCGCTTTCCATCAAGTGCGCCATCTGCCTGTCTACTGAACTCATGCAATTAAAAAAAATTAGGACATTACTAATTGAGCTGTCATCGAGCTGTTAAAAGTAAAATAAATGCTTGGAAAGAGTATGAAGCATCGACAGGTAGAGGTTAAATGATACTTCAGATGGCAGAGAGTAGTACTCACTGTCGAGTGCTGATGTGAACTGAAATGAACTAATTTATTTTGCAACGGTAACTGTAGGGTTCGGTTTGTATGTACACGAATAAAACACCAACTACATGGCTTATAACGCACTCATCCGCTCGGCGGTTGCACAGCGACTGCGCTTAAGGATGCAAACAAAACATCGATGTTTCCAAACATCGATGTATCGTTCATAAAAATCGATGTTTTAACATCGATGTTGAAACCAAAACATCGCCGATACATCGTTGTTCAAGAACGATGTTTTATGAACGATGTTTTATCGTACATAGACGTAACGCGCCACCTTGCGCTGTATTTTTCATATTTTTTCTTATTGCCAGTAATAATTTATAATATAAAAGTTGATTATTAAATCTATTTCTATCATTTCTATTAAACATAACCATTTTTCTTAGATGTACATTTGTTTTAAATGGTGATAAGGATGTGGTAGTGTGTGCCCACGCTGTTGAATAGTAAGTACGATAGTGAATGTGGGTAAGGGAAAAGACATATAAATAGAATAAACATAGTATTTAGTAGGATGAGAGCATTGAGAAGTGGGTGTGGTATTTCTTTGAAAGATGGAGTAACAGCGGCATAAAAGGATGATGTTGGTGAAAGCAAGAATTAAGAAAGGTGTGCTAAGGTGGTTTGGGCGATACATCGATGTTAAAAAAAACGATGTTTCATTTGCATCGCAGGAACAAGCGTCAAAAGCTTATGTAAATGGTGATAAAAAAACATCGATATATCGTTCATAAACGTCGATATTTCACTTTTGAAAACATCGATATCCTAACATCGATGTTTTTTATGAGCGATGTTGCATCCCTAACTGCACTGGAGTGAGTCGCTAGCGACTCCCTCCCCGCACTCCCCGCCACCAACCACCGCGTCAGTAAGCACGCTGCGTTTATTAAATATAATACTCTACAGTAACCTTAAGTACAAATATTAACAAGTCGTATAGCTACTACAATACATAGCACGATGATGTGCGAGCGAGATAGAGCAACTGATCTTCGCCGGCAGTGGGGCCTAGGGTCCAGGCTACCGGTGGTTAACGCCCCAGACACAGGAATCTCCTCACAATACGGGCCGTGTCCAACAGAGCTGCCTTCTGCATCCGACCCTTCAACCAGATACCAAGCGAGAGCCTTTCAAGGTGGCGTTCAAGGCTCTTCGCTATTAGTTCATTCACTGACACCACTATCGGTACTATGATTGTAGAGTCCAGGTTCCAGATAGCGGTAACCTCGTGAGCAAGATCAATATACTTTATTTGTTTATTTATACTTTATTTATTAATATGTGCGCTCCCGCAGTAGTTCGTTGTCCACTAGAGTTTAGGACATGATTTTACAATCAGTTTGTAAGAGAAACATGAAATTTTGTACTGAACCAGTACCAATGTACCACTTCGAATGAGGCAAGGAGATTTGTATGGTTTGTACCGCGGCTGTACATTCGAAGCGATGAGGCCGATGAGGCGGTGAGCGTTATACCCTCATTTGCCCCGTACAAAATTTCTAGATGACTGTCAGGCGAGAGGCTTACATTTGAATGCGAAGAAAACAAAGGTTATGGTGTTTGAAAGAGAAGAAACCAGAACTAATGCAAGGATAATGGTCGATGATGTTATGCTAGAGCAAGTGAATGAGTTTGTATATCTTGGATGTGCTTTTAGCAGGGATGGAAGGTACACCGCTGATATAGAAAGAAGAATGAATTTGGGGAATAGTGTGAATGGAGCGTTAGGTAAACTTCTAGGCGCTAAGAACCTCAGCCAGAAGGCCCAGCTCGCCATACACAACGCGGTGCTGGTACCTACGCTCACGTATGGATGCTAGAGTTGGGTATGGAAGAGAGAGCATGAAAGTAGAGTAAACGCGGTCGAGATGCGAGCACTGCGCAAAATCTGTGGAGTGACGCTCGCGGACCGCGTTCGTAATACCAAAGTAAGAAAGAGAGTTGGTCTGAAAGAGAGTGTCGGGGTGAAGGTAAGGAAAGGAATGCTCCGGTGGTTCGGGCATGTAGAAAGAATGCATGATGAAAGAATGACTAAACAGATATACAATGCAAAAGTGGATGGATGCAGAAGTCGTGTAAGGCCACGACACACCTTCCATGATCAAATTGATCGTGTACTAGCAGAAAGTGATGTAAGGAGCCTTAAGAACAGACGAGCTTGCATGACAAGAGTTATGAATGTCAAAGAGGCAAGTGAGGTGTGTAAGAATAAGCCTAAATGGCACTCTGTTGTTCGTGCCTACCCCGCAAGGGAACTGGCGTGAAGTTATGTATGTATGTATGTAAAATTTCTAGTTCGGAAATGTTCGTTAAGAATCGGATGTGATCGGCCTCGGTCACCTCATTTTACTGTCGTACGTGTCATGTTGTCCCTCTTTGTCATGTGAATATTCGTAGAGGCGTTATTGTACTGTTGTCCTCGTTCCGTCCTCTTACATTTGACGCGTGAGTAGTAGCGGGGCAAAACTTTGGAAGTAGTAGTATCAGTACAAATCTATTTTGTAATGGACAAATGTACTCCCTCACACGTGTATTACTACTCTAACTACTCATCACTATTGTCCACTGCGATGACTAGCCGTCTGCAGCTCCCATAAGTATAATGACCATATTATTTTCAGAAAGTGCTCTCGGTTTTCAAATGAAAAGCCAGAGCAACCCGGATCAGCCGTTTTTCCATGCATTTGAAAAATGTTGTCAATTGGTCGTTGACCGCATGGTTCAGCCATGGTTATACAGCCCGCTGATCTATAAATTGACTCCATACCATTCGGAGTTCATGAAGAACGTTAATTATGTACAGACGTTTGTTAAAAAGGTATTTATTATTCTTTATCATCGTACTATTTCTTTTTAAAATCGGCAGACGAAGACACATATTGGATATGCCAAATTAAGCAAGTTACGCTTGCGTTATGAGTAATTTACAACAGACTACTCTGGGGTCATCCCAAACACCCAGACCATAGTAAATAACAGAAAACTCTTTGTCTAAAATCTACCATGTCAGTTATCGAACCCGGAACCTATGTGTTGCAGTGAGGTAGGCCGGGAGGCCTAAATCACGGTTGGGATCGAAATGTTTGGTTCGGAGCTCGGGGTCCGCTTTTCTCCTTTCCTTCACTACTTAAGTCTTTGAAATCCCTTATATTGGTACGCATATCAATTTTTTTTTATTGCAGGGGCTTAGCAGACAGGCAGACGGCCCACTTGATGGAAAGCGGTTACCATCGCCTATAGACATTTGCAACACCAAAGGTGCTACAAATGCGCTGCTGCACTCTTAAGGGAAACCCGAATGTGGTCACTAATGCCGGAACACAAATCAAGGTTGTTATGGCGACATACTTTATACCAGGGTTGGTAGCCATCCAGTCGGGCAAATGCCCTACCACCTGGCTATGGGTTGTTTAGTCGCCTCTTATGAAAGGCCGCCCCAACGCAGGAAATTGTATTCTTTCTCCGTTCCTGCACGGATAAAAATGGCGAATTACATATATCTTACTATTCATTCACTTGCCTTACCGTTGTTAGAAAACTGAGACTACTTTTATGGAGGTTATCTCAAATTTCTATCAGCAGCAAGCCAATGGAACAGTTAGTAAATTATAGGAACCGGACATTAGTGATATGAAATATTATGAATTTAAGAAATTTGTTGCATAGTAGTTAGCAATGAAAACATACAAGGAGTATTGTTACCCGTGCGCAGAAGGTTTGCCGATAGTCGATGTTCAGTAGGGTTGACAAAAAAGTTTATATAAATAGTTGTTGCAATAAATTTATTATTTTAATTATCCGTGCAGGAACGGAGAAAGAATACAATTTCCTGCGGCCGGGCGGCCTGTCGGAAGAGGCGACAAAACAACCCACAGCCACGTTTCGGCCACTTTTCAGTGGCCGTGATCACGGAAGACAAAGATGTCAAGTGTCAACGAGTATTAGGCTGATTAGGCTCCCATAGAGTAAATAATAACCATAAACAAAATTAAAATTAAATAATTAAAATTAATAAGTTGGCGGTAGGCTAAATAAAACTTTAACAATACTCGTTGACACTTGACATCTTTGTCTTCCGTGATCACGGCCACTTTTCAGTGGCCGAAACGTCGGAAAAACCAAAATCAAATAAAATTACCGCGCTTAAAACCGTTAAAACGTAGTTTTATTATGTATACAAGTCGCGAAAACTTAAGAAAATATTAAATAAAAAAGCAGTCCGATCCCACGATAAGTAGTATTTGAATTTTACGATTTCAGATGATAGCAGCCAAGCGTGAAGAGTTAGCACGAAAAATTGACAAAGTCGATACTAACAACAATGAAGGTAATCGGAGCATACATTATCCACAACGATCAGAATGCATCGTGTTCACTGATAACTGACTAAACGAATGGCAGAATGAATGCAATTTTTTTTGTTACTTGTTAAACGTCATGAGACTGCCGCTTCCAACGCAATATTCGTCATCATCATCATCATCCGAGCGTTAAATCCCGGTTGCGTTCGCAGTGTTCACTCCGATGCCCAGGGTCCGCTTTCCTACTTTTTCTACTCCACTTCGCGCGGTCTTCGGCATCCCCCGTTTTGAGACCATTGGCACGCATGTCACCCTTCACAACGTCAAGCCAACATTTCTTGGGCCTTCCCCTTCGACCGGGACCTGGCGGAGGCGGCATGGCTAGACATTTGTTCCCCACATAATTAGCAGTTTGTCTGCTATGTCACGGACATGAAGACTGCCACGGATGCGGGAGTTCCTGACCCGGTCTTTCCGCGTCACTCCACACATCCAACGCAGCATATTCATCTCCGTGACACGCAGTCCTTGCTTGTGTCGCTCAAGTACAGGCCACGCTTCACAGCCATACAAAAGGACAGGTGTAATGATGGATTTAGAGACCTGTCCTTTTAATTTAACCGGCATCTTGGGGTCACAAATGACACCTGTCACCTCCTGTTCCAACGCAATATTCGTATTACTGTTAAAGGAGAATAAGCGAAACAAATTTCCCAGCAACATTTCATATTATGTACTAGCTGTACCCGTGACGTCGTCCGCGTGGAATTTGTTTTCAAAACCCCTCGTCTTTGAAACATTCTTCATTCGTGCTGCACTCCTATTAGTCTTAGCGTGATGATAAATACCCTATAGCCTTCCTAGATAAATGGGCTATCTAACACTGAAAGAATTTTTTAAATCAGATCAGTAGTTCCTGATATTAGCGCGTTCAAACAAACTCTTCAGCTTTATATATTAGTATAAGATGTACATTCCAAAGAAGTTTAATCTACTACGTACTGCAGACGGCGTCCGTAACTAGATTTTTCTTTTGAGGCAGTGAGAAATACATTTTATATACCTACCGGGTCCTTTACTGGGATTAGACCAAAGCAATGAGAGTTATCCACTGAAGATAGCGGAGATAAGAGAGTCGACTGCCGGCATATATGGAGACTCAGCAAGGTACCCCTCTTTTAGGGAGGTAATCCATGGGCTAATACTCCACTAAAACCCTCCCATGTGCCCCAAGCTTGTAGTAGGAAGAGCGTGAGACTTAGAACGTAGTTACGCCCACGCTGATCCTGCGCATCAGTGCTTGAGAATACCCCGGGAAGCAGGGCAGACCCACTTCGTCAGCAGGAGTTGGATCCTCTGCTCCCCAGATGTTATAGGTCCCCTACAGCGGAATTAAGTTATTTGTACACTCGTTATGGTCCATGGACAATAACTCGCTTAGTCTGCGCCGGACTGTTGTCGTTACTTGACGTGTTTGCAAAGTAACTTTAAAAAAAATGCCTCCACGTGTACTAAGGTACTGTTCAAATCAATCAAGAAACAAATAAAAGTCAAAAGAGGTGACAAAACAATCCACAGCCATGTGGTAGGGTATTTGCCCGCCTGGATGGCTACCATCAAAGGGTAAGTATGCCGTCATAATAACTTTGAGTTCCAGTTCCAGTCTCCCTTAGAGAGAGGCATTGGTAGCACTTTTGGTGTTACAAATGTCCACAGGCGATGGTAACCGCTTTCCATCATGTGGGCTGTCTACCTGTCTGCAGTACTCATGCAATATAAAAAAAATTCAAGACTCTAATATAACATACAGGAATTATATAATAATATACCAATATCCCAATAAAAGGATGAAATAATAAGTAAAAAAATATCCTAAAAAAGCACACTAGTTAATATTATTATATTTAAACTACGACTAGCGTAAGAGCCTAGCTGTCAAGCCATAAACACAAATAAAAAAGAAAATAAAATAATAACACAATAACATATGAAATAAGTAAAAAAAAATATAATCTAATTCTTATATATAAAATTCTCGTGTCACAATGTTCGTTCCCATACTCCTCCGAAACAGCTTGACCGATTCTTATGAAATATTTTATGCATATTCAGTAAGTCTGAGAATCGGCTAATATCAATTTTTCAAATCCCTAAGTGATAAGGGGTGTCCACCCCAAATTTTTTTTTCATAATTTTTTATTTTTTTAGGATACAGGATTAAAAAATACACACAACCCTAAATATTCACCCCTCTAGGATCAACCCCTGTTTTTTATTTGTTATTTTACTCATGACTTAGAATAAAAAAAAATATATTACTCTTTTAGATTCACAATTAGAACCGGTAGGTGGCGCTGAGATCGGGTTCTGGAATCCTCCTAATCACCTGGAGCGATTTTGATGATTTTGTTTTTGTGTGTTTGAGTACCCGGATGGTTCAGATTCGCAATTAGAACCGGTAGGTGGCTCTGAGATCGGGTTCTAGAATTTTATTTTTTAAAGGCAGGACAACGTCTGCCGATACCGCTAGTATTCTATGAAAATATTATCATTTTCTTTCAGTTCTCCCAAGTAGTGAATCTATGCTTAAATTCTTGGGTGATGTCTTTAATTTAATATTTATGTACTTCTGTGGAGGCCATGGGCCATAAAAATGGCTCGGACTTTTGGGAGGCTTGCGTGGGAACATGGGAAGTCCAACACGTAGAGGCCCCTTGACAAATTTAATCTAAATGTGGCGTGACATTGACCGGCGATTTTCCCTGTCTACACCATATAATAATGCACCCAAGGACAAGCCTCGGTCAGTGTAGGACTTGTTGGGAATGTGAACAGACAGTACCGGGCTATTAGGGTGAACTGCTAGTGGTACTAGTGATCTGGGAATATGGGGACTATGGCGTCTGCCCGTCGCAATGTTCGGGGAACACGGAAAAATGCCCTAGAAGACAGGGGCAACATGAGTGGCTAAGGGGTGTAGTGAGGTGGGCTGCAGGTTCACCGAAGCTACTTCTGACGTGATGCCATTAATCATTTCCACTCCTGGAGTTAGAGTCTTAGCTCTAACGATCTCCACTCCGTGCAGGCTGACTAAGGCAAGCATGGAGGTGGGGGCCTTGCCTTTACTTTATCATTATGACTATTGGTGGCAGTTGCTTCTTTGACTGGAATGTCTGACTTATTATTGGCGTTATTTACAATTAAACTATACATAGAAGAAATAAATACACAGAGTGCGGATTGATGCTATTGTACGTGAGCAATATGAAACGAATGAGCAAGTGACGTTTGCGTTTTTTTTTTAACTGAACCCAGCTTAATAACCGCAGATGACTGTTTCAGCGATACCGGACTTTGGGGGCTTCCCGACTCCGTGGGAGCGGAGGCATTCAGCCCGGAAGCAGCGCGCTCGAAGAGGCACCTCTTGTGAGGTTCGACCTCGGCTCGACCGCTGCGGGGGATTGACTCTATATTGAGAATTAGCCGTAAAAGGCTGAATGAGCTAAGCCAACAGGCTGAAGTGATTATTTGGGGACTAATTATTGACTCCGCCGGCGAAGCCGATCCTAGTCTATCATTACTATCGCTTCGCAACGTGTTATAGCTGGAGGAAAGAAGCGGCGGAAGAAACTCTCCAGTAACACACCTAAGCTAATTTTGTATAGCTACTTGTGTCTGTAGTGAGTCAGTGAGATTGGTGGGTCTTACCTTTGTGTAAGAGGATCCGAGCCGGGGGCTCTCCGGTGTCTGTTTTGTCTGCGTCTGTTATGCCAGGCTGATGTTCTGAGCCTCGTGGGGTTCATGATCGCGAGGAGACGGGTGATTTTATCGGGCTCGTCAATGAGTACATTGCGAGGTTGACGATTTCTCGTGGGAGCGTTCAGTGTGGGTTTGTAGTTGACCGTTTCCGTCACCAGAGGGTTCGAGTGATGGGGGGCACGGTCAAAGAATCGTGACGTTTCCGGCCTCCAAGACCGCTTCTATATCCCACGTTCCGTCCGACGCTTAGCTGCTAATTGTGCGAGCTAGGGGCGTCGTCGGTATGTGAGATGTGGAGAGAAGGTGTGCACCGGTTACTCTCTGTCCGCAACAATGACTATCAAATAAATTTTCCATTTCAGGTCCCACGAACGACCTGAAACCATTTCTAGAGCTACTAATAGAGAGCTCTGGTAAAGAGAAAGGGTACACAGATATAGAACTTCTAGAAGAAACGCTAGTGTTGGTACTTGGTGGTACTGACACTTCAGCTGTCAGCATCTGCTATACGACCTTAATGTTGGCTAAACATCCAGATGTTCAGGAGAAAGTGTATCAGGAGTAAGTTTTATTTATGCTTCAATTAATATTTAAGACAAAAGATTCCTATCGCTCGTGCTTGTTAATGTTATCCCACAGGAATCGCACTTTTTTCCGCAATGAAAAGTAGCTTATGTACTAATCCAAACATTAATCTATCTCTGTGCCAAATTTCATCCCGATCAGTTCAGCCGTTCGGGCGTGACTGAGTTACAAACATCCATCCAAACTTTCGCATTTATAATATTATAAAATTCTATACATGCCATATCTATACATTGAAGCTATTTAAAAAAAAACAAGTGGAACATTTCTTTTTTAGATTTCTTGTCTGTTTGTTTGATCGGGATTCACGTAAAAACTACTGAGCTGATTTCGATGCGGTTTTCGCTGATCGACAGCAAATTTTTAGACATAAAATCTGAGTTACTTTTATCCTGTATATCCGGCGAGATTTTTTCTGGAAATGATTTAGAGTAGCCAAATTAAAAAAAAATCTAATTCCAAAGTGATTTTTTACTGATTGATAGCAAATTTTATAATATTTATAATTTTCCCGGGAGCGGCTTGTAGTTGTTCGGGTGTTTAAAAATTAGCTTATTCCGAACGATTTTCACTAAAGCAATAGTTTACAATCTTTTTTATGAATCTCGCGGGAATTTTGAGTCAAGCGTGAACGAAGTCGCGGGCATATCCTAGTATTAGTATAGCAGTATAGATTATCTTAAGATTTTGAACTAGCTAGTAAATATGAAACTGCGTTATGACAAAATTTATAAACATACTGTTACGAGTTGCAGCAATCGAATTAAAATGTCATTGGAATTACTATAGAGTTTATTAGAACTATACAAACACGTATAGCATAGGTACAAATATAACCGAACATAACAAGTCCAAACGTAATGCGGAAGGTCGTAATTCAATCAAACGCGCAACATCCGTCACTTATTTGATTACCGATTGTAGTACACACGTCTCGCTTCGCTCGTGGTTATCACTCGACTGCCTCCCCCCTCTATCAGGTTTTATATTGTGCAACTAGAATGCCCCCGTATCTAAGTCGACTTAATCCGACACACCTGGCTAATGAATGCCATAAAAGATTACAATACAACTATGGGCTGTTTTCTAATCGCAAATTTTAAACACAAAGTAAACAAAAAAGACGACCATAAAGGAATTTTAATGTTATTACTTCAAATGCCGACGGGTAATAAATGTGCCTTGTTACAGATATGCAAGTGGATTTTGTTTTTGTCGGGTCCAGAGTTGTAACAACACAAAACATAATTTAATTTCTTCTACCTTCATATTTTCATTGCAGGATATTTGAGGTATTTGGTGACTCCGACCGACCAATGACTCATGAAGATATCCCTCGTCTGAAATACTTAGCCGCTGTTATAAGAGAGACCTTGAGACTATATCCACCAGTGCCAATCCTGATTCCTGGTTTGGATCGCAATATAACACTACGTAAGGACATCTCAAAATTATAATTGTTGTAGTTTTTTTTTATTGCATAAGTTCAGCAGACAGGCAGACGGCCCACTTGATGAAAAGCGGTTACTATCGCCTATGGACATTTGCCATACCTAAGGTGCTACAAATGCGCTGCTGCTCTCTTAAGGGAGACTGGAACCGGGTCACTAATGCCGGAACACAACTCAAGGCTGTTATGGCGACATATTTTAGACCAGGGGTGGTAGCCATCCAGTCGGGCAAATTCCTTACCACCTGGCTGTGGATTGTTAAATCGCCTCTTGCGACAGGCCGCCCGGCCGCAGGAAATTGTATTCTTTCTCCGTTCCTGCATGGATAGATTTTTATTGCTTGATGAAAGGCAAAGGGGCAAAGGGGCTGATGACTGATGACGTATTGTAAGCAACACCAAGGGCGATGTCAATGCTTTAGGATACGAATGATACCATAGAAGTAGATAGACAAAGGCGGCGCTGTGTCGCGCATCTGCGCGGTCGGTAGTAATAGTAGGGGAGGCCAAGCGAGGATTTTGGGATTTACTCGAGCGTGGCAGGATAACATAAGGGGAGAAACCATGCACCCTATTATATACCATATATGAACCCTTCATATAGATAGGGTGGGGGTATTTTGGAACCGAGTTAATAAGTTACTAAATATATACTGTCTTACTCATCGCGAATGTACTTTAAAATTATTCAATTGGCTAATAGAACTCCCTTATGACGACACCGAGAATTTACTGAACTGACTACACTAGTCTAATAAGTCTGTAACCACACACTCACTCGTTCACTTGTACACACATCACACACATACACACCACATACATACATATACACACCCATTCGCACATCTATACATTACAAATATTAAAACGAAAATTTTCAAATGTGTAAACTTTTTTTATTTTTTTTATTATATTACAAACGAGTTCTCAGGGACTGGGCGCTAACAACTGCAATACAGTATTATACTACACTATAGCAGCTGTTTGCGATACCAAATTGTTTCTGTATATTATGTTAATGGTTTCGAATGAATTATTTAATTCTTCAAATTATTTTTCAAACCGCCATATTAAGGAAATATCTCCACATAATTGTCAGATTTTGGGTCAGCACGACAAGGACATCAAGCTGAACCGTCTGTATATTATCTATCCGTGCAGAAACGGAAAAAGAATATACCGAATGGCTACCACCCCTGGTCTAGAGCATACAGCCATAACAACCTTGAATTGTGTTCCGGCATTAGTGACCAGGTTCCAGACTCGCTTAAGAGAGCAGCAGCGCATTTGTAGCACCTTTGGTGTTGCAAATGTCCATAGGCGATGGTAACCGCTTTCCATCCAGTGGGCCGTCTGCCTGTCTGCTGAACTCCTGCAATAAAAAAAAATATTAATCTGACGCGCTCGAGTATTTCAATGTCACGTTTTTTTTGCATTTTCAAAAATCGGCCATGACTTTTGGTCGCGTCCAAATCGTCAGTCTTTTGAATAGGAGTTCCTTTAGGGTTTACTTAACATCCCTTTTGAATATCTGACGCGCATGAGTATTTCTGTGCGACTCTTTTTTTTTAACCTGTACACGCTCCAATGAAACCAGTGCATATAGTGCGATCCAAATAAGAATAGGAATGTCAATCTATAATTTTGCTCTCCTTTTTTTATTTACTTTTAGTATTTAATTTTAGGTTTCTATTTTATACTTTAGTTTAATTGTAAATAAATTATTTTGGTTGTTGCAATAAGTATCAAAATTTCTAATATAATAATAAGTAGTAGCTTTGGCTTAAAATGTAAGACATGGTGAGTGGTCTATGAGAAAATTTTTTAGGGGACTACCATCAACTAAATAACAGACGAAGATTAAAATGAATGTATTCAGAAAACCATACAGAGCTAAACTAATTATTGAAAAATATTTAAATGATACATACATACATACATACATACATAACTTCACGCCAGTTCCCTTGCGGGGTAGGCACGAACAACAGAGTGCCATTTAGGCTTATTCTTACACACCTCACTTGCCTCTTTGACATTCATAACTCTTGTCATGCAGACTCGTCTGTTCTTAAGGCTCCTGACATCACCTTCTGCTAGTACACGATCAATTTGATCATGGAAGGTGTGTCGTGGCCTTCCACGACTTCTGCATCCATCCACTTTTGCATTGTATATCTGTTTAGTCATTCTTTCATCATGCACTCTTTCCACATGCCCATATTTAAATGATGTTGTATTTAATAAAAAGGAATATTTCGGAATGTCAATAACCTCTATCTGTCAAATGTCACTCGAAAAGTATGGTTTGCAAAAAACTTATTTGCATATCAATAATAAACAGTCTTACATCAAATTTAAATAAAAAGGTTAAATTAGTAGTAAATTGTCTTAATATAATATTTAGTTATTTAAAGTCACAATATGGCGTAAAGTCGATCCTATTCTCATTTGAATCGCATTATACATCATATAACCTTTTTTTCTTTGTAGCATCTAATGTTCACAATCCAAAAAGTCCCTGCGACGCTCGAGTAACTCCGCATTTAGCATCTTGGGCCCCCCTACTATAACAATTCGAGCCTTAATTTTAGAGTAAGCGACATTCGGACTTAAGTATGTTTTGTTGTTACCAAACGTATAGTAAACTTAATAAAACTACGTTCTAACGGTTTTAAGCGCGGTAATTTTATTTGATTTTGGATTTTCCGACGTTTCGGCCACTTTTCAGTGGCCGTGATCACGGAAGACAAAGATGTCAAGTGTCAACGAGTATTGTTAAAGTTTTATTTAGCCTACCGCCAACTTATTAATTTTATTTTTAATTTTATTTTAAATTTTGTTTATGGTTATTATTTACTCTATGGGAGCCTAATCTAATTTACTACCGCTTCGCAACATGTTATGGCTTGAAGAGAAGAAGCGGCGCAAGAAACTCTTCAGCAAACATGCCTAGCTCTAATAATTTTATATAATATTAAAATGGGTGGAAGGAAAAATAAAAGTAATTATCAGTCAAGTTGGTTTGTGTTCCGTTGTACGCAGAAAGAGCTCACAGTGTCTTGAGGTCTGTCAGCTGGTTTTTGCTGGGTTTGGGTCTTAATAGTTTTGATAATTGGATCCCAAACAGGTGGTACTTGCCAACCATCTTCTCTATTGAAATTTGGGTGTTTTTTGATTTCAATAGCCTCACGCATCATTCTAGGTATGAAACGATTCTCTTTCGCGAGGATTTGTGGGTTATCGAATCTGATGTAGTGGTTGGTATAGTAAACTGTTATTTTATTTTCAGACCTTGAGTTTTTGATTCAGTAGGGTCTAATCTACGCCTTCTAGCCTGATTGATGCAGGATTTGCGCATGGAATTTAGATATCTAAATAAAACATTAAGAATAAAGAATAATAATAATCCCACAGGGGGGCTTTGTGGCGAAGCCTTAGGTGAGTAGCGACACCTCGTACCTGACTCCGGGGGCCAAGGTAAGGCCCCCCCGCCTCCGTGCTTGCCATAACCGGCCGGCACGGAGTGGAGATCGCTAGAGCTAAGACTCAAGCTCCAGGGGTGGAAGTGATAAACGGCCTAACGTCGGAAGTAGCTTCGGTGAACCTGCAGCCCACCTCTCGACACCCCTTAGCCACTCACACCCATGTTGCCCCTGTCTTTATGGCATTTTTTGGGGCCCATGCAGGGAGTGGCGAGTCACCGTCTGCCCATTTTTCCATGTTCCCTGAACATTGCGACGGGCAGACGCCATAGTCCCCATATTCCCAGACCCCTAGTACCATTAGCAGTTCACCACAATAGCCCGGTACTTTTTGTCCTCATTTCCCACAATAGTCCTACACTGGCCGGGGCTTGTCCTTGGGTGCATTACTATATGGTGTGGACAGGGATAATCGCCGGCCAGTGTCACGCCACATTTACATTAAATTTGTCAAGGGGCCTCTACGTGTTGGCCTCCATAGCCCCACGCAAGCCCCCAAAAGTCCGGGCCATTTTTATGGCCCGTAGTCTTGAAAGACATACAGTAATAATAATAATAATAATCAGCAGACAAACACACACATTGTATATCCCCAAATTAGGCAAGTTACGCTTGTCTTATGGGTAATATACAACGGACTACTCTGGGGCCGATCCCAGACACCCAGACCATAGTAAATAACGGAGAAAATACGTTTCCGAAATTTACTATACCAGGAATCGAACCCGGAACCTCTGCGTTGCAGTGAGGTACGCCAGCAAAGGCTTAGCCCGCTCAACCACAGAGGCCGTCAAGATCTGGAGACTTCAAACAACCACTATTGCTGACTCGCACCACGAGTATAACAGCTATCAAAATAATCAAAAGTAGACACGTTGGTCGCATCCCATTTACCAAACACGTCTAGGAACAGCTAAATCACTCAAGCGGCGCAAGTATGCAACCCTCAGTGAGTGTTGTTTATTTGTGCCGTTTGTTGTAGAGACGCTTGGACCGTGGGGTCCTGAGGCCATGAGCCTCTACCAGAATTGATCAAAACGACTCATTGAGTCTTCAGGTGATCAGAAGGCTGGTGCTTACCTCGGGCAACCGATCAGTATGACGATCCAGCGAGGAAACGTAGCCAGCCTTCTGGGCACCTTACCCATAGAAGACGGTGATCTAGGCTCAGTATTCTACTTATAGTCTTGAGAAACTGTGGGTAGAATATAATACAAATAAGTTAAGTTTCTTTTACTGTATTAGATTATTTACTAGCTTATAACTTATGTAGACAATGTCCAAATAATCAAAACTTTATCACCAGTATGTCTAGATATGTGTCAAGTTCACTAAGCGATTCTCCAAAAGCAGCCGCGTTTGGCCTTCTGACCTTACACCCAATGAATGTACATAATGTATTTGATGTTTTCACAGCTTCAGGCATAACAGTCCCATCAGATACTGGTATTGTCATTAACATCTTGGCAATGCACCACGACCCTAAACACTGGGGCGAGGACGTCGAGGAGTTCAAGCCTGAACGCTTCATTGACGCCAAACCCAACCCCGCGTTCATGGCGTTCAGTGCCGGACTGAGGAGTTGTATAGGTATGCAGCATCAAAGCTTCCTTGATTCCTTCTGGCTATTTGCTTTTAAGTAAACTTCTTTATAATCCTATTTATTATTTGTATTTTTTTAGGATATACTAATTGTATTTTTACGAGTACGGAACTCGAATTAAAATGCCGTTGGATTTACTATAGAATTTATTAGAACTATACACGTATAACACAGATACAAATATAACTAAACACAATCAGTTCACGCGCAAAGTCCGTCGCTATATAGATTATCGAATGTACACACGTCTTGCCTTGATCGTGGTTCTCGCTAGACTGATGATCTCTCCATTGGGCCATTGCTTTATAATGCACCGATGCAATATGTCTACCTGGCAAGCGTCGACGCAATTTCCCAGAAAACGTAATCCGCACACCTGCGTAATTATGCCTGCGAACGGCCATAAACGAGTACAATACACGATAGGCTGTTTCCTAATTACAAATTTTAAACACAACGTGAACAAAACAAGACAGTCATAAATAGTTTCAATGTTATTAGCCCAAACGCCGCGGCAGGTAATAAATGTGCTTTGTCTACAGGTATGAAAGGTGGCCCAACTTGTATATTTACTAAATGATTTTGTTAAATGTATTTTCTTCAGGCTACCGCTACAGCATGATGTCAATAACTACGGTCATATCAACGCTGATTCGAAGATATAGAATACTTCCCGCCACGTGCACCAGGAACGGAATTCCTCTAAGGCTCAAATACGAAGTCATGATGAAGGATGCGGATAATTTTCAAATTCAATTAGAACCAAGGAAGGAATTACACCCAATAGTTTCACAATGAACTATTATTAATAATCTTTACAATATTTTTTTTTTATAGCAGGAGATCAGCAGACAGGCAGACGGCCCACTTGATGGAAAGCGGTTACCATCGCCTATGGACATTTCGCCTGTCCCTATTAACAATGTAGGATATGCAATTTTCGACATTTTGGTTTTATTTCACTAATGACCCTAAAAAAGCATTGTTTTTCAATAGCAGCAACAAAAAGGTAATTTTTCCTCATAGTTTTTAAAATAGCCACATTAACAATGTCATATATGCCACCATCTCCCATTAACAATGACGAATGTTAACTCCCGACGTTATTAGCGGGGCGCGAGGGGGGTATGCGGGGTATATTTTTGTAAGAAAGAAATTACTAAGAGTGATTATCTAAGCTAATGAAACCTGAAATGTGATTATTAAGTGCAATTCATACAGGTAGACTTTATAATTAATGATTTTAACAAATTTTATGGCAGATTGTTTTCATTTTGTCCCTAAATTGTTAATTACGTTTGATTATTTGTTATTTGTGAAACAAATTTATTAAAAATTGGATTTAATTTATAATATCAATTTAAATACGACATAAACTTAAACAGGATTTACTAATGACAATGTTGTATGTGGCACTTCTTACAAAGAATAAATATGTTTGTCCATGTAACTTTGTTGGATGTGACAAATCCGACAAATCATGATGACCCATGTACGGACAACAAAGCCATTACTATCTTTTCAAACTTTTAGATAAGTAAAAATGTTATTTAATTGCATTGCAAATAAGCTCTCGAACATATATTAACATATACATTTTTTTTTTTTTATTTAATTCTTGTAGTAAAAAAAATATAAGCAATTCAAAGTTCAGAGCGCTCTCCTGTAAAGTTGCTGATTTGCAGATCTGACTCTGTTAATAGGGACAGGCGATTTGCACCATCAAAGTCGCTACAAATGCGCTGCTGCTCTCTTAAGGGAGACTGGAACCTGGTCACTAATGCCGGAAAGAAGGTTAAATATAACGCACGTTTTATTATATACAATTTTATTATTTTTTAACAATAAAGTTTCTACGATTATACTCTGTAGTATAAGTAAAGTAGACGCAGGTGTTAGTAACCCTCGTAAGTTGGTTTGAAAAAGTTTTCATAAATTGAAAAACTCGTAGTTTAACCTGTTGTTGTAAAAATACTAAGCCTGAATTAGTAAAAGAATACTTGTGAATCTTACCCAAATCTATTTCTCCTCTTGGAAACCCTAGTTCCCCGAAACATAATATTGTATAATTTGTCTACATAATTCATATACCCTTACGAGCAAAAGCAAATATTAGTTTAAGTAATTATTATTGTCGGCATAAAATTATTCTAAGCCATTTTATTATCAAGGGCAGCAAAACATTGTTGTTACAATAGTGTTTTCTCACGGTGTAGATTCCACATCATTATTTGAATTATTAAAAATAAATTAATGACAAAAACTAATTAGACAAAAATTTAATTACATTATTTTTATCATATCAGTAATTATATTTACTCGTTTTAGCTCTTGAAGAATATATTATAAGACTAATTAATAATAAATTTACATTCAAAAAATTCTACTTATTTTATTTTTTGACAGCACGTATTCTTTAGTGTAAGCATTCTGCGGTAATATCCTTCTTGGTTTGGACTTCTTAATTTAATCATTCTTTTGGATTTTTGTTTTGTTTTACAGATCCAAATTATTAATATAACTAGTCTGGCCATAAATACTGTTCATAAAAACTATTATTTTTTTTCAACTTTTGAATTATTTTGAATTTGGAACACGTATATTATTTTAAAAATTTCTTTCGATTTTGCGCCATTCCACATATATTCTTGTGTTCATTATCAAATTACAATATGGAATGGGGTGTTAAAGAAAATAGGATTGCAGTGATCGCCTTGCACAAAGTGGGTATGGAGCTGTCGGTCATATTCCAGACACTTCAAAAGCTTGATATCAGCCGTATGTTCGTATATCGTACTATCAACAGATACAACAACACTTCTTCTGTCGAAGACCATAAAAGATCGGGGCGGCCGCGTGCTGTTAGAACTACAAAGGCTGTTAATGCTGTTAAAGCCAGAATTCGTCGAAACCCCATTAGGAAGCAAAAAATCTTATCTCGAGAAATGAAGATTCCGGCTAGGACTCTATCGCGTATTATAAAACAAGACCTGAAACTCGGTGCTTATCGTCGATATACAGGACATGCCCTAAATCAATCTTTACAATTAAAGAGAATGGGTCGATCAAAACGCCTTCTGTTGCGATACGCAGGTGAAAGGCACAGAAATATCCTCCTTACCGATGAAAAAATTTTCACGATTGAAGAACACTACAATAAGCAAAATGATAAAGTCTATGCTCACAGTTCTAAAGAAACTGCTCAAGTGGTCGGAAAGGTACAACGTGGTCATCATCCTGTGTCAGTGATGGTTTGGTGGGGCGTATCTTATCAAGGAGTCACAAAACTATATTTTTGTGAAAAAGAAGTGAAAACTTCAGCCAAAGTGTATCAAGATACATACATATCATCTAGCCCAGACCTCAACCCTTTAGATTTCAAATTATGTTCAGTTTTAGAGGACATGGCCTGCTCTAAACGACACGGCAACATTGAGTCTCTTAAAAAATCTTTGGATCAAGCAGTGACGAAATTTCCCTTGAAAAAAGTGCGTAAATCCATAGATTCGTGGCCAAACAGATTAAAGGCCTGTATAAAAGCCAAAAGTGGCCATTTCGAATAGAATATTTTTTTATTTTTTGCTGAGACTTTAATAAATACGTAGGGAATTCTTTTATAATATTACATTACTTCATTAAAAAAAATGCTTTTTCATTTGCAACAAAACTTATGGCTGGACTAGGTATATAACACTTCAAATACATACTATTAAACTACAGTATAAATATGGCTGTTTACAGTTCTTTCTTTTACCACAAAATTTCTTAACGGTACAGCAGCTTCGGCAGTTGCACTCACTCGTATCTATACTCTACCCAATAGTGTTTTGGTAACACAAGCCAGAGCCAACCGACAGGCGATGTATTGAAATATCCCTTTTAACAAATAAATACTGCTAAAAAACCAATTATACTCTTATATAATTATCTTCTTTTATCATATCAGAAGCTTTCTCAGCTATCATCACAGTTGGTATGAAAGTACCGCCACTAACTACAACAGGCATAACACTAGAATCAGCTACTCTCAAGTTTTTAATTCCATACACACGTAATCTGCTATCAACTACAGCGTTCATTGCACAGGTTCCGGCACGTTCAAAAATACTAGTAGTCAAGCATTGAATAAGACACTTAATGTATTCTCGGGACCATTGTTCATATTCATTGCAGTGTCCAAAGTTAACAACATCACTTTCTTGCTCCCTATAGTAACTTGTATTTAAGACTCTTACAAAGTCTTCCACGTAATCAATCATATCTTCCAGGTCTTCCTCTTCCCCGAAGTCGTTTAAGAAAACGATTGGAGGATCTTTTGGATCAATACTTCGTAAACTAACACTCCCTTTAGATTTTGGCTTCATTTTGTAAAGAAAAACATACAACAATTGCATATCTTTGATATCTTCGTATATTGCTTGACAAACATCGTAATTAAACCTATCACCAAAAACACATAAAGGTAATAAAGTTTCGCCAGTGAGTAGTGCCATTTCTGTTCTATATATTATTTTAGTATTCTTCGTTAACATATAGCCTTCAGTCGATGGAAAAGCATCACGAGGATTAAGTGCGTTTGATATAGTTTTTGGTAGTTTAAGCAAAATGCTAACAGCTAAATGTTCTTGTAAATTTTGACCTACAGGTAAATCAGCTACGACAGTTATTTGCTTACTTTTTAAATGCGCTTTTGGTCCTATCCCTGATAAGAGTAATAGTTTAGGTGAGTTTATTTCTCCTGCTGATATTATTACTTCTCTTCTAGCTCCAATAGTAAAAACTTTATTATTTACCGTCATCGCTTTGATACCAACTGCTTTTTTATCTTCTATGTTAATTTTAATGACTTGTGTGTTTTTCAGAATAAACAGATTTGGACGATCTTTAGCTGGGTATAAATATGAATAGGCTGTAGTATATTTAATTTGATTAGTACCTACCGTAGTCAAAAATGGCCCCAGGCCTATAGAGCCGATGGAATTAAGATCTGCATCCACATTATATCCTAGCTCTGTGAAGTTGGCAACTCGAGATGCGAATTTTTAAACCTACACTATCTCATTCGTTTGTCCATCGTTAGTCCACGTTTGCCCAGGAAAAATTTTCGTTTGCCCACCCTTGGTTCAAAAGTTATAAAAAAAACAAAAATTGTTTGTGAAGCTGGCACCTACAATTGAGATTTTTTAACCAAACAATATACCATGTGTTAGCTCATCGTTAGTCGATGTTTGTCCAGGCAAAAGTTTCGTTTGCCCACCCTCAGATCAAAAGTTATTGAACAAAAACTTTTTTCTGAAAAATTAATTTCGGTTCTTCGCATATTTTCACGAGGTTAAGCGTTTATCAGACTTGAATGGGCTATATCGTTAGATCATCTAACGTACTCGATTGTCCAGGCAAAAGTTTCGTTTGCCCACCCTCAGATCAAAAGTTATTAAAAAAAACATGTTTTATTTGAAAAAACTTTTCTATTTTGAGAATTCGCAGTTTTATTATGCTCTTTCGCTTGAACAATGTAAGTGGAAGATTGTCCAATAAAAATCTTCGTTTTTCACCCTCTGATCTATGTTTTTTTTTTAATTTTTTGTTTGTTCATGTCATATTTTCGTGACGAGTGGAGATTTTTAAACGTCGATGGACTCGTTGGTTTGCTTGTTATATGAACTCGATTTTCCAGGCAAAAGTTTCGTTTGCCCACCCTCAGATCAAAAGTTATTGAACAAAAACTTTTTTTTCTGAAAAAGTCATTTCGGTTCTTCCCATATTTTCGCGAGGTTTAGTGTTTATCACACTTGAATAGGCTATATCGTTAGCTCATCTAACGTACTCGATTGTCCAGGCAAAAGTTTCGTTTGCCCACCCTCAGATCAAAAGTTATTGAACAAAACCGTTTTTTTCTGAAAAAGTAATTTCGGTTCGGCCCATATTTTTACGAGGTTTAGTGTTTATCACACTTGAATGGGCTATGTCGTTAGCTCATCTAACGTACTCGATTGTCCAGGCAAAAGTTTCGTTTGCCCACCCTCAGATCAAAAGTTATTGAACAAAAACCTTTTTTTCTGAAAAAGTCATTTCGGTTCTTCTCATATTTTCGCGAGGTTTAGTGTTTATCACACTTGAATGGGCTATATCGTTAGCTCATCTAATGAACTCGATTGTCCAGGTAAAAGTTTCGTTTGCCCACCCTCAGATCAAAAGTTATTGAACAAAAACCTTTTTTTTCTGAAAAAGTAATTTCGGTTCGGCCCATATTTTCGCGAGGTTTAGTGTTTATCACACTTGAATAGGCTATATCGTTAGCTCATCCAACGAACTCGATTGTCCAGGCAAAAGTTTCGTTTTCCCACCCTCAGATCAAAAGTTATTGAACAAAAACGTTTTTTTCTGAAAAAGTCATTTCGGTTCTTCTCATATTTTCGCGAGGTTTAGTGTTTATCACACAAAAATGGGCTGTATCGTTAGCTCATCTAATGAACTCGATTGTCCAGGTAAAAGTTTCGTTTGCCCACCCTCAGATCAAAAGTTATTGAACAAAACCGTTTTTTTCTGAAAAAGTAATTTCGGTTCGGCCCATATTTTCGCGAGGTTTAGTGTTTATCACACTTGAATAGGCTATGTCGTTAGCACATCTAACGAACTCGATTTTCCAGGCAAAAGTTTCGTTTGCCCACCCTCAGATCAAAAGTTATTGAACAAAAACTTTTTTTTCTGAAAAAGTCATTTCGGTTCTTCCCATATTTTCGCGAGGTTTAGTGTTTATCACACTTGAATAGGCTATATCGTTAGCTCATCTAACGTACTCGATTGTCCAGGCAAAAGTTTCGTTTGCCCACCCTCAGATCAAAAGTTATTGAACAAAAACGTTTTTTTCTGAAAAAGTCATTTCGGTTCTTCCCATATTTTCGCGAGGTTTAGTGTTTATCACACTTTTGCCTGACATTGCACCTGACGTCAGGCGGAAATGCAGTCTAAGGTGGAGCACGCTTACCTAGAAGATACCTGTTCACGCGAGACTTAAAGACACCTAGATTATATTTTTCAGGAAAAACAGACGACGGTAAAGAGTTCCACTCTTCAGCGGTGCGTATGATGAAAGAGGAAGCATAGCGTTTCGTCCGCTTCGTTGGTATTTCCACCATATATCGGTGGCGTGAGTGCGTACGTCTGCTTGTCCGGTGGTAGAATGGTGAGGGAGGAACCAATTCATGTAATTCCGTGGCACACTCCCCGAAGTGTATCCTATAGAATACCGACAAACTGGCGACCTTACGTCGATGACTTAGGCTCTGAAGCCTCTCGTCGAATAGTTGGTTATTGCCTATCAGTTTCCTAGCTCTTTTCTCTATTGAATCGAGTGTCTCTAACTGGTATTTAGCTGAGCCATCCCAAAGATGAGAGCAGTACTCCATGCAAGACCGCACTTGTGCTTGATAGAGATTCAGCAATTGAAGTGGTGTGAAGTACTGCCTCACCTTTGATAGAACCCCTAGCTTTTTGCCAGCCAGCTGAGCAACAGACTCTATATAGGAGCCAAAATTTAAAGATTGTGTTAACGAAACGCCAAGAAGCTGAAGACTGTCGGTTATCGGTACGGATACACCTCGGAAAGTAGGAGTAAAGTCAAAAGGACTCCTTTTGGCAGAGAAGAGACACGCCTGGGTTTTGGAGGCATTGAACTTGACTAGGTTGGATTCACCCCAATCGGAGACTGCCTTCAAGGTCAAGTTCAGCCTAGTGATCATTGTCTCCCTCTGTGACTGAATCTGGGAGCTACTGGCTCGCGCGTTGGATGTATAGCTCTCTACAACAGTGCTGTCATCTGCATATCCCAAAATACCGGGTTTCAGCAAGTCGTTTATATGCAGCACGAAAAGTGTTGCAGAGAGCACCGATCCCTGAGGGACTCCGGCATTTATAGCCATTTGATCAGATGTGCATCCGTCAATGACTACTCTGATCGATCTATCCCTCAGGAAATCGGATATCCATGCGCAAAGACCGGTAGGCAATCCATAAGTTGGAAGCTTGCTTATGAGGGCGTCGTGCCATACCCTGTCAAAGGCTTTCGAGATGTCAAGAGAGACGGCCATCGTCTCTCCATATCTCTCGATTGCCTCATTACAGATATGGGTGACGTACGCAAGAAGATCTCCCGTTGAGCGGTTTCGGCGGAAGCCATATTGTCGGTCACTCAGAAGGTCATTGTCTTCTAGGTACGCCAAGAGCCGGACGTTCAAAATACGTTCCATACTTTTACAAAGTATGGACGTAATTGATATGGGCCTGTAGTTAGCAGGGTCGGCACGGCTACCTTTTTTTATGTTAGCTAGCTTCCAAGACTGTGGTACTTGTCCAGTCCTCAGAGAGAGGCGAAAGAGGCGTGTCAAAATCGGAGCGAGCTCAGGCGCACAGGTTTTGAGTACTATGTATTGTATATAAAATAAATAGTAAATGGTTTTCAGTCGGTTCTACCACTCGCCGGCCGCTACCATGGCAGGCGCGCTTCGTTCGCTCGGCTCGTGCGGTTTAATTTGAAGCTGACCTAACCTAACCAAAATCACTGTTGTACTCACTGGTCTCTACCTTTCACCACCCATCAGAATAATATTAGTGACAAAATAGGTGAGGTTATGTTTACCATAAATTAATATACCTACTATTTAAAATACGTTTATCTGAATAGCAACCAAACCGCGTTCTAATATGTGTGATCAAGAGAATAAGGGTGGGAAAACCTATAGAGTTCTAAAAAAAGGATGGACAGATTTGATGACAAAAGAATTTTTCCTCGAGACAGAAATGCTATATTTCCAAATGCAGTTAAGTCTATGATTCGCCAGAAGCTGAAGTTTTTTTGAAGATCCATGGATGTTGTAAGGAATGTGCAGCTACTTTCGACGCTCATTCCAGCGAGAAGAAACTCGAGAAACCAGCTTCTGGCGATGGAGTCATTATATATTTTTGAAGCATTTGCTTTTTATTGTATTTTCTTATTTATAACCAAAGTACAATTTTGTACGAAGTGAAATTCCAGAAAAATGCCTACAAAACGATGACTTTGCTCCAGATTGGTCATGTTATTGACGGTTCAGGGATAAGTGTTAATATCTAAGTAATGTCAGACATCATGTAAATATGAAATCATTATCGAAATGTGATATATTGCAAACTGATCTAGTCCAAGTAGGCGGAGACCGGTTTGGATCGACTTGGAAAGGAAAAAAAATAATTAAATAGATGTGTATAGCCCTTTCAAGTGTGATAAACACTAAACCTCGCGAAAATATGGGAAGAACCGAAATTACTTTTTCAGAAAAAAAAACGGTTTTGTTCAATAACTTTTGATCTGAGGGTGGGCAAACGAAACTTTTGCCTGGACAATCGAGTTCGTTAGATGAGCTAACGATATAGCCCATTGAAGTGTGATAAACACTAAACCTCGCGAAAATATGAGCCGAACCAAAATGACTTTTTCAGAAAAAAACGTTTTTGTTCAATAACTTTTGATCTGAGGGTGGGCAAACGAAACTTTTGCCTGGAAAATCGAGTTCGTTAGATGAGCTAACGATATAGCCCATTCAAGTGTGATAAACGCTTAACCTCGCGAAAATATGCGAAGAACTGAAATTACTTTTTCAGAAAAAAACGTTTTTGTTCAATAACTTTTGATCTGAGGGTGGGCAAACAAAACTTTTGCCTGGACAATCGAATTCGTTGGATGAGCTAACGATATAGCCCATTCAAGTGTCATAAACACTAAACCTCGCGAAAATATGGGCCGAACCGAAATTACTTTTTCAGAAAAAAAATTTTTGTTCAATAACTTTTGATCTGAGGGTGGGCAAACGAAACTTTTGCCTGGACAATCGAGTTCGTTGGATGAGCTAACGATATAGCTTATTCAAGTGTGATAAACACTAAACCTCGCGAAAATATGGGCTGAACCGAAATTACTTTTTCAGAAAAAAACGTTTTTGTCCAATAACTTTTGATCTGAGGGTGGGCAAACGAAACTTTTGCCTGGACAATTGAGTTCGTTGGATGAGCTAACGATGTAGCCTATTGAAGCGCGATAAACACTAAACCTGGCGAAAATATGGGAGAACCGAAATTAATTTTTCAGAAAAAAGTTTTTGTTCAATTACTTTTGATCTGAGGGTGGGTAAACGAAACTTTAGCCTGGACAATCGAGTTCGTTGGATGAGCTAACGATATAGCGCATTCAAGTGTGATAAACGCTTAACCTCGTGAAAATATGCGAAGAACCGAAATTACTTTTTCAGAAAAAAACGGTTTTGTTCAATAACTTTTGATCTGAGGGTGGGCAAACGAAACTTTTGCCTGGACAAACATCGACTAACGATGAGCTAACACATGATATATTGTTTGGTTAAAAAATCTCAATTGGAGGTGCCAGCTTCACAAACAATTTTTGTTTTTTTTATAAGTTTTGAACCAAGGGTGGGCAAACGAAAATTTTTCCTGGGCAAACGTGGACTAACGATGGACAAACGAATGAGATAGTGTAGGTTTGAAAATTCGCAACTCGAGTAGCCAACTTCACAGAGCTTTATATCCTAGCTCTGAAAATCCTTTTAAATAATCATATTTACCCGTTTTACGAGTGACTTCTATATTGCCCTCATACCCATGAAATTTTTGGAACGGAGATGTTTTGATTTCTGAGTTCTGAAGTTTTTCACTTTTTATAAAATATTGTAATACATTTTCGTATCTCCAAGAGTCATCGTTAGTTATATTTGCCCACTCGTCATAATCGTCAGGACGTCCTCTAGTGTATGTTGCATAGCCGTTACTGCTGCATCCACCAAGCATTTTTCCAAGATTTAAATCTATATATGGTACTTGACCACATTTACCAATAACGTTTAGATGTTCAGAGGTATAATTCCAGTCATCATGATTTCTGAATGATTCGTAAGCTAGACTAGCATACTGTAAATAAGAAAAACATATTAAAGACTTTAAATTTACTTTTTTTAATAGTTATCAATTAATGAACGCCACTAATTTCATTTACTAATATTAGGTTTTAGTATACACATAGTATTAAAATGATTTTTACCGCAGTCTCTAAGGGAGGATCTCCACCAGCTTCAATAAGGAGAACACTAGTATTAGGATCTTCACTGAGTCTGTTTGCTATAACACTGCCAGCTGTACCACCTCCCACGATTATGAAATCGAAGGAATCAAAATCTAAAAGATAGGATGAAAAAGTCATTAACAAACTACTCTCTTTTCCGTCACCTTCTCCCAATTATTTGTGGTCGGCACAATATGTCTTTTCCCCTCACACTCCTCTATTCTGACATACATCCTCTGTCTCACCACAGATCATCATATTCACACAATCCATCCATCTCTTTTTTGGTGTACCTTTACATTTGTACCGTCACGTGACTTTTATCCCTCCTCATCATATATTTTATTAAATTATTATCAAACTACAGCGTCTAGATAAAAGTATAATTATTGAAAGCAAGTACCACTTTTGATGAAAGATGACTGTCAGGCGAGAGGCTTACATTTGAATGCGAAGAAAACAAAGGTTATGGTGTTTGAAAGAGAAGAAACCAGAACGAATGCAAGGATAATGGTCGATGATGTTATGCTGGAGCAAGTGAGTGAGTTTGTATACCTTGGATGTGCTTTTAGCAGGGTTGGAAGGTACACCGCTGATATAGAAAGAAGAGTGAATTTGGGGAATAGTGTGAATGGAGCGTTAGGTAAACTTCTAGGCACTAAGAATCTTAACCAGAAGGCCCAGCTTGCCATACACAACGCGGTGCTGGTACCTACGCTCACGTATAGAAGCGAGAGTTGGGTATGGAAGAAGCGTAAATGAGCATGAAAGTAGAGTAAACGCGGTCGAGATGCGAGCACTGCGCAAAATCTGCGGAATGACGCTCGCGGACCGCGTTCGTAGTATCAAAGTAAGAAAGAGAGTTGGTCTGAAAGATAGTGTCGGGGTGAAGGTAAGTAAAGGAATGCTCCGGTGATTCGGGCATGTGGAAAGAATGCGTGATGAAAGAATGACTAAACAGATATACAACGCAAAAGTGGATGGATGCAGAAGTCGTGGAAGGCCACGACACACCTTCCATGATCAAATTGATCGTATACTAGCAGAAGGTGATGTCAGGAGCCTTAAGAACAGACGAGCGTGCATGACAAGAGCTATGAATATCAAAGAAGCTAGTGAGGTTTGTAAGAATAAGCCTGAATGGCGCTCTGTTGTTCGGGCCTACCCCGCAAGGGAACTGGCGTGAAGTTATGTATGTATGTATGTAAGTACCACTTTTTAAAAGGTTTAATTTTTTTGGAGTGATATTTTATCTGAGCAGCTTGTGTAACGCGTATGTGATCGTACCCTCATTCTCTGGAACATAGCTCTTGTTCACCATGGGGATTTGGAATGAGACAGCCGTGGTGTTCACACAGCGCTACAATATGGGGTATTTTTTAAATTTCTTCGAGTTTATCTCTTTTTAGTGTCGCTTTTACGTTTCATCGAGTTTCAAATAACAACGATTCTAAAGAAGTTTCACTTCAAAAAACAAACACTTGGTTATTCCGATACATGATCGATTCCTACATCTATTCATTTACCTTGTACAATTTCGGTCCATAAACGACTCACTGCTGGGCTTAGACCTCCTAATT
Source organism: Dendrolimus kikuchii (assembly GCA_019925095.2). NCBI lineage: Eukaryota > Metazoa > Arthropoda > Insecta > Lepidoptera > Lasiocampidae > Dendrolimus > Dendrolimus kikuchii. The sequence goes on from CM034398.1 coordinate 1,257,946, forward strand.
TCTTACAAATAACGGACAGACCCACCACGTTTGGCCAAGGCGGCTTGGCAGTTTCACACACTTGGATATCTCAAAGTGTAGGTTTCATCGCGATGTTTTGTTGTTTCTCATCACGATTTGTTCACTGCTACAGTTATTGGTGGCATCTTTCATATAAAACTCGTTGTGGACTGTATGACTTGTTATTTACAATTAAACTATATATAGAAGAATTACAGAGAGTGCGTATTGGTGCTATTGTATGTGAGCAATGTGAAGCGAATGAGCAAGCGAGTGAGCATTTCTGGCCTCTAAGGACGTTTCTATATCCCACGTTCCGTCCGACGCCTAGCTGCTAACTGTGCGAGCTATGCACGTCGGCGGTATTCGGGGCGTGGAGAAGTGTACTCTCTGTCCGCAACAATAGACTTATCACTAAATGCATTTTTTCCTGACAACCTTAGGACAGGAGTAATCTAATATTAATTTGAAGTTTTTTTATTTACTGTATCACTTACTTTCGTTTACTAATTACTTTAGTTGCTCACAACGAGGACTTTCTTTGCAGCTTGTAATAAAAACAAGGCTGTAATTAATAACCCTTAATAACTTACTTTGGACAGTTGCCTGTTTGGGCCATAGATAACTTGTTAGTTGAAGAGTTGTTGCGATGACACGAAATGCTTCTTGAGCAGAAACTATACTTTGCCAAGTCGCAGCTGCTTCCATTTTGCTACGAAAAGAAGTAAACGTATTATTACAACTTAGACGCCGGCAAAAACAAATTTAACCCTGCATACCTGTAAAAACACATTTTATTACCTTTCGGCATTTGGACTTCTTTTGTTTATACATACATACACATACATACATAACTTCACGCCAGTTCCCTTGCGGGGTAGGCACGAACAACAAAGCGCCATTTAGGCCCATTCTTACACACCTCACTTGCTTCTTTGACATTCATAACTCTTGTCATGCACACTCGTCTGTTCTTAAGGCTCCTGACATCACCCTCCGCTAGTACACGATCAATTTGATCATGGAAGGTGTGTCGTGGCCTTCCACGACTTCTGCATCCATCCACTTTTGCATTGTATATCTGTTTAGTCATCCTTTCATCATGCATTCTTTCCACATGCCCGAACCACCGGAGCATTCCTTTCCTTACCTTCACCCCGACACTCTCTTTCAGACCAACTCTCTTTCTTACTTCGGTATTATGAATGCGGTCCGCGAGCGTCATTGAGCAGATTTTGCGTAGTGATCGCATCTCGACCGCGTTTACTCTACTTTCATGCTCTCTCTTCCATACCCAACTCTCGCTTCCATACGTGAGCATAGGTACCAGCACCGCGTTGTGTATGGCGAGCTGGGCCTTCTAGCTGAGGTTCTTAGCGCCTAGAAGTTTACGTAACGCTCCATTCAAACTATTCCCCAAATTCACTCTTTCTATATCAGCGGTGTACCTTCCATACTTGCTAAAAGCACATCCAAGATATACAAACTCATTCACTTGCTCCAGCATAACATCATCGACCATTATCCTTGCATTTGTTCTTTTTCGTTATTGACATGCGTTTACTATTATTCTAGAGAACAGTCCATTGTTTTATTGTACTCGTTTATGGCCGTTGCAGTCGACTCATTAGCCAGGTGTGTCGGATTTAAAGTACAAACTGATTCTAAGAAATTCAGTCCACGCGATTTTTATTGATATCGCAAATATGCTCACCATCTCATCATTTTCTCCATCAGTTAGATATATTTTTATTAAAGGTGTATACACATATACGAAAAACCTAGTTAAGTTGTTATTTAAGTAACATGGAGGTACTATACTTGTTTGGGCCACTTCGTAATTTTTTCTAATTCAAAGAAGGGTGGACAAACGCGCTCCGGTTTGTTCTCACCCCCGCCTCACACCGCACCTCACCGAAGTCACCTGCACGCGCTGGTTAAACAAAAAATGCACCCCGCGACACGCATCAGTGGCTATTCTCACCTTTACGCAAAATCTAGTGTCGTGTGCGCAGCCTTAATACTCACAAAATGTCCATCGCGAGTGGTATCCTGCACCTTCAAATAATCATACCAGGCCTGGTAAAAGCATCGTGACGACGGGACAATCATGAGTACCGTTTTGATCTGCTCATTTTTTGAATCGTGGGCAATTACGACGTGGCTACACTCTTTCACCGCCATTCCACATTTTTATTCAGGGCCTTAGGCCTCTACTCCCCCACAATACTACCTAAAGCTTTTTACGCGTAGCTGGAGGAAACGCTAGACCACGATAAGTGCGCCTTCACATTAGGTTGGCAACAGCATGACAGCAGCACATGCCTTCTTATTACAACTACACCCGCGCGACTTTTAGATTAAAGTGGCGCCTTTCATTCCAATGATGGATTCCAACGAGGAAATATCATTGCTGCTCCTGCTGCTTTTGGTTCTTCTTCAGCGTCATCAACGTCGCGTTCATAATAATAAAAGACAAGACTGGATTGATTCTTTGTTTCGAAATTGGCTTGTGACCCTGTTGCTGTAATAATTGGTCCTCGAATCCCACAAAGCAGGACGCAATTGAACTTCAATGATAAATTGTTCTGTGTCGAATTTGTTCATTGTGCAATAACTTTTATCCGTGCAGGAACGGAGAAAGAATACGATTTCCTGCGGCCGGGCGGCCTGTCGCAAGAGGCGACTTAACAACCCACAGCCAGGTGCTAGGGCCTTTGCCTGACTGAATGGCTACCAACCCTGGTCTAAAGTATGTCGCCATAACAACCTTGAGTTGTGTTCCGGCATTAGTGACCAGGTTCCAGTTTCCCTTAAGAGAGCAGCGGCGCATTTGTAGCAACTTTGGTGTTGCAAATGTCTATAGGCGATGGTAACTGCTTTCTATCAAGTGGACCGTCTGCCTGTCTGCTTATCTCCTGCAATAAAAAAAAACTGTATGTACGTGCGTCATGTAAGTTTTCTCTGTGGTCGAAGCCGACTAATTGCATGCGGCTGCCACGACGCCATCCGCTTATGACAATCATGTGTCGCGCGACCGTGGCGTCGCGCTGTTTTGAAGTGAAACTTCTATATAGACGGGGTCTTAGAATTTGTCTGTCACGAAAAAGCGTTACGGCTGCGTAGAAGAGTGACATAAATTTAAACTAGACGTGGTGAGAGGCGGCATAATGTTAAAGTAGACTATCGATGTTGTTATTGCTTCCGGATCGAATTCAGTTTTTTTGTTTGATAAAATAAAATATGTTTTAATACAAAATTCTTTTTATTTTTTATTCCAGGAGTTCAGCAGACAGGCAGACGGCCCACTTGATGGAAATCGGATTTTTTTTAAATTTACCATCGCCTATGGACATTTGTAACACCAAGGCTACCAATGCGCTGCTGCTCTCTTAAGGGAGACTAGAACCTGGTCACTAATGCCGGAACACAACACAAGGTTGTTATGGCGGCATACTCTAGATCAGGGGTGGTCGCCATCCATTCTAGCAAGTACCCTACCACCTGGCTGTGGGTTGTTTTGTCGCCTCTTACGACAGGCCGCCTGGCCGCAGGAAATTGTATTCTACCTCTGTTCCTGTACGAATGAAAAGAATTAAAATGTACCTAACTTAACCAAATCATAATTTGCAGTAAACCTGCGAAAAATCGAAATGTCTGCTGGGACACAGTAGAAGTGAAACTTCAACGGACAAGTGGAAAAACGAATCGCAACATAGTTTTAACTTGTAGTTTTACGGACAGATTGTTAATGTACTTGTCCAATTTGAAAACCTGCCCGTAAAACTTCAAGTTAAATCTTTGTTGCGATTCGTTTTTCTACTTGTCCGCTGAAGTTCCACTTCTACTATGTGTCCCAGCACACATTTCGATCTTTAGTACGCAAGTCTGCCGCATCTAAGCCGCGCTGCTACTGCCGCGCTGCTCGTTACTTAGTGTGAAAGAGTTCTAAAATTGTATATATCAATGCTAGACGCGGACTATAATACAAGTAAGATAGTTGATCTTGATAAAAATGATATCACTGTTAAATTATAATATTTTCTTAAGTTTTCGCGACTTGTATACATAATAAAACTACGTTTTAACGGTTTTAAGCGCGTGTTTGGGATCCAATCATTAAAACTATTAAGACCAGCTGCCAGACCTCAAGACACTGTGAGCTCTTTCTGCGTACAACGGAACACAAACCAACTTGACTGATAATTTCTTTATTTTTCCTTCCACCCATTTTAATATTATATAAAATTATTAGAGCTAGGCATGTTTGCTGAAGAGTTTCTTGCGCCGCTTCTTCTCTTCAAGCCATAACATGTTGCGAAGCGGTAGTAAATTAGATTAGGCTCCCATAGAGTAAATAATAACCATAAACAAAATTAGAACTAAATAATTAAAATTAACAAGTTGGCGGTAGGCTAAATAAAACTTTAACAATACTCGTTGACACTTGACATATAATAATAATAATCGGCAGACAAACACACACATTGTATATCCCCAAATTAAGCAAGTTACGCTTGTGTTATGGGTAATATACAACGGACTACTCTCGGGCCGATCCCAGACACCCAGACCATAGTAAATAACGGAGAAAATACGTTTCCGAAATTTACTATACCAGGAATCGAACCCGGAACCTCTGCGTTGAAGTGAGGTAGGCCGGCAAAGGCTTAGCCCGCTCAACCACAGAGGCCGTCACTTGTCATCTTTGTCTTCCGTGATCACGGCCACTGAAAAGTGGCCGAAACGTCGGAAAAACCAAATCAAATAAAATTACCGCGCTTAAAACCGTTAAAACGTAGTTTTATTATGTATACAAGTCGCGAAAACTTAAGAAAATATTATGTATATCTCAATTCTAGACCCGGACTATAATACAAGTAAGATAGTTGATCTTGATAAGAATGGTATCGCAAATAACGTTCACGTTGTTTCTTATATAAGTGATATAACGATACCTCGGGGCTTAAAGGGACTAAACACTAAAACTCGATTTTTCAGTCGAGCCGAAAAACAAAATATAATATGTTATTTCGGACATAACTTTTTTGATTCTTGGCCTAAATAAACCATTCTAAAACCAAAAGTCTTAAAATTTTATAATGCAAAACACTGTTAAATTATATTTCAAATAGATTTTTTAAAAGTAACAAAAACAGCTTTCCCATACGTCCCGGAAAATTGCATGTTTAGGGCGTTTACACCCTAGCAATCTATGAATGTGTGATCAGAGATGGTTGTAACTGCCAATTTGCTTACTAATTCTATCAGAGTCTAGACTGTTGCATTGTTTTCTTCAGTTGATTAAATATCAAGTAAAGAGAGAAAATAAGATAGATAGATAGATAACACTTTATTGCTCATTAAAATAAACAAATACAAAAACAAAATGCATGACTACAATACTTCTTGGCAAAACAACACGCGGCCTTGTCGTTACAAGCGATCTCTTCCAGACAAAGAAATTCTTAACTAATCTGGCGATGTAGGTGAAGCAGAAAAAAGATAGGACTGTACTATTTAAATATACATACTTACACAAATTTATAAATTTAATACATATATAAAAAATATAGTAGTTATATATATATATATATATATATATATATATATATATATATATATATATCTATATATATATATATATATATATATATATATATATATATATATATATATATATATAAATATATATATATATATATACATATATACTTACATACAAAATAATTTAAGTAAATATATTTAATTTTTTCTTAAGTTTTCGCGACTTGTACACATAATAAAACTACGTTAAAACGTAGTTTTATTATAAATGTATTTGTTAACATTAGAAATTTCTTTTCTTTCTTTATTTGCCTATTTAATTTCAATTTTATTTATTAACTTAGTATATAGAAGTGTGTAAGAATAAGCCTAAATGGCGCTCTGTTGTTTGTACATACCCAGCAAGGGAACTGGCGTGAAGTTATGTATGTATGTATGTAACTCAGACAACTAATTGTATCATCTACGGTCGTTTAGATCATTAATATTGGTTGCTGTTACGACACAAAACCTAAAAATATATGTTTTATTTTCTACAAGAAATGGGGTCGTAATCACCATTTTTTGGCGAATTGGAAGACTTTACATATACTGATCGATAGAGGAGAAAAAATTAAGTAGGGGGCTGCATTAAAAAGTAAACTTCGCCGAAATGGCGGTTACGTCCTTTTAGCCCCGAGGTATCGATAAGATTGATGCATGCATATAAATATCACGGCATATTTGCCAGGTGGTAGTAGGTGGTAGGGCACCCGACTGGATGGCTACCACCCCTGGTCTAAAGTATGTCGCCATAACAACCTTGAGTTGTGTTCCGGCATTAGTGACCAGGTTCCAGTCTCCCTTAAGAGAGCAGCAGCGCATTTGTAGCAACTTTGGTGTTGCAAATGTCCATAGGCGATGGTAACCGCTTTCCATCAAGTGGGCCGTCTGCCTGTCTGCTGATCTCCTGCAATAAAAAAATACTCAAATTTGTTTGAGCATGGAGTTATTTTGACCATATTTAATATTCTCTATATTAACTTTATGACCATTACATACAACTTTGCTTACTTGAAATTGGCATCTGTATCACAATTTAAACATAAAATTTCTTAGTAGAGCCCGCGCCACAAAAGAAGTCCCACGGAAAATAAACGAACTAAAAGTGGCAGCTCCGCTATCTGTGGAATTTTGTTCCTAAAATAGCCAGGAGAAAATGTACAGCTTTAATAAAAAAATATTAAAAATCGCCAGAGAAACACACCGGGCCACTCTGGGGCCGATCGCAGATACCCAGACCATGGTAAATAACCGAAAGTTCGTTAACGAAATTTACCATGCCAGGAATCGAACGCGGAGCCTCTGCATTCCAGGGAGTTCGGTCGGCTAAAACTTAGCCCGCTTAACCACCGACCGTAATTATGGAATATTTTGTATTTATTATTCATTATTTATGAAAGCGAGAGTTGGGTATGGAAGAGAGAGCATGAAAGTAGAGTAAAAGCGGTTGAGATGCGAGCACTGCGTAAAATCTGCGGAGTGACGCTCGCGGACCGCGTTCGTAATACCGAAGTAAGAAAGAGAGTTGGTCTGAAAGAGAGTGTCGGGGTGAATGTAAGGAAAGGAATGCTCCGGTGGTTCGGGCATGTGGAAAGAAGGACTAAACAGATATACAATGCAAAAGTGGATGTATGCAGAAGTCGTGGAAGGCCACGACACACCGTCCATGATCAAATTGATCGTGTACTAGCAGAAGGTGATGTCAGGAGCCTTAAGACCAGACGAGCGTGCATGACAAGAGTTATGAATGTCAAAGAAGCAAGTGAGGTGTGTAAGAATAAGCCTGAATGGCGCTCTGTTGTTCGTGCCTACCCCGCAAGGGAACTGGCGTGAAGTTATGTATGTATGTATTCATTATTTATAATTACTTACATCTGTATTACATATAGATTAGTAAAAATTACTCTGGCAGGTTTCGGCGATTGCAGCGCCGCGTCTGTGGGACTTCTTTCGCGGCGCGGGCTCTACCTGCTTTTCAAATTCCAAATATATACGAAACTAGCTTTTTCCCGCGGCTTCAATCACGTTAATGTAAATTTTATATATAGGGCTATACAACGGGTATGTGCTATGTGCTATTTATTCCAGACTATTATCTATATTTGTGCGTTTCATCAAATCCATTCAGCCTAAACTTTCGCATTAATGATATTATATAGTATAAGTTTAATGATCTGTACATTTTCAAAGTAATCAAAGAGGAAAAGACAAACTTTCAAAAATATTTTTCACGTATAAAATGGGACTTTGTTTGTAGTACATTAAAAACACAATCTCGTCTTATGTTATCTTATATCAGTTTCCTCTTCATAGCAAAACACTTTGCCTTAATCTTATCTGGACCAATATATATACCACGCGCGGATCGAAAATTCACAAGTTTCAACATGTATAAGATATTAAGTTATCTGTTATTATTTGCCTTCTTTTCCATTGGGTACCCAGAGCCCTTGAAACGAGGAGACCCTAAACAAGAGCTAGAAGAATATATTGAAAACAAGAAGGCAGAAATCAACCCAAGATATAGATTGCAGTATCATGTAATTCCGCCAGTAGGTTGGATGAACGATCCTAATGGATTTTCATATTATAAAGGACAATACCATCTCTTCTACCAATTTTATCCATATGATAGTGTTTGGGGACCCATGCATTGGGGACACGTAACCAGCCCCAATTTAGTTGACTGGACTCAACAACCAACAGCTTTGCTACCGGAAGAGGAGATGTGTTTCTCAGGAAGTGCTGTAGTCGACGAAGACACTATGGTCCTCATTTACACAGGTCGTTTAATCATAAACGTCGAACCCTTCTATAACGAAACTCAATACTTGGCTTTCAGTGACGACGGTATAAATTTTGAAAAGTATGAAGGAAATCCAGTTCTTACACGGGCTCCGAACGGTTCGCCAGATTTCCGAGACCCAAAAGTTTGGAAGCATGGTGATTATTGGTACGTCGTTATAGGCAGTAAGACTGAAGATGAAAGAGGACGTGTACTACTTTATAGATCCTTAGATCTCATTTCTTGGGATTTCTTAACTGTATTGGGTGAGTCATCTGGCACAATGGGATACATGTGGGAATGCCCTGACTTCTTCGAGCTAAATGGAAGATACGTATTACTCATGTCACCTCAGGGACTAGAACCTCAAGGTGATAGATACAAGAACACCCATCAAACAGGATACATTATTGGGAATTTCAACTATGAAACATTCGAGTTTGTTCCAGAAGTTGATTTTCAAGAAATTGATTTTGGACACGATTTCTATGCTACTCAGACTAGTGAACATAATGGGAAAAGGATTTTAATTGCTTGGTTTGGAATGTGGGAAGTACCCCATCCTGAAGATGTTGATGGATGGGCGGGAGCTATGACTATATTCAGGGAACTTGAGATGGTTGGTGACCGTATTTTAATGAAACCAGTTGAACAAATGCTGACCTTAAGAGAAGAAAATGTGTTCTCTGGTACCTGGTCTAATGAAGTTTTAGAATTTCAGAAGACAGGGGAAATAGTGTTTAATGGAGATTTAGACAATGTTATTGAAATTTTGATTGAAGGCAAGGAAGGAGGTGATCAGGTGTGGATTAAGTGGGACCCTCAAACTGGGAAAGTGTCTGTAAATAGATCAGGAGAAGTCAGGCAAGTTGAGTGGCTACCAATAGACTCTCGCTCTTGGAGATTATTTATAGATTCTAGTTCTCTTGAGCTGTTTTGTGGAGAAGGTGAAGTAGTTTTTAGTACGAGGGCATACCCTAACGGAGATTGGAAAGTAACTAACCTTAGTCCTCAAATATTGAGTGTTGAGGCTTATAAATTAAGACGAAGCGTTCCTGAATAATTACTTAACTATTGTAGTACTAGATGATTCTCTAGTACGAGTAGACCTTAGTTTATTTTGTCAGCAAGCAAACAAGACATGTTACATTGAAATAATTTTTTTATCTAAGGTCTATTCGCCCTCGAAAACTTTACTTGGTTCTATCCCTAAAACTATCCCATTTTCCGGGACTACAGGAATTCACTGTATATACCAAACTTGATATCAAAAAGCACACGATATCGCGTAATAAGCCGTTTTGCTCAGCTCGTAAAAGTTTTCTATAGATCAATGAAAAAATGACATTGGAATTCGATGTTTTTTAATCTGGCTATTTTAAATTATTTCTAGAAAATTTCTTTGGAATTCCCAGGATAAAAATGCCGTAAATTTTAAGTCTGAGAATTTGCTGTTGATCAGCAAAAACCGCATCAAACTAAGCCCAGTAGTTTTTGCATGAATCCCTAACAAACAGACAAGAAATTTTAAAAAAATTGCATCGTGTTCTCCATCGTTTATATAGTCTATTCCAGTTGGTTTTTTTTAATAGCTTCAGTAATATAGATTTTAAAAGTGAGATGATGTTATTTTAATGCTTTTTTTTTTGGTTGTAAAAAGATTGAATTTATTTATACATATATATGTCCGCATCCCTATTGGGAACCTGGTCGTCTGTCTTTATATTTCTGTCACTTTTAATGTAACTACTGGCTCCAAAAAAAATTGTCAGGCAGGAGTTAATATGCCTCTATAGTTACAACAATTAATCTTTAAGTTTGAAAATCAAACACTTACCTGAAACTGTAATTCTATGTTGATTCTAAAACTACATTTCCCACTCAAAATCAAATATATAATGTTAATAAAATGTTGTTTTTAAAATATAAATTTTATTATAAGATTCCGCTAATTAATATCTTAATTAGAAGAAATTAGATTATACGCGCGGCTTTATTCGTATTGCAATATTGCAATACCAACTTCCATATTTGACTATTTCAATGCAATATTCGACAATGTGAATTTGTGAAAGATTGTTGAAGCATGTCATATAATGATCTTACTTCTTAAATTTCGTACCGACTGCATCAACTAATACTTAATAAACGATGTTTCATAGTCTTAAGTGGTTTTATTTTTGTTTCTTTTTACAGTATTAATGGTTATTCTTAGTTTTTAACCCTTTAGCTCACTATTAGCACATATGTGTCCGCGATAAGAGTGCAGATCGCGTTTGTGCGCGTGATCGTTAATTGTGTTGTTGTCTCACTCTGCTTATATAGGAGTTGTATGATTTGCATGAAATGGGTATATTTTCTTGGTATATTACGAGATAGTGATAGCGTTAGTCTTGCGGCTTTTTGGTATATCGATAATTGTCTTAAGCTTCCCTTTTTTCAAAGATCTACGTACAACGCGGTGTATGTAATGGCAGGATTGTCGCGCCTGTCAACTTCACGCTGCAATTGACGTTGACTGGCGCGTTCCGTTTCTGTTAATTTTTTGGTAGGTATTTTCTTTTTCATTTTCAAATCACTCTTCTTCCTTCTTTCTATACTTGGTTTTTTCACACCCCACACTAGCAGTAATGGTCTTCTTCTATTTATCTATCTAAGATGTCGCTGCGATTGCATCTTTATTGAAAACTACTGAACGTAAATGAATGAAACTCGACACAGTGCTAGCTTATAACCCATTTCCTTCGTCAGTTGCCTGCTTGTTGCCGGAGAAGTAGGCACAGTGTGGGTTACGTAACTCACATTGTGCCTACTTCTCCGAAGTAAATGGGCAGCGTGAGTATGAAATTTTCAAATCGTTCGCATTAATAAACTCGTTCTGCCGTAAGTGGGCATAATTTTAACCAAGGCTAACAATACTTTTAGAACTCGTATGTTAAGGTAATTAGCTAACAAACATATTTACCTATTTCTAATTTATATTTAGCTACTAGCTGTACCTGGCAGATATTGTCTTGTCCTTAAAAAATAAAAATCTAGAAACCGATTGCAGCGCCATCAACCGGGACTAATTTTTAATCTAAACCATTCTCGAATCTACTTGAAAAAACATAAAAATTTCATAAAAAAATTTCCCACCCTTAAAGTGATCTTCAGCGGCGCCACCTACCGGGTCCAATTGTGAATCTAAACCATCCCGGGATCCACTTGAACAGACACAAAAATAATTTCACCTAAATCCTGGAGCCCGATTGCAGCGCCATCTACCCGGCTCAAATTTGAATCTAAACCATTAGGTCTCGGACCCACTTTAACTGCAGTCACCATTGACGGAATCACAATCGGTCGGGAAATATCATAATTGTTGTGACTGATATTTTCATAATGATTTTTTTTTTATTGATGAATACCATATTTCAATACTTATTCTCCTAATCCGGACGAAGACAATTCCAAAAACACAAAAATCATAAAAATTCGTCCAGCCGTTCTTGAGTTTTAAATGGTGTAACTAACACGACGTTGTTTTATATATATAGATATTAATATCTTCACACACAAAAACTAACTCACCATGAAACAAAATAATGATATAAGTTTTATTTTCAAATGAACATAAATAAGATTGTTTTAATAAAAAATATACATACATTATTCGCAAATAATTAAATTTGATCTTATCTCGTTTTTTTTCTTTTTTTTATTGCAGGAGTTCAGCAGACAGGCAGACGGCCCACTTGATGGAAAGCGGTTACCATCGCCTATGGACATTTACAACAGCAAATGTGCTACAAATGCGCTGCTGCTCTTATAAAGGAGACTGGAACCTGGTCACTAATGTCGGAACACAACTCAAGGTTGTTATGGCGACATACTTTAGACCAGGGGTGGCAGCCATCCAGTTGGGCAAATGCCCTACCACCTGGCTGTGGGTTGTTTTGTCGCCTTTTACAACAGGCCGTTTTATCCGTGCAGGAACGGAGAAAGAATACAATTTCCTGCGGCCAGGCGGCCTGTCGTAAGAGGGGACAGAACAACCCACAGCCAGGTGGTAGGGCATTTGCCTGACTGGATGGCTACCACCCCTGGTCTGAAGTATGTCGCTATAACAACCTTGAGTTGTGTTCCGGCATTAGTGACCAGGTTCCAGTTTCCCTTAAGAGAGCAGCAGCGCATTTGTAGCAACTTTGGGGTTGCAAATGTCCATAGGCGATGGTAACCGCTTTCCATCAAGTGGCCGCGGAAATTGTAGTCTTTCTCCGTTCCTGCACGGATAGAATATATATCTATGGTTTAGTCCAGGGCGTACAATGTCAATACATTTGTGATTGCTATAACAATTGTCGACGACGACGATAATTTACGAAGTATATGTAATAGCGGAAATTCCAACAGTAGACATGTGTTTTGATTTTAGTAGCATTATAATAATTTGATGTAAACTAGACAAGATAGATGTCACTGTTTTAGCTCTCTTTGCGGAAACCATAAAATAGAAAAATCCACATCCCATTTTTAATGACCGTAATATGTTTAATTTACATGTTAAAAATTTAATATGTGTCTTATATATTTGATATACAGGTTCAATATTTTTACGATCTTAAAAGTGCATAATTCTACCATTTTCAAGTGTCAAAACTGTCAAATTAATGCTATAAATGAATGCATTATTAGACAATATTCAGTGTGGAATTTCAGAAATAATACTATTTTGGGCAAATTTTGTGTGGTTTGGGTAATTTTCGTAAATACTACCTTGAAACACTGAATCTAAAAAAAAGTAAGATACATTAGAAAAATGACTGCTGTGTTCTGAGACGCACAAATATTTTTTCATGCAAATAATGTTTAGTTCGGATTATAGTTATTATACTTATAGTTTCGGATTTGGTGAAACTTTCACTCTGTATTTAAGTAAAATTAAAGTATTTTACAATTTTATATGATGGTGGTCTACCTTGGACAAAAGATCTAGGTAGGCAAACACGGCTTCGAAAGAGAAGCCAATAGGTCTTCTCGTCGACCATTCCGCAATGCTTGAAAACGAAAGTCTTCGAGCAGTTCGTCTAGCAGAGCAGAGCAGTTAGGCTATGGAGCGAACTATGTTAGGTGTTTCTCTTATGGATAAAATCAGAAATTAGGACATCCGTAAGAGAACGAAGGTAACTGACATAGCTCGCAAAATTAGCATGTTGAAGTGGCAGTGGGCCGGTCACGTCTGTCGCAGGACCGACGGTCGATGGAGCAAATGAGTCCTGGAGTAGAGAACACGTCTCGGCAAACGTAACGTAGGACGCCCGCCAGCCCGGTGGACTGAAGACCTGCACAATCTCGCCGGCAGGGGCTAGATGAGGAAGACGGGAGACCGGGATATGTGGCGCGTACTTGGGGAGGCCTACGTCCAGCAGTGGACTGAGAGTGGCTGAAGAAGATATGATGGTGAGATAAAAACAGTGTGATGACAATGATATTTAGCAATTAAAAGCCATATAACATTTTTGTAAATATTTAAAATATTAATGTTTGTATGATTTTCATTTTGGGCATTCTATTAAATTATAACATTCATTATTAAACTTGAAAGGCCTATTTCGAATACCAATAAAAATAGTTACCGACTAGAAGAACTAGAGGGCGCTGTTACATGTTACCCCTTTTGACGCCCGAGATTGGTCTCTATTTCCAGTATATAGAAGTACTCTGTGGTTTAGTCGCCTAAAGATGATTATAAGGAATGCCCGCGCACGCAGCCGCATTCCCATGTCTTCCGTAAAAATCACGAATATTTCATATGGTGTGTTACAAACAGTAAACTTTTTTGAAAGTTATTATGCTTTCATTTTATTTTCCACACCAAAACACCCCCCTACATTTTATGAATTATTATTGAACCTAAAAGTTGGTAAATTTGGTTATATTCAGCACTACGCTTATAATATTTGAAATTGTTTGAATCATCTTTTGTGTTAATCGTCTCTGAAAGTTTCTGAATGCAGTGGTAATAAAATAAATACAAACAGATATAACATTCATTTAATGAAATAATAAAAATCTACAAAGCATAAATCATAAATCATTATCAATTTTAAAAATGTCCATTAGAACTAAGTTCTGTTTAGAATAATGACTAAGATCGAACATAAGCAAACAATGATTTAAATTTCGACCCGATATTAGACGACTCATTTCTATCTTTCAACCAAAGCGATCCGTATACCGTCGTATTCTTTCAGTTCTGTGCATCTCAACCGAATCGATTCAATTTCATTGATTGGTCTAATAGCCTTACTATAATCATATATAACGCTTTTCTAGTTGACGAAGGTGAGCGGCTTTTATTTGTATAATGCGATCCAAATAAGAATAGGAATGTCAATAACCTGTATCTGTCAAATGTCACCTGAAAAGTATGGTTTGCAAAAAACTTATTTGCATATCAATAATAATAGTCTTACATCAAATTTAAATAAAAAGGTTAAATTAGTAGTAAATTGTCTTAATATAATATTTAATTATTTAAAGTCACAATATGGCGCAAAGTCGATCCTATTCTCATTTGAATCGCATAGTAAATACGTATCTGTGCTGCGTGAGACCAAAAACGGGTATGATTGGACGGCACGCTCGCAACCGATCGTACCGTCAGACAAGCACATTATCATGTACACATTCGACCACATTCATTCATTTATTCCGGTTCATTTAGCTCAATACAGAGTAGAAAACGGAACGACGGATTCCGTTCTAGCTCTTTCAAGATCCGAAAGAGCTAGAGCGAGATTGTAACGTGCACGGTGAAATTTTGATTCATATTCCCATTTATGTAGACAAAAAACTTTGTGATCTAACTTCAAAGGAAATAAAGATGATTATGCAATACATTTTTTTTATTTATATCAACAGAAAAGTATGTCATATGTAGATATATGCTTAAGTATTCTGAACTATTTATTTATTGACTAAGGGAATGAGATAAGTTATAAAATGGGACATTTTTATCTATCTATTCGTCGTCATCAGCCATTCGCAGTCCACTGCTGGATAGACCTTCCCAAGTCGGCGCCACTCATCCCTGTCCACTGACTTCCTCATCCAGCGCCAACCGGCGACCTTGTACAGGTCGTTGATCCTTCGAGCTGGAGGGCGTCCGACACTACATTTATCGAGACGCGGTCTCCACTCCAGGACTCGTCTACTCCATCAGCCATCGGTTCAGCGTCAAACGTGACCGGCTCACTGCCACTTCAACTTGCTAATTGCTATTTAATATGTCTCTATTGCAAGAATTATATCAATATTTTAAGAAAACAAGCGAAAAATTAAATATTATATCCATTCCACCGACATATGAAAGCTAAAACTTATCGTCTTTATAATAAAACCTTGTTAACCATGTCTCATAAATATAAATAAAACTATATTGACCATTTTGATTTTCTTACAATGAGATATCAACTACTGATAAAATGGATAAATTATGAACCTACTTAAGATTTTCAACACGAGGTAAATTTTTTACTGCATGTTATTATCTATTTTAATCATGTCTGCCGCTTTCTCGCCAATCATAATCGTAGCTGCATTAGTATCTCCACTTATAATATTGGGCATTATACTAGCATCTACTACTCTGAGTTTATTCACTCCTTGTACTCTAAGCCTACTGTCAACTACTGAACCCATAGCACACGTACCTACGAAATACCGTCTTGTCGTCATCATGCAAGTGGCATAACATTTCCAATACTCAGTACTACCTTTTTCTAAATCCTTACACAGCTCTAATTTAGGATCATTAAATACTGCATTAACGTCTTTGAAGTATTTACTTTCCTGCACTCGAACAAAATCTTTAATATATTCAACCTGATTGTCCAAGTCATCTTGTTTTGAATAATAACCTGGCTGAACTACAGGAGGATCAGAGTAGTCTGAACTTCTGAGAATCACGGAGCCCTGAGACATTGGATGTAAATGTGACAGTAGAGTAAACAGCATCTGATTGCTGTCTGGTCTTTTGAACATATTATTACATATCTTATCATCTAATCCATAAGCAAATGTACAATATCCAATGGCGTACTTTGAAATAGTAATAAAATTTGTTGATTGGTACTCAGGTTGCTTCTTCGACTTATCCAAAGATACGTAACCTGCAAAAACTGGTGCTGGGTACACATAAGGGTCTACTGGAATAGGTGAGCCGTGTAAATCTGTCATGCTATGAATAAGTATAGTTGCTACATGGTCCTGGAGATTTTCACCAACAGGCAAATTTGAGATTACTGGTATTCCCATAGCTTCTAACTGATTTTTAGGACCAATTCCAGAGAGCATGAGTAGTTTAGGAGAATTAATTGCACCCGCTGATACTATGATTTCACGTGTAGCTGTAACTTTCAAAGTATCCTGATCCTGCGTTACTACCTCGACGGCTACGGCATTTTTGTTTTCATTGAAAATTATTTTAGTTCCTTGAGTATGCTTAAGTACGTAAAGATTCTTATAATCTTTTTTTGGAGTTAAGTAAGCATATGCAGAACTTTGCCTTACGCCTTTTCCCACTGTCAAAGTTTTTCCAGTGTATCCTAACTGATTATTTTCATTAATGTCAGGCACAATATCGTTACCTACTTCTTCAAAGGCTTTTAAATACTGCAAAATTTCGTCGTGACGGTCTTTAGTGACTATAAGTGGTCCATTTGCACCGTAATGTCTGTGTCGAGGGTTGACGTCGCCTGGATTTTCCATTGCTTCACTCTTGGTGAAGTATGGTTCAACACCTTTCCAATTCCAAGACTCATCTCCTACTAATTGAGCCCATGAATCATAATCATTGCGATTACCTTTAGAGTAAAGCATATAGTTGACACCGCTGGTGCCTCCTAGCATTTTTCCTAGGAATAGGTCGTCTGAATTTTTAATATGGCACTGATGCGTATAACTATTTTCATCTGTTGTGTAATTCCAGTCGTATTTGCCTTTATGTAAAAATACTAGGGTACTAGGGAGCTGAAAAAAAATGTCTCAAGTAACAAATAGTAATTGATTGCTTATTGATTTTACTGAAAGTAAGCAGTTACAGATTGTTATTTTTAATTAGTTAGTTGTGGCATGGAACATAAATATTGTTGTGTGTATTAATTAAGTACAAATAATAGGGTTGCGAGTTATATCATACCGGGTGTTTCATTTTCTTTGAAAGATACTACAAATATATTTTAAGCATTGGACTTTTCATACAAGACTCTAATTCAGATTTCAATTGGAAATTTCAAAAATATGTATTTTGGTAATTAACATACATTACTCTCAAAAGGTGGGTCACCACCGGCTTCTATTAAAAGAACCTTAGTTAACGCCCATAGCTAGCGCGATTAGCAACTAGGCGTCGGACGGAATGCGGGTATAGGAGGCCGAAAAAACTAAAAATGAACATAATGCTGATACTACCACTTCAAGAAAAATTATCAATTCAGCCACTCAGCTATATTGTACTCTCTTTGTTATACTTTTTAAATGTATAATGTATTTATAAATAATAATCATACAGTCCATTATTACGTCGAATTTTCATTTACAACCCGAGGTGCAACTGCCACCAATAGTTTTTTGGTACTTCGCCGCCGGATAGAAGAATCGCAAAGAAGAAACGAGCAGTGTCTTTTGCTCCATCGAAACCTCAAGAAAGAAGAAAGACCAACTCTATACGGTCTCGTAGCGGCACCCTAAAGAAGAAAGAAGATTATTATAGAAGATCATCGTGGGCAGCCCGGACTACGTACTAGGAGACCAAGAGTTCCTGCCGGACTACGTACCAGGAGACCAAGAGTTCCTGCCCCGGACGCCGAGGCTACGCGTCTGCAGGATCAAGACCGGAAGAAAGAATAACGTTACTTCGTACCGTGACCGAGTGACTGTCCACCTAACGGTGCCAAACGGCCAGTTCACAAAGTCGTAGACGGTGCGCTGTTTCCAGTTAGGTCGGTCAAAGGTCTCAGTGTTTAGTGTTTAGTGTAGTAAATTAGGATCGTCGGTTATACACACACATATATACACACTGGTCAGGGTAGTCGGTCATACGTGTTAGGCTAAGGCAAGGACCGAAGATGCCGAACACCAGGAGCAAGACCGCCGAAGACAGAGTGCAGAGAGCGTATCAAGAACCCCCCGCGTCGCCGTCCGTACATATATCCGCGTCCGCGTCCGCGCCGAACGTATCGCGACCCGCGTCGCCCGGAATGCAACAGACGACGACCGCGCAAGTACACACCGCGATTCGTACTGAACGCCAATCGCGATCACCGTCCGTCCGATCACACCGTTCGCAGCTCAGCGCCGCCACTTTGGTGAGGCAAGTGGAACTGGAAGCAGAAGAACAAATCGCCGCAATCCGTCGGGAGGAGCTCCGGTTACAAGTGTCGCTGATCAAGAAGAGGGTCGCTGCGAACATAGCCGCCCTCAAGGAGCAGACAGACGGGAACAGCGTGTGTGAAGACGATGGGGTGGAAACAGAGAGAAATATAACAGAGTGGTTGAAGAATACCCGCATACGGGGGGAGTCGCCGAGCGCAGGCGACAGGACCGAGCCCGGAACGAGAGGAGCCGGACCGCGACCACCGTTAGACGCTGCGGGAAGAGCAAGGGAAGAGTATCCAATGGCGCGGGACCGGTCTGCAGAAACGAACGACCAGACCGCTCGTGTGACGTTCAGAACGCCGCGCAACGCAAGATCGCCGACGCCGACCAGATCCAGGGATCGTGGAATCGACCGTCTAGCAGACGTACTGGAGCGCATGACACGCAACAGGCCGACACCGCGACAGTGCCAGGAGCTGCCTACCTTTAGCGGGGCCCCGGGAGAGTGGCTACCGTTTAAAGCTGCAATGCGCGAGTCGACGAGCTTACACGGATTTTCACCTGCGGAGAACTTAGGCCGTCTACGCACTTGCCTTAAAGGCGAAGCAAGGGAGTGCGTGACAGCCCTGCTGTATACCGCCGTGGACCCTGCGATCATTATGAAGACGCTGGAGCGCTGCTATGGACGTCCAGAGATCATAATCAGTCGCGCATTGGAAGACATCAAGAAGTTGCCACGATCGGGTTCGTCTGCCAGCGAACTCAACAGCCTAGCCACCAAACTGCAGAATATAGTGACGGTCATCTCGTGTGTCGACAACAAGGGATATTTACTTAACCCTATGTTGACACGACAAGTCGTCGAGAAGCTCAGCCCGCATCTACGAACGAAATGGTGCGACTTTGCAGATGAATTCTCGAGCCGAGACGAGCCGGAGATTATGACACTATCGAAATTTCTAACGGGCGAAGCAGACAGAGCAATGAAGTATTCTTTCATGACGTCATCACTGCCTACGACGAGTGTAAACGTCACTAAAGAAAATAAAGTGAAGCCGCCGAGGATGAACGAGCGTCGCCGTGTGTATGCTACAACGGAAGCCAAGATCGTGTGCTACTGTTGCGGAGCTGAGCACCAGACAACGCAGTGCGGCAAGCTGGCTTCGATGTCGTTGCCAGCCAGATGGGAGTGGGCCAAGGAAACGAGAATATGTTTTTTGTGCCTACTAAGTAAACACAGACGGTTCCGTTGTAAGGCGAGGAAGTGCGGTGTTAATGAATGCCGCGAGCCGCATCACGCACTTCTACACCAACGAAGGGAAACTGGAGCCGTCAGTGGACCGATCGACCGAGCGGAGTCGGTCAGTCAACCGGCCGACAGAGAGGAGTCGGTCATGACGGCATCGGCACACAATTCTAACACCGAGAGAAGAGTGTTATTGAAGGTGTGTCCGATTACCGTCAAGGGGCTTAACGGAAAGGAAGTGAGCACGTACGCGCTGCTGGATGAAGGGTCCACGATCACGCTCGTCGACGAGGAGATAGCCGGGATGCTAGGGGCAGATGGCCCGAGGAGGCCATTGAACATTCACGGCATCACGTCGAGCCAGCGGGAAGCGGAAAGTAGGATGGTGAGCGTCGCGGTGCGCGGAAGAGCGCAACCGCACTACCATCCTATCAAGGCGCGCACCGTGAAGAAACTCGCACTGGGAACTCACTCCGTTAAGTCTGAAGTCATACGACAGTTACACCATTTGAAGACGCTTCATATAGACGACGTGTGCTTTATGAACGCCAAGCCGCGCGTATTAATTGGAGCTGACAACTGGCATCTGATCGTGACTAGAAAACTGTTGGCAGGAAAGAAGAGCCAACCAGCCGCTTCCCTGACCCTCTTGGGGTGGACCATACACGGGAGTGCACCCAGAGGCCTGGTGACGCAGGGAAACGACACCGTATTACACGTCCGAACGTGGCAAGATAAAGAGCCGCGGGAAAAGGACGAATTATTCGAAATAGTGAAGTCTCATTTCGATATCGACGCACTCGGTATATCGAACAAGGTGAAACCTGTAGCGGAAGAACAACGGGCGCTGAAGATATTTTCAGAGACCGTGAAGAGAGAAAACGGCCGCTTCGAAGTCGGACTGCCCTGGCGAAACGATGACGTCACCATGCCACCGAGCTACGACATGGCAGTGCGTCGTCTACGCGGGATCGAGCGCAAAATGGATAAGTCGCCGCAGTTTAAACAAGCATACACGGCCCAGGTCAACAGGCTACTAGCAAAAGGATACGCCGAGCCTTGCGAACGAAGCCACGAAGGAAACCAACGCATGTGGTACATGCCTCACTTCGCCGTTACGAACCCGAATAAGCCTGACAAAGTGAGACTGGTATTTGACGCTGCCGCCCGTTCAAACGGGGTGTGCATGAACGATGCGTTACTGGATGGGCCAGACTTGCTACGTGCCTTATACGGAATCCTGTTCAGATTCCGGGAAGGGAAGATCGCCGTAACAGCTGACATACGTGACATGTTCCTTCAGGTGAAGATAAGGAAAGAAGACAGAGCGGCGCAGCACTTCTTATGGCGCGGTGACGACCGCCATAACCCGCCTCGGCGCTACGTTATGACGTCTATGATATTCGGAGCACGAAGCTCGCCATTCCTCGCACATAGCGTGAGAGATAGGAATGCGAGTGATCATAAGGAAACATACCCACGGGCGTATCACTCAATCACGCAAAACCACTACATGGACGACTGGGTTCAAAGCTTCGAAACGGAAACGGAAGCGGCCAAGGCGATAGCGGAAGTACAAGAAGTGCACAGGAAGGCCGGCTTTCAGCTCGCGGGATGGGATACGAATCGCGAGCGCCTTATGGAAAATATCCCGGATGAAGAGAGAGCCAGACAGCCCAAAGAGCTCGGTGCTAGCGCGCATCCCTACGGGAAGACATTGGGTGTGTTATGGATGCCGGAAACGGATGAACTCGCGTTTAATACCGCTATGCCAAGAGTTCCACACAGCATAAAATGCGGCACGCAAACACCCACCAAGAGAGAGGCCCTGGGCATGGTCATGTCACTTTTCGACCCATTAGGCTTACTCAGCCCGTACACTATAAGGGCGAAGATAGTGCTACAAAGACTCTGGAGGCTTAAGCTAGGCTGGGATGAACCCTTGCCAACGGAAGAGGCAAGTGAATTCGAAGAATGGATCCGTGACTTAAACTCTATAAAAGAGTTAAGATTACCGCGGTGCTATGGAGGGGATAGAGACGTCGTAAACATGCAATTACACGTCTTTACGGACGCCAGCGAACAGGCCTACGCAGCAGCGGCTTACTGGCGCTTTGAGCAGCGCAACGGGAACGTCGGCGTCACTTTAATCGCGGGAAAAGCGAAAGTGGCCCCGATGAAGGCGCAAAGCATCCCGCGGATGGAGCTACAAGCCGCGCTAATAGGAGCCAGGTTAGCGGCGGAAATAAAAAAGGAACATAGTTTCAAGCGTTATGACGTCATCTTTTGGAGCGACTCGAAGACCGTTCTTCACTGGATAAGAAACGACTCGGTACGATATACCCCATACGTTGCACACAGACTGAGCGAAATCGGCGAAATAACCGAGTCTGAGCAATGGCGATGGGTGCCGACAAGTTACAACGTCGCCGACGACGCAACCAGGATTAACGTCTCGAGTATGAAAACGGACGACCGCTGGTTTAAAGGCCCGGAATTTCTCCATGGACCCCCGACGAATTGGCCGAAAGAAGAACCGACGGAAACCGAAGATGACGAGGTCGTGGTAACTTACACGACCGATGAAAAGCCACTCGTTGACGTCACAAGATTTTCGTCATACGGAAAATTGCTACGAGCGACCGCCTACGCGCTCGCCTTTATCGACAAGTGCAGACGAAGGACTCGCACTATGGAAACGCGACACATAGAGAGAGCTGAACGTTTACTCATTCGTCAAGCGCAACAGGAAAGCTTCCCGAAGGATTACGAGCGTTTGAAGAAAGGAGAACGCGTGTCACGTGACAGCCGGCTTTATAAGCTCGACCCCGAATACGGGGGGGACGGGGTAATAAAGCTAAACGGCAGGATCAATGCGGCCACCCTGCGCGAGCTTACCGGCAACCCACCGATCTTAGACGGGTCACATCACCTCACTCGGCTGATTATAAGAGGTGAACATGAACAGCATCATCACATAGGGAGAGAACATGTCGTAAACAACGTCCGGCAAAAATACTGGGTGCTACGAGTGCGACCTACGGTGCGAAACATCCTGCGGCAATGTACGGTCTGTCGTTTGAAGAAGACTGCGCCGACAGTACCGGTGAAAGGAAACCTGCCAAAGGACCGTCTAGCTGCCTACGCACGGCCTTTTACCAATTGCGGAATTGACTGTTTTGGCCCCATATGGGTGACCATAGGACGTCGCAAAGAAAAACGATGGGGAATGCTGTTTACATGTATGGTGACTCGTGCCATTCATATGGAACTTATAGCAAGCCTTAGCACAGACTCTGCTATCATGGCCCTAAGAAGGATGGGAGCACGACGCGGCTGGCCTCAAGTGATATGGTCTGATAATGCAACGAATTTCCATGGAGCGGACACAGAGTTACTAACGGCGTACGCGAGATGGAAGGAAGAGATGCCAGATCACGTAAAAGGGAGACACTTAGCGTGGCGTTTCATCGATCCCGGCGCACCGAACCAGGGGGGAGCTTGGGAACGGTTAATTCGGTCGGTGAAGACGGCACTCCACGCGACATTGGCGGAACAAGCTCCCAGAGAAGAAACACTTACGACTGTCATCACGGAAATAGAACATACCGTAAACTCGCGCCCGCTAACTCACGTGTCGGTGAGCCCTGAAGACGACGAAGCGCTCACCCCGAACCACTTTCTAATCGGGTCGGCGACGGGCTTGCCAATCACGGGAACGAACGAGTTAGCAGACAGGAAGACATGGATCGCCACTCAAGCTTTAGCGGACATGTTCTGGACTCGTTGGCTACGCGAGTACTTACCTACATTGGCACCGAGGGACGACGTAAGACGACGTGAGGAAAGCATACGTGTTGGAGACGTCGTTATCATTGCGGACGGTCTGTTGCCACGTAACGTATGGCCCCGGGGTCAAATCGAGCGCACTTATCGCGGACCGGACAACATAATACGGAGCGCGGACGTGCGAACGCGGGGAGGCATCTTCAGGAGACCAGTAAGGAGGCTCATCGTCCTGACGAGAAGAGATGGCTTCGAGGATCTGCGCCGGGGGGAGGATGTTGCGGACAGAGAGCACCCCCCTGACCCGCCCGCCGGAGCACATCTACACTCCGCGCCCCGCATACCGCCGACGCCCATAGCTAGCGCGATTAGCAACTAGGCGTCGGACGGAATGCGGGTATAGGAGGCCGAAAAAACTGAAAATGAACATACTGCTGATACTACCACTTCAAGAAAAATTATCAATTCAGCCACTCAGCTATATTGTACTCTCTTTGTTATACTCTTTAAATGTATAATGTATTTATAAATAATAATCATACAGTCCATTATTACGTCGAATTTTCATTTACAACCCGAGGTGCAACTGCCACAGTATTTTATGGTAAGTAATATCGAATTGGTGTCAAATAGCACTGATTTTGACAGGAATTCAACAAAGCTAGTTTTATCTAAGCTTATTGACTGTCGGTGACAGCCGGTTCATCTTTATCATCGGTTATGACATAAGCTCCACACAAGTAATTTCAAAATGCAACCGATGGTACTAACACAAGTGAATGTAGTATTTAAAAATTAATCTTACAGATTACTTATTGAAAGTCATGAGTATACCACCACGTCCAAAGCAATTTTATCGGTGTAATTTTATATACCGCCATCAGAACTGCAAACACTAGTCACAATGATGAAAGATGACTGTCAGGCGAGAGGCTTACATTTGAATGCGAAGAAAACAAAGGTTATGGTGTTTGAAAGAGAAGAAACCAGAACGAATGCAAGGATAATGGTCGATGATGTTATGCTGGAGCAAGTGAATGAGTTTTTATATCCTGGATGTGCTTTTAGCAGGGATGGAAGGCACACCGCTGATATAGAAAGAAGAGTAAATTTGGGGAATAGTTTGAATGGAGCGTTAGGTAAACTTCTAGGCGCTAAGAACCTCAGCCAGAAGGCCCAGCTCGCCATACACAACGCGGTGCTTATACCTACGCTCACGTATGGAAGCGAGAGTTGAGTATGGAAGAGAGAGCATGAAAGTAGAGTAAACGCGGTTGAGATGCGAGCACTACGCAAAATCTGCGGAGTGACGCTCGCGAACCGCGTTCGTAATACCGTAGTAAGAAAGAGAGTTGGTCTGAAAGAGAGTGTCGGGGTGAAGGTAAGGAAAGGAATGCTCCGGTGGTTCGGGCATGTGGAAATAATGCATGATGAAAGAATGACTAAACAGATATACAATGCAAAAGTGGATGGATGCAGAAGTCGTGGAAGGCCACGACACACCTTCCATGACCAAATTGATCGTGTACTAGCGGAGGCTGATGTCAGGAGCCTTAAGAACAGACGAGCGTGCAGGACAAGAGCTATGAATGTCAAAGAAGCAAGTGAGGTGTGTAAGGATAAGCCTGAATGGCGCACTGTTGTTCGTGCCTACCCCGCAAGGGAACTGGCGTGAAGTTATGTATGTATGTATGTAATTTTATATATATATTTTTTTTATTGCAAGAGTTCAGCAGACAGGCAGACGGCCCACTCGATGGAAAGCGGTTACCATCGCCTATGGACATTTGCTACAAATGCGCTGCTGCTCTCTTAAGTGAGTCTGGAAGCTGGTCACTAACCTAAACAACCCCCACAAGTTTAAATTGAAGTATGTCCTAATAATGCCAACTTATTCTGCTTCTTCTTCTTCTTATGCTTTTTTTAACAACTCTACGGACTCTAGTTCCGCACCCTTTTTTACAACTTAATTTCTATGAAAGATTTTAGAGTCCATACACGCTTATTGTTTATTTTTGTTACTGTGTGTGACATTAATTTAGTGATTTTTATGTTGTGGTGTACCTTAAGAATAACTTATTATATTAATTTATTCTAGTTTTAATACTAAACTTATACTAATGTAGAGTGTATCTGTTACATGCTGGTGTTGTGAGGAAGTGCATGTGCAGTGTGTGCCTTATGTCTATACCTGTATATATTATCTTAACTAGTGCCATGTGTGTTGTTTTTCCTTTCTGTGCCTACGTCTTATGCTTTACATCCCTTGTAAAAAAAACTTACTTTTAATTTGCGCATTTGGTGGCCATAAATAAGCAGTGAGTTGCAACAGAGACAAAACATTGAAAGCACCTTGAATTGTTTGGATAAGTGCTGTCGTAGCTGCTGCGTCCATTTCCTAAAAAGTAAGCTTAGTTAATAGACAATTCGTTTTCATTAATATTGTTACGTATTTGTGGGATACGAATTAAAATGCCGTTGGAATTATCACAAAGTTTATTAGAAAGACACACACGTAATTCACAGTTCTTACAAACATAACTGAATATAACAAGTCCAGACGGTAAAGCAGAAAATCGTAATGATATAAATCGCTCAAAGTCAGTCGTTATAAGATACTCGTTCCGATAATGCAATAGGTAATGCCTCGATCACAGTTGAAACTCAACTAACTAACTAACCCCGTCTCCGAAAGACCGACCTTATATATTTGCAGAGAAGACATGATTGCCCGGCAATATGCCCATCATTCTTTGGAATCCTTGAACTAAGCTTAACGGCTTCTAGGAATATGCAACGAAATTTAAACAAACGCAGAAAGGATGTATGATATACTACTGCGTAGCAGAACAAAGGGATTAGCACGAATAATAGGTCATTAAAATTCTAAGGCATATAAAACACCTGTAAAGGATTATCAGTGGTTCGCAACAATATTGTTAAATCGAAAATAAGCTGATCAGGACTTTAAAAATTTCTAGCGAAAACAAAACTAATTTCAAGAGTAAGCAATAAATACATATATCTTAGTAATAAATAAATAGCTATAGCATCATAAAGCTAAGTTATGAATTATTGTATTCTTTGTTTTATTATACATACATACATACATAACTTCACGCCGGTTCCCTTGCGGGGTAGGCACGAACAACAGAGCGCCATTCAGGCTTATTCTTACACACCTCACTTGCTTCTTTGACATTCATACTCTTGTCATGCACGCTCGTCTGTTCTTAAGGCTTCTGACATCACCTTCTGCTGTTTTATTATGCACCGACTATACCTATACAACGATATAACATTATAAAATTCTAAACATACCGTGTCTGTAAATTGAAGCAATTAAAAAAACAACAGGAATAGACTATATAAGCGATGGAGAACAGGATGGAATTCTTTTTAGATTTCTTGTCTGTTTGTTCGGAATTCACATACAAACAACTAGGTCGATTTCGATGCGGTTTTCGCTGCTCGACAGCAAATTGTTAGACTTAAAATCTGCCCTACTTTTTATACTGGGAATCTTGCGGGAATTTGTCTGGGAATAGTTCCAAATGGTCAGATTTAAACATGTATCGAATTCCAATGTGATTTTTTCATTGATCGATAGCAAATTTTATGTAATAAAATATGTGATATTTTTTATCCCGGGAACTCCGCGGGAATTTAACCAAATGTTTTCCTTAGCCGCAAGAGAGACATTTTCGGGGCGCTAAGTCGCCGTTCCCGTTCGCAACAAACATCTATATATATATATATATATATATATATATATATCTATATACTAGCGGCCCCGGTAAACGTTGTCCTGCTCTGAAAAAATAAAAATCTAGGATCCGATCCCAGCGCCACCTACTGGTTCTAAATGCGAATCTAAATCATCCGGGAACCCACTCAAACACACAAAAACAAAATCACCAAAATCGCTCCAGGTGATTAGGAGGATTCTAGAACCCGATCTCAGCGCCACCTACCGGTTCTAATTGCGAATCTAAATCATCCGGGAACCCACTCAAACATACAAAAACAAAATCACCAAAATCGCTCCCGGTGATTAGGAGGATTCTAGAACCCGATCTCAGCGCCTCTTACCGGTTCTAATTGCTAATCTAAACCATGCGGGAACCCACTCAAACACACAAAAACAAAATCACCAAAATCGCTCCCGGTGATTAGGAGGATTCTAGAACCCGATCTCAGCGCCACCTACCGGTTCTGATTGCGAATCTAAACCATCCGGGAACCCACTCAAACACACAAAAACAAAAACACCAAAATCGCTCCAGGTGATTAGGAGGATTCTAGAACCCGATCTTAGCGCCTCTTACCGGTTTTAATTGCTAATCTAAACCATGCGGGAACCCACTCGAACACACAAAAACAAAATCACCAAAATCGCTCCAGGTGATTAGGAGGATTCTAGAACCCGATCTCAGCGCCTCTTACCGGTTTTAATTGCTAATCTAAACCATGCGGGAACCCACTCAAACACACAAAAACAAAATCGCTCCAGGTGATTAGGAGGATTCTAGAACCCGATCTCAGCGCCTCTTACCGGTTTTAATTGCTAATCTAAACCATGCGGGAACCCACTCAAACACACAAAAACAAAATCACCAAAATCGCTCCAGGTGATTAGGAGGATTCTAGAACCCGATCTCAGCGCCACCTACCGATTACAATAGCATAAATAGTATCCCATGTCCGTCTCCTGGTGATAAGCTACCTCCCCACCAATTTTCAGCCAAATCGGTACAGCCGTTCTTGAGTTATAAATAGTGTAACTAACACGACCGTCCGACCGATTTTTATTATTATTTTTAAACAAAATCTTTTTTTTTTAATACGCTTTTATATTAGTTTCATACGTATGTTAGTAACGGAATCTTTCAAGTTAAATTTGATCGACTTTCCAGTTTCCGATTTAGCTGAAATTTTGCACGTATGTGTATATCGCGTGACAATGCAATAATATGGTACCATGGAGCTGATCTGATGATGGAGTCGGAAGGTGGCCATAGGAACTCCTGTACTAAACAAGATAGACCCGTCGTGTTTGGGCTCGTTTTACTTGTCTTGGCTAGCACTCTGCTGCTACATGATATGCAGGAACTCAAAAGCTTGTATTTAAAAACCTTTTTAAAAAAGCTTATTTTTACATAACGTTCCATTTTATCATAAGAGTGTATATAATTCTTTTTTCAAAGTTTCCACGCAGAAGGGAATTAAATCACTAAATAATCACTAAAAAATGAAAAATAAATAATAGTTTGAAAAAACTAAAAAAATACGCTTTTATAGAAAATCCAACTAAAAAATAGAAAAAAAGCGTGGGGTGCATGGTATCAATAGTTATAAATATTTTATGAACAGATATGAGTAGAAGGGTTATTTTGATAATATCCTGAAAAGCACCCCACGCTTTTTTTACAAGAAAATCATTTTTTCTTACACTATTTTTAATTCAAATTTATTTTCTATTTTTTTAGTTGGATTTTCTATATAAGCGTATTTTCATTGTATTTGGCATTAAAAAATACATGTGACCCTTAATTTTCGCCCTTTTACCACTAACCCCCCTTTTTAATAGCGATATTAGTGCTGTAATAATTTAACTTACTTAAAATGGCAACACAACGTTTACCGCGTCAGCTAGTATTAATATAGTATAATAATCAGGATTCAAATTAATATAATATTAATTTATTCTTACCGTTTAAGACAGCTTCTTCAACTCATATATAAGATTCTTTAGTAGAACTGATTTGTTGCCATCAAAATGTTCTTTAAATACTAGATTTTTCCAAAACAAAAGCATGTAAGGGTTGTCACTAATCACTAATATATTATCTACGATTTTATAGAATAATAATAATAATATTTTTTAACCCGCAGGGGGGCTTTGTGGCGAAGCCTTAGGTGAGTAGCGACACCTCCACCACCTCCGTGCTTGCCTTAGCCAGGCGGCACGGAGTGGAGATCGCTAGAGCTCACACTCAATCTCCAGGGGTGGAAGTGATAAAAGGCATCACGTCAGAAGTAGCTTCGGTGAACCTGCAGCCCATCTCTCTACACCCCTTAGCCACTCACACCGATGTTGCCCCTGTCTTCTATGGCATTTTTTGGGGCCCATGCAGGGAGTGGCGAGTCACCGTCTGCCCATTTTTCCATGTTCCCTTGAACATTGCGACGGGCAGACGCCATAGTCCCCATATTCCTAGACCCCTAATACCACTAGCCAATAGTTCTACACTGGCCGGGGCTTGTCCTTGGGTGCATCACTATATGGTGTAGACAGGGATAATCGCCCGTCAGTGTCACGCCACATATACATTAAATTTTTCAAGGGGCCTCTACGTGTTGGCCTTCCCATGGCCCCACGCAAGCCCCCCAAAAGTCCGGGCCATTTTTATGGCCCGTGGTCTTGAAAGACATACAATAACAATAATTTGATATGTGTGTCTTTGTAATTATATCATTATATTATATTATATCAATAATATATTTTTTTTATTGTAGGAGTTTAGCAGTAAGGCAGACGGCCTTGACTTGATGGAAGGCGGTTACCATCGCCTATGGACATTTGGAACACCAAAGGTGCTACAAATGCGCTGCTGATCTCTTAAAGGAGACTGGAACCTGGTCACTAATGCCGAAACACAACTCGAGGTTGTTATGGCGGCTTACTCTAGACCAGGTGTGGTCGCCATCCAGTCGCTATATTTTTTTGAAAATTACTAAACACTGACTTTAAGATGTTTTAGATAATATACATTAATAATAATAGCTTTTTTTTTTATTTGTTACTTTTTAGTGTCTAGCTATGTATGGGTAGACCTACAAAAGGTGCCGCGCTGCTTAAAAAATATAGGTCCCAAGAAACGGGAACAAAAAAATTTTCATAAAATGAAAACTACTAGGCCAAACTATGTTAAATTTCTAGGAGACCAAATGGCAACTATTCCGCATCAAACTAAACAAGAATCACGTAAATCGGATCATAAATCTCAGCGTAATCGGTGTACATATGGAACGCAATGGAAATTTTTTCATAAAAAATATTCATAAAATGAAAACTACTGGGCCAAACTATGTCAAATTTTTAGGGGACCAAATAGCAGGTATTTTGCGTCGAACAAAAAAAGAATCACGTAAATCTGATCATAACTCTCAGAGTAATCCGTGTACATATGGAACGGAATGAAATTTTTTTCATAAAATGAAAACTTCTAGATCAAACTATTTCAAATTTTTAGGGGACCAAATGGCAGCTATTCCGCGTCGAACAAAAAAAGGATCACGTAAATCGGATCATAAATCTCGAAGTAATCGGTGAACATACATAAAAAAAAGATCCCGACGAATTGTAACCCTCCTCCTTTTTTTGAAATCTGTTAAAAATAGAACACATTCGGCCACAGACTAATACATATTCAGTTAGAATACTTTAGTAGGCTTCTTTAAGGTTCCTAAAGAAGCCTATAAACTTACTTTAACTGAATATGAATAAGACCGTAAATCACTAACGCAGTTGAAGCTCCATCATTAGAGTGGGTCCCGGGATGGTTTAGATTCACCATTGGACCCAATAGGTGTTACAATCAAATTGTGGAGTTTTTAAGTGAAACTTTTTTAGCCACTGTAATGAATTCTTTCGATGGGAATCAAAAAGCGTGACAATTTAAACACTATGGTCATATAGACAAAGTTGGAAATGTTTCGAAGTTCATAAATAAAATTGAAAGTAGCGCATTTGTTTCCTATTTTAGTTATCATAAGCCTCTCGTGTCATCTGTTTAAAGTGAAAACATGGCATCTGAATAATATGTATTATATTTTAAATACGTAATACTAGCGGCCCCGGCAGACGTTGGCCTTTTTTTTAAATAGCTTCAATAATATAGATTTTAAAAATGAGATGATGTTATTTTAATGCTTTTTTTTTTTGTTTGTAAAAAGATTGAATTTATTTATACATATATATGTCCGCATCCCTATTGGGAACCTGGTCGTCTGTCTTTATATTTCTGTCACTTTTAATGTAACTACTGGCTCCAAAAAAAATTGTCAGGCAGGAGTTAATATGCCTCTATAGTTACAACAATTAATCTTTAAGTTTGAAAATCAAACACTTACCTGAAACTGTAATTCTTTGTTGATTCTAAAACTACATTTCCCACTCAAAATCAAATGTATAATGTTAATAAAATGTTGTTTTTAAAATATAAATTTTATTATAAGATTCCGCTAATTAATATCTTAATTAGAAGAAATTAGATTATACGCGCGGCTTTATTCGTATTGCAATATTGCAATACCAACTTCCATATTTGACTATTTCAATGCAATATTCGACAATGTGAATTTGTGAAAGATTGTTGAAGCATGTCATATAATGATCTTACTTCTTAAATTTCGTACCGACTGCATCAACTAATACTTAATAAATGATGTTTTATAGTCTTAAGTGGTTTTATTTTTGTTTCTTTTTACAGTATTAATGGTTATTCTTAGTTTTTAACCCTTTAGCTCACTATTAGCACATATGTGTCCGCGATAAGAGTGCAGATCGCGTTTGTGCGCGTGATCGTTAATTGTGTTGTTGTCTCACTCTGCTTATATAGGAGTTGTATGATTTGCATGAAATGGGTATATTTTCTTGGTATATTATGAGATAGTGATAGCGTTAGTCTTGCGGCTTTTTGGTATATCGATAATTGTCTTAAGGGTTAACAAGCTTCCCTTTTTTCAAAGATCTACGTACAACGCGGTGTATGTAATGGCAGGATTGTCGCGCCTGTCAACTTCACGCTGCAATTGACGTTGACAGGCGCGTTCCGTTTCTGTTAATTTTTTGGCAGGTATTTTCTTTTTCTTCATTTTCAAATCACTCTTCTTCCTTCTTTCTATACTTGGTTTTTTCACACCCGACACTAGCAGTAATGGTCTTCTTCTATTTATCTATCTAAGATGGCGCTGCGATTGCATCTTTATTGACAACTACTGAACGTAAATGAATGAAACTCGACACAGTGCTGGCTTATAACCTATTTCCTTCGTCAGTTGCCTGCTTGTTGCCGGAGAAGTAGGTACAGTGTGGGTTACGTAACTCACACTGTGCCTACTTCTCCGAAGTAAATGGGCAGCGTGAGTATGAAATTTTCAAATCGTTCGCATTAATAAACTCGTTCTGCCCACTTTTATCACCACTACTTGCTACAGCGTAAGTGGGCATAATTTTAACCAAGGCTAACAATACTTTTAGAACTCGTATGTTAAGGTAATTAGCTAACAAACATATTTACCTATTTCTAATTTATATTTAGCTACTAGCTGTACCTGGCAGACGTTGTCTTGCCCTTAAAAAATAAAAATCTAGAAACCGATTGCAGCGCCATCAACCGGGACCAATTGATAATCTAAACCATTCTCAAATCTACTTGAAAAAACAAAAAAATTCATCAAAATCGTTCCCACCGTTAAAGTGATGTTCAGCGGCGCCACCTACCGGGTCCAATTGTGAATCTAAACCATCCCGGGATCCACTTGAACACACACAAAAATAATTTCACCTAAATCCTAGAGCCCGATTGCAGCGCCATCTACCTGGTTCAAATTTAAACCTAAACCATTAGGTCCCGGACCCACTTAGACTGCAGTCACCATTGCCGAAATCGGTCGGGAAATATCATAATTGTTTTGACTGATATTTTCATAATGATTTTTTTTTTTATTGATGAATACCATATTTTAATACTTATTCTCCTAATCCGGACGAAGACAATTCCAAAAACACAAAAATCATAAAAATTCGTCCAGCCGTTCTTGAGTTATAAATGGTGTAACTAACACGACGTTGTTTTATATATATAGATATTAATATCTTCCCACAGACAAAAAAACTAACTCACCATGAACCAAAATAATGATATAAGTTTTATTTTTAAATGAACATAACATTGTTTTAATAAAGAATATTCATTATTCGCAAATAATTAAATTTGATCTTATCTCGTTTTTTTTCTTTTTTTTATTGCAGGAGATCAGCAGACAGGCAAACGGCCCACTTGATGGAAAGCGGTTACCATCGCCTATGGACATTTACAACACCAAAGTTGCTACAAATGCGCTGCTGCTCTCTTAAGGGAAACTGGAACCTGGTCACTAATGTCGGAACACAACTCAAGGTTGTTATGGCAGCATATTCTAGACCAGGGGTGGTCGCCATCCAGTCGGGCAAATGCCCTACCACGTGGCTGTGGGTTGTTTTGTCGCCTCTTACGACAGGCCGTTTTATCCGTGCAGGAACGGAGAAAGAATACAATTTCCTGCGGCCGGGCGGCCTGTCGTAAGAGGCGACAGAACAACCCACAGCCAGGTGGTAGGGCATTTGCCTGACTGGATGGCTACCACCCCTGGTCTGAAGTATGTCGCCATAACAACCTTGAGTTGTGTTCCGGCATTAGTGACCAGGTTTCAGTTTCCCTTAAGAGAGCAGCAGCGCATTTGTAGCAACTTTGGTGTTGCAAATGTCCATAGGCGATGGTAACCGCTTTCCATCAAGTGGGCCGTTTGCCTGTCTGCTGATCTCCTGCAATAAAAAAAAAGCCCGCCTGACCGCAGGAAATTGTATTCTTTCTCCGTTCCTGCACGGATAGAATATATATCTATGGTTTAGTCCAGGGCCTACAATGTCAATACATTTGTGATTGCTATAACAATTGTCGACGACGGCGATAATTTACGAAGTATATGTAATAGCGGAAATTCGAACAGTAGACATGTGTTTTGATTTTAGTAGCATTATAATAATTTGATGTAAACTAGACAAAATAGATGTCACTGTTTTAGCTCTCTTTGCGGAAACCATAAAATAGAAAAATCCACATCCCGTTTTTAATGACCGTAATATGTTTAATTTACATGTTAAAAATTTAATAATTATGTGTCTTATATATTTGATATACTGGTTCAATATTTTAAGATTCTAAAAGTGCATAATTCTACCTCTTTCAAGTGTCAAAAGTGTCAAATTAATGCTATAAAGGAATGCATTATTAGACAATATTCAGTGTGGAATTTCAGAAATAATACTATTTTGGGCAAATTTTGTGCGGTTTGGGTAATTTTCGTAAATACTACCTTGAAACACTGAATCTAAAAAAAAGTAAGATACATTAGAAAAATGGCTGCTGTGTTCTGAGACGTACAAATATTTTTGCATGCAAATAATGTTTAGTTCGGATTATAGTTATTATACTTATAGTTTCGGATTTGGTGAAACTTTCACTCTGTATTTAAGTAAAATTAAAGTATTTTGCAATTTTATATGATGGTGGTCTACCTTGGCCAAAGATCCAGGTAGGCAAACACGGCTTCGAAAAAGAAGCCAATAGGTCTTCTCGTCGACCATTCCGCAATGCTTGAAGACGAAAGTCTTCGAGCAGTTCGTCTAGCAGAGCAGAGCAGTTAGGCTATGGAGCGAACTATGTTAGGTGTTTCTCTTATGGATAAAATCAGAAATTAGGACATCCGTAAGAGAACGAAGGTAACTGACATAGCTCGCTAAATTAGCATGTTGAAGTGGCAGTGGGCCGGTCACGTCTGTCGCAGGACCGACGGCCGATGGAGCAAATGAGTCCTGGAGTAGAGAACACGTCTCGGCAAACGTAACGTAGGACGCCCGCCAGCCCGGTGGACTGACGACCTGCAAAATCTCGCCGGCAGGGGCTGGATGAGGAAGACGGGAGACCGGGATATGTGGCGCGTACTTGGGGAGGCCTACGTCCAGCAGTGGACTGAGAGTGGCTGAAGAAGATATGATGGTGAGATAAAAACAGTGTGATGACAATGATATTTAGCAATTAAAAGCCATATAACATTTTTGTAAATATTTAAAATATTAATGTTTGTATGATTTTCATTTGGGCATTCTATTAAATTATAACATTCATTATTAAACTCGAAAGGCCCATTTCGAATACTAATAAAAATAATTACCGACTAAAAGAACTAGAGGGCGCTGTTACATGTTACCCCTTTTGACGCCCGAGATTAGTCTCTATTTCCAGTATATAGAAGTACTCTGTGGTTTAGTCGCCTAAAGATGATTATAAGGAATGCCCGCGCACGCAGCCGCATTCCCATGTCTTCCGTATATAATCACGAACGTGTCATATGGTGTGTTACAAACAGTAAAGTTTTTTGAACGTTATTATGCTTTCATTTTATTTTCCACACCAAAACTCCTCCCTACATTTTATGAATTATTTTTTAACCTAAAAGTTGGTAAATTTAGTTATATTCAGCACTACGCTTATAATATTTGAAATTGTTTTAATCATCTTTTGTATTAATCGTCTCTGAAAGTTTCTGAATGCAGTGGTAATAAAATAAATACAAACAGATATAACATTCATTTAATGAAATAATAAAAATCTACAAAGCATAAATCATAAATCATTATCAATTTTAAAAATGTCCATTAGAACTAAGTTCTGTTTAGAATAATGACTAAGATCGAACATAAGCAAACAATGATTTAAATTTCGACCCGATATTAGACGATTCATTTCTATCTTTCAACCAAAGCGATCTTCGCGACCATCATATTCTTTCAGTTCTGTGCATCTTAACCGAATCGATTCAATTTGATTGATTGGTCTAATATTAGCATTACTATAATCATATATAACGGTTTTCTAGTTGACGAAGGTGAGCGGCTTTTATTTGTATAATGCGATCCAAATAAGAATAGGAATGTCAATAACCTCTATCTGTCAAATGTCACCTGAAAAGTATGGTTTGCAAAAAAACTTATTTACATACATACATACATAACTTCACGCCAGTTCCCTTGCGGGGTAGGCACGAACAACAGAGCGCCATTTAGGCCCATTCTTACACACCTCACTTGCTTCTTTGACATTCATAACTCTTGTCATGCACAATCGTCTGTTCTTAAGGCTCCTGACATCACCCTCCGCTAGTACACGATCAATTTGATCATGGAAGGTGTGTCGTGGCCTTCCACGACTTCTGCATCCATCCACTTTTGCATTGTATATCTGTTTAGTCATTCTTTCATCATGCATTCTTTCCACATGCCCGAACCACCGGAGCATTCCTTTCCTTACCTTCACCCCGACACTCTCTTTCAGACCAACTCTCTTTCTTACTTCGGTATTACGAACGCGGTCCGCGAGCGTCACTCCGCAGATTTTGCGCAGTGCTCGCATCTCAATCGCGTTTACTCTACTTTCATGCTCTCTCTTCCATACCCAACTCTCGCTTCCATACGTGAGCGTAGGTACCAGCACCGCGTTGTGTATGGCGAGCTGGGCCTTCTGGCTGAGGTTCTTAGCGCCTAGAAGTTTACCTAACGCTCCATTCAAACTATTCCCCAAATTTACTCTTCTTTCTATATCAGCGGTGTACCTTCCATCCCTGCTAAAAGCACATCCAAGATATAAAGACTTATTTGCATATCAATAATAATAGTCTTACATCAAATTTAAATAAAAAGGTTAAATTAGTAGTAAATTGTCTTATTATAATATTTAATTATTTAAAGTCATAATTCGCAGCTATGACGTCACAATATGGCGCAAAGTCGATCCTATTCTCATTTGAATCGTATAGTAAATACGTATCTGTGCTGCGTGAGACCAAAAACGGGTATGATTGGACGGCACGCTCGCAACCGATCGTACCGTCAGACAAGCACATTATCATGTACACATTCGACCACAGTAGACTTGTGCAAAACGGCTTACTAAAAAGAAAAGAGAGATATAGCTCTTTCACTCTAAATTTATGTATCACTCCTTTAGCTCTTTAGCTCATTAGCAGTACAGAATAGAAAACGGAACGACGGATTCCGTTCTAGCTCTTTCAAGATCCGAAAGAGCTAGAGCGAGATTGTAACGTGCATGGTGAAATTTTGATTCATATTCCCATTTATGTAGACAAAAAACTTTGTGATCTAACTTCAAAGGAAATAAAGATAATTATGCAATACATTTTTTTTATTTATATCAACAGAAAAGTATGTCATATGTAGATATATGCTTAAGTATTCTGAACGATTTATTTATTGACTAATCGAATAAGATAAGTTATAAAGTGGTATGTAGCTCATTTTTATCTCTCTATTCGTCGTCATCAGCCATTCGCATCCACTGTTGGATATAGGCCTCCCCAAGTCGGCGCCACTCATCTCTGTCCACTGACTTCCTCATCCAGCGCCAACCGGCGACCTTGTACAGGTCGTTGATCCTTCGAGCTGGAGGGCGTCCGACACTACATTTATCGAGACGCGGTCTCCACTCCAGGACTCGTCTACTCCATCAGCCATCGGTTCAGCGTCAAACGTGACCGGGTCTCTGCCACTTCAACTTGCTAATTGCTATTTAATATCTCTCTATTGCAAGAATTATATCAATATTTTTAGGAAAACAAGCGAAAAATTAAATATTATATCCATTCCACCGACATATGAGAACTAAAACTTATCGTCTTTATAATAAAACCTTGTTAACCATGTCTCATAAATATAAATAAAACTATATTGACCTCATTTTGATTTTCTTACATTGAGATATCGACTACTGATAAAATGGATAAATTATGAACCTACTTAAGATTTTCAACACGAGGTAAATTTTTTACTGCATGTTATTATCTATTTTAATCATGTCTGCCGCTTTCTCGCCAATCATAATCGTAGCTGCATTAGTATCTCCACTTATAATATTGGGCATCACACTAGCATCTACTACTCTGAGTTTATTCACTCCTAGTACTCTAAGCCTACTGTCAACTACTGAACCCATAGCACACGTACCTACGAAATGCCGTCTTGTCGTCATCATGCAAGTGGCATAACATTTCCAATACTCAGTACTACCTTTTTCTAAATCCTTACACAGCTCTAATTTAGGATCATTAAATATTGCATTAACGTCTTTGAAGTATTTACTTTCCTGTACACGAACAAAATCTTTAATATATTCAACCTGATTGTCTAAGTCATCTTGTTTTGAATAATAACCTGGCTGAACTACAGGCGGATCAGAGTAGTCTGAACTTCTGAGAATCACTGAGCCCTGAGACATTGGTTGCAAATTTGACAGTAGAGTAAACAGCATCTGATTGCTGTCTGGTCTTTTGAACATATTATTACATATCTTATCATCTAATCCATAAGCAAATGTACAATATCCCATGGCGTACTTTGGAATAGTAATAAAATTTGTTGATTGGTACTCGGGTTGCTTCTTCGACTTATCCAAAGATACGTAACCTGCAAAAACTGGTGCTGGGTACACATAAGGGTCTGCTGGAATAGGTGAGCCGTGTAAATCTGTCATGCTATGAATAAGTATAGTTGCTACATGGTCCTGGAGATTTTCACCAACAGGCAAATTGGAGATTACTGGTATTCCCATAGCTTCTAACTGATTTTTAGGACCAATTCCAGAGAGCATGAGTAGTTTAGGAGAATTAATTGCACCCGCTGATACTATGATTTCACGTGTAGCTGTAACTTTCAAAGTATCCTGATCCTGCGTTACTACCTCGACGGCTACGGCATTTTTGTTTTCATCGAAAATTATTTTAGTTCCTTGAGTATGCTTAAGTACGTAAAGATTCTTATAATCTTTTTTTGGAGTTAAGTAAGCATATGCGGAACTTTGCCTTACGCCTTTTCCCACTGTCAAAGTTTTTCCAGTGTATCCTAACTGATTATTTTCATTAATGTCAGACACAATATCGTTACCTACTTCTTCAAAGGCTTTTAAATACTGCAAAATTTCGTCGTGACGGTCTTTAGTGACTATAAGTGGTCCATTTGCACCGTAATGTCTGTGTCGAGGGTTGACGTCGCCTGGATTTTCCATTGCTTCACTCTTGGTGAAGTATGGTTCAACACCTTTCCAATTCCAAGACTCATCTCCTACTAATTGAGCCCATGAATCATAATCATTGCGATTACCTTTAGAGTAAAGCATATAGTTGACACCGCTGGTGCCTCCTAGCATTTT
Source organism: Dendrolimus kikuchii (assembly GCA_019925095.2). NCBI lineage: Eukaryota > Metazoa > Arthropoda > Insecta > Lepidoptera > Lasiocampidae > Dendrolimus > Dendrolimus kikuchii. The sequence goes on from CM034398.1 coordinate 1,297,760, forward strand.
TCCTAGGAGTAGGTCGTCTGAATTTTTAATATGGCACTGATGCGTATAACTATTTTCATCTGTTGTGTAATTCCAGTCGTATTTGCCTTTATGTAAAAATACTAGGGTACTAGGGAGCTGAAAAAATAAAAAAATGTCACAAGTAACAAATAGTAATTGATTGCTTACTGATTTTACTTACTTTCAATTACAGATTTTTATTTTCGATTAGTTAATTGTGGCATGGAACATAAATATTGTTGTGTGTATTAATTAAGTACAAATAATAGGGGGTAGTTTCGGTACTTTCTTGTTTGGTGTCACTGGCTTTGCAATCCAATATACGAGTTATATCATACCAGGTGTTTCATTTTCTTTGAAAGATACTACAAATATATTTTAAGCCTTGGACTTTTCATACAAGACTCTAATTCAGATTTCAATTGGAAATTTCAAAAATATGTATTTTGGTAATTAACATACATTACTCTCAAAAGGTGGGTCACCACCGGCTTCTATTAAAAGAACCTTAGTTATCTCATCCTCTGCTAATCTACTAGCAACAACACTTCCAGCAGTTCCTGCTCCGATTACTATAAAATCAAAACTGTCACCATCTAAAAGTATAATAAAGATATAATAATAAATGCAGATTATTATACAAGTAACAGTGTACAAAAAGAACAGCCAGAATTTTTGTTTAATCCTAATTTATAGAAGTAGGTAGGTGTTAATTGAGTATGTGATCAATTCATGATGTATTTTATAAAAAAGAATAGTTACGAATCTACTTACATGTTTCTGGATTAAGCAGTTAACGTTTAGAAAATCTACGTAAAAGCGGCTTTAAAAGTTAATAGCAAACTTCGTACATTAAACTTTGTAATAAAATACGATGAAATCTATGACAGTATAGACCGTAGGTCCCCAAAGTGGTCCTTGTGGAACACTTAGGGGTCCATATCGAACTTCAAGGGGTACACGTCAGCAAAAACAAAACCTGGGGTCCACGAGCTGCAAACAGGGGTCCATAATAGTGAAGTTCATTTATGCAAGTAATCATGAAATTTGAACTTTTTCTAAAAAATAGAATAATATCATATAATATTCCGCGTTTATGCTTATTAAAATTTATATAGGACTAACTAGAAATTATACAGAAATCAATGCAAAAACAATTGTCAAAATCGGTTTAGAAACAAATCTTTTTTGAACTCGATTAAAAAGATAGGCGTCCCTGGAATGCAATAAAACTTGGTAAGGGGGTCTACTAGACGAAATAGTTTAGGGACCATTGATATAGACGTATAACGCAAATAAATAAATCTAAATGCGTATAATTTGACCACCTGAATATTTTATGGTAAGTAATATCGAATTGGTGTCAAATAGTACTGATTTTTGACAGGCATTCAACATTATAATGTTTTATCTAAGCTTATTGACTGTCGGTGACAGCCGGTTCATCTTTATCATCGGTTATGACATAAGCTCCACACAAGTAATTTCAAAATGCAACCGATGGTACTAACACAAGTGAATGTAGTATTTAAAAATTAATCTTACAGATTACTTATTGAAAGTCATGAGTATACCACCACGTCCAAAGCAATTTTATCGGTGTAATTTTATATATATATTTTTTATTGCAGGAGTTCAGTAGACAGGCAGACGGCCCACTGGATGGAAAGCGGTTACCATCGCCTATGGACATTTGCTACAAATACGCTGCTGCTCTCTTAAGTGAGTCTGGAATCTGGTCACTAATGCCGGAACACAACTCAAAGTTGTTATGGCGGCATGCTCTAGACCAGGGGTGGTAGCCATCCAGTCAGGCAAATGCCCTACCACCTGGCTGTGGGTTGTTTAGTCGCCTCTTACGACAGGCCGCCCGGCCGCAGGAAATTGTATTCTTTCTCCGTTCCTGCACGGATAAAAATATATGTACTCTTTCAGTAATTATTCATACAAATTAATTTGTTAAACCTTTTATAGTTCAAAATACATTTACTTAAATATTATATGATATTTGTGGAGGGGCGAGTGTGTGTTTCTCAGTAACTAAAATTGATTTAGTCGGGCATGTGGAAAGAATGCATGATGAAAGAATGACTAAACAGATATACAATGCAAAAGTGGATGGATGTAGAAGTCGTAGAAGGCCACGAGACACCTTCCATGATCAAATTGATCGTGTACTAGCAGAAGGTGATGTCAGGAGCCTTAAGAACAGACGAGCGTGCATGACAAGAGTTATGAATGTCAAAGAAGCAAGTGAGGTGTGTAAGAATAAGCCTAAATAGCGCTCTGTTGTTCGTGCCTACCCCGCAAGGGAACTGGCGTGAAGTTATGTATGTATAATTTTATTACTAAACTTATACTAATATAAAGTGTATCTGTTACATGCTGGTGTTGTGAGGAAGTGCATGTGCAGTGTGTGCCTTATGTCTATACCTGTATATATTATCTTAACTAGTGCCATGTGTGTTGTTTTTCCTTTCCATAAGAAGTAGGCACCTACTTCTTATGCTTTACATTCCTTGTAAAGACACTTACTTTTTATTTGCGCATTTGGTGGCCATAAATAAGCAGTGAGTTGCAACAGAGACAAAACATTGAAAGCACCTTGAATTGTTTGGATAAGTGCTGTCGTAGCTGCTGCGTCCATTTCCTAAAGAGTAAGCTTAGTTAATAGACAATTCGTTTTCATTAATATTGTTACGTATTTGTGGGATACGAATTAAAATGCCGTTGGAATTATCACAAAGTTTATTAGAAAGACACACACGTAATTCACAGTTCTTACAAACATAACTGAATATAACAAGTCCAGACGGTAAAGCAGAAAATCGTTCAAAGTCAGTCGTTATAAGATACTCGTTCCGATAATGCAATAGGTAATGCCTCGATCACAGTTGAAACTCAACTAACTAACTAACCCCGTCTCCGAAAGACCGACTTTATATATTTGCAGAGTAGACATGGTTCCCCAGCAATATGCCCATTATTCTCTGGAATCCTTGAACTAAGCTTAACGGCTTCTAGGAATATGCAACGAAATTTAAACAAACGCAGAAACGATATCTGATATATTACTGCGCGGCAGAACAAAGGAATTAGCACGAATAATAGGTCATTAAAATTCTAAGGCATATAAAACACCTGTAAAGGATTATCAGTGGTTCGCAACAATATTATTAAATCGAAAATAAGCTGATTAGGACTTTAAAATTTCTAGCTAAAACGATACTAATAAATAGGTATAGCATCATAAAGCTAAGTTATGAAATATTGTATTCTTTCTTTTATTGTGCACCGACTATACCTATACAACGATATAAGATTATAAAATTCTAAACATACCGGGCCTTACTTATAATCGTTTCTTAAATTTAAAGAAATTGCTCAGCAACTGATTAGTGAAAATCTTACCCATAACCTCCTCTTTAGTCGAATATTTTGGGTACAACCTACGTTAATCATTCAAATTTCGTTTATCTGTGCTTCTCTTAGGTAAGCAACAGGTAACACACGTTTATAAGTGAAAAAAAAGATATTCGTTGATTAGGGTGTGATTCTGATTCTCTTACTTAGCAGATGCCTAATCGTTTCTTAACGAGATTATTATAAGTAAGGCCGACCGTGTCTGTAAATTGAAGCAATTAAAAAAACAACAGGAATAGACTATATAAGCGATGGAGAACAGAATGGAATCCTTTTTAGATTTCCTGTCTGTTTGTTCGGAATTCACGTACAAACAACTAGGTCGATTTCGATGAGGTTTTCGCTGATCGACAGCAAATTGTTAGACTTAAAATCTGCCCTACTTTTTATACTGGGAATCTTGCGGGAATAGTTTCAAATGGTCAGATTTAAACATGTATCGAATTCCAATGGGATTTTTTCATTGATCGATAGCAAATTTTATGTAATAAAATATGTGATATTTTTTATCCCGGGAACCGCGCGGGAATTTAACCAAATGTTTTCCTTAGCCGCAAGTGAGACTTTTTCGGGGCGACTTAGATCCCGTTTCGCAATAAACATCTATATATATACTAGCGGCCCCGAAAACCGTTGTCCTGCTCTGAAAATGAATGAATCCCAGCGCCACCTACCGGTTCTAAATGCGAATCTAGATCATCCGGGAACCCACTCAAACACACAAAAACAAAATCACCAAAATCGCTCCAGGTGATTAGGAGGATTCTAGAACCCGATCTCAGCGCCTCTTACCGGTTCTAATTGCGAATCTAAACCATCTGGGAACCTACTCTAACGTACAAAAATCACCAATCGGCCCAGGTGATTAGGAGGATTCTAGAACCCGATTTCAGCGCCACCTACCGGTTCCAATGGGATAAAAAGTCGATCTCCTGGTGCTAAGCTACCTCCCCGCCAATTTTCAGCCAAATCGATACAGCCGTTCTTGAGTTATAAATAATGTAACTAACACGATTTTCTTTCATATATATAGATATAACATTCTCGTGTCAGTGTTTGTAACCAAACTTCTCCGAAACAGATAGACCGATTTTTATGAAATTATTTGAGTATATTTAGTAGGTCTAAGAATAGGTTGTAAACTATTTTTTATGCTCCTAAGTGATAAGGGTGGCCAACCCCAATTTTTATTATTATTTTTAAACAAAATCTTTTTTTTAATACGCTTTTATATTAGCTTCATACGTATGTTAGTAACGGAATCTTTCAAGTTAAATTTGATCGACTTCCCGGTTTCCGATTGAGCTGAAATTTTGCACGAATGTGTATATCGCGTGACAATGCAATAATATGGTACCATGGAGCTGATCTGATGATGGAGTCGGAAGGTGGCCATAGGAACTCCTGTACTAAACAAGATAGACCCGTCGTGTTTGGGCTCGTTTTACTTGTCTTGGCTAGCACTCTGCTGCTACATGATATGCAGGAACTCAAAAGCTTGTATTTAAAAACCTTTTTAAAAAAGCTTATTTTTACATAACGTTCCATTTTATCATAAGAGTGTATTTAATTCTTTTTTCAAAGTTTCCACGGAGAAGGGAATTAAATCACTAAATAATTACTAAAAAATGAAAAATAATTAATAGTTTAAAAAAATAGGCTTATATAGAAAATCCAACTAAAAAATAGAAAATAAATTGTAATAAATTTGAATTAAAAATAGTGTTAGAAAAAATTATTTTATTGTAAAAAAAGCGTGGGGTGCATGTTATCAATCAAGTTATAAATATTTTATGAACAGATATGAGTAGAAGGGTTATTTTGATAATATCCTTAAAAGCACCCCCCGCTTTTTTTACAAGAAAATCATTTTTGGAAGGAAGGCTTGTGGAAGGCCACGACACACCTTCCATGATCAAATTGATCGTGTACTAGCAGAAGGTGATGTCAGGAGCCTTAAGAACAGACGAGCTTGCATGACAACAGTTATGAATGTCAAAGAGGCAAGTGAGGTGTGTAAGAATAAGCCTAAATGGCACTCTGTTGTTCGTGCCTACCCCGCAAGGGAACTGGCGTGAAGTTATGTATGTATGTATGTATGTAAAATCATTTTTCTTACCCTATTTTTAATTCAAATTTATTTTCTATTTTTTAGTTGGATTTTCTATATAAGCGTTTTTTTTAACTATTTTTTTTTATTTGGCATTAAAAAATACATGTGACCCTTAATTTTCGCCCTTTTACCACTAACCCCCCTTTTTAATAGCGATATTAGTGCTGTAATAATTTAACTTACTTAAAATGGCAACACAACGTTTACCGCGTCAGCTAGTATTAATATAGTATAATAATCAGGATTCAAATTAATATAATATTAATTTATTCATACCGTTTAAGACAGCTTCTTCAACTCATATATAAGATTCTTTAGTAGAACTGATTTGTTGCCATCAAAATGTTCTTTAAATACTAGATTTTTCCAAAACAAAAGCATGTAAGGGTTGTCACTAATCACTAATATAATATCTACGATTTTATAGAATAATAATAATAATATTTTTTAACCCGCAGGGGGGCTTTGTGGCGAAGCCTTAGGTGAGTAGCGACACCTCGTACCTGACTCCGGCCCCCACCTCCGTGCTTGCCTTAGCCAGGCGGCACGGAGTGGAGATCGCTAGAGCTCAGACTCAAGCTCCAGGGGTGGAAGTGATAAATGGCATCACGTCAGAAGTAGCTACGGTGAACCTGCAGCCCACCTCTCTACACCCCTTAGCTACTCACACCCATGTTGCCCCTGTCTTGCCTGGCATTTTTTGGGGCCCATGCAGGGAGTGGCGAGTCACCGTCTGCCCATTTTTCCATGTTCCCTTGAACATTGCGACGGGCAGACGCCATAGTCCCCATATTCCCAGACCCCTAATACCACTAGCCAATAGATCTACACTGGCCGGGGCTTGTCCTTGGGTGCATCACTATATGGTGTAGACAGGGATAATCGCCCGTCAGTGTCACGCCACATATACATTAAATTTTTCAAGGGGCCTCTACGTGTTGGCCTTCCCATGGCCCCACGCAAGCCCCCCAAAAGTCCGGGCCATTTTTATGGCCCGTGGTCTTGAAAGACATACAATAACAATAATTTGATATGTATGTCTTTGTAATTATATCATTATATTATATCAATATTTTATTTTTTATTGCAGGAGTTTAGCAGTAAGGCAGACGGCCTACTTGATAGAAGGCGGTTACCATCGCCTATGGACATTTGGAACACCAAAGGTGCTACAAATGCGCTGCTGATCTCTTAAAGGAGACTGGAATCTGGTCACTAATGCCGGAACACAACACAAAGTTGTTTGTTATGGCGGCATACTCTAGACCAGGGGTGGTCGCCATCCAGTCGCTATATTTTTTTGAAAATTACTAAACACCGACTTTAAGATGTTTTAGATAATATATATTAATAATAATAGCTTTAGAAATAAGTTATTTTATACTTTTTAGTTTTTGAAGTCGGTTTTTTTAAACGAAGTTTTTTTTTTGTTACTTTTTAGTGTCTAGCTATGTATGGGTAGACCTACGAAAGGTGCCGCGCTGCTTAAAAAATATAGGTCCCAAGAAACGGGAACAAAAAAATGATCGTAAAATGAAAACTACTAGGCCAAACTATGTTAAATTTCTAGGAGACCAAATGGCAACTATTCCGCATCAAACTAAATAAGAATCATGTAAATCGGATCATAAAACTCAGCGTAATCGGTGTACATATGGAACGGAGTGGAAAATTTTTCATAAAAATATTCATAAAATGAAAACTACTGGGCCAAACTATGTCAAGTTTTTAGGGGACTAAATGGCAGCTATTCCACGTCGAACAAAAAAAGAATCACGTAAATCGAATCATAAATCACATACAAACATAAAAAAAAGGTAAAAAAAAAAGATCTCGACGAATTGTAACCCTCCTCCTTTTTTTGAAATCGATTAAAAACAGAACGCATTCGGCCACAGACTAATACATATTCAGTTACAATACTTTAGTAGGCCTCTTTAAGGTTCCTAAAGAAGCCTATAAACTTACTTTAACTGAATATGAATAAGACCGTAAATCACTAACGCAGTTGAAGCTCCAGCATTAGAGTGGGTCCCGGGATGTTTTAGATTCACCATTGGACCCAATAGGTGTTACAATCAAATTGTGGATTTTTTAAGTGAAACTTTTTTAGCCACTGTAATGAGTTCTTTCGATGGGAATCAAAAAGCGTGACAATTTAAACACTATGGTCATATAGACAAAGTTGGAAATGTTTCGAAGTTCATAAATAAAATTGAAAGTAGCGCATTTGTTTCCTATTTTAGTTATCATAAGCCTCTCGTGTCATCTGTTTAAAGTGAAAACATGGCATCTGAATAATATGTATTATATTTTAAATACGTAATACTAGCGGCCCCGGCAGAAGTTGGCCTTTTTTTTAAATAGCTTCAATAATATAGATTTTAAAAGTGAGATGATTTTATTTTAATGCTTTTTTTTTTGTTTGTAAAAAGATTGAATTTATTTATACATATATATGTCCGCATCCCTATTGGGAACCTGGTCGTCTGTCTTTATATTTCTGTCACTTTTAATGTAACTACTGGCTCCAAAAAAAAATTGTCAGGCAGGAGTTAATATGCCTCTATAGTTACAACAGTTAATCTTTAAGTTTGAAAATCAAACACTTACCTGAAACTGTAATTCTTTGTTGATTCTAAAACTACATTTCCCACTCAAAATCAAATATATAATGTTAATAAAATGTTGTTTTTAAAATATAAATTTTATTATAAGATTCCGCTAATTAATATCTTAATTAGAAGAAATTAGATTATACGCGCGGCTTTATTCGTATTCCAATATTGCAATACCAACTTCCATATTTGAGTATTTCAATGCAATATTCGACAATGTGAATTTGTGAAAGATTGTTGAAGCATGTCATATAATGATCTTACTTCTTAAATTTCGTACCGACTGCATCAACTAATACTTAATAAACGATGTTTCATAGTCTTAAGTGGTTTTATTTTTGTTTCTTTTTACAGTATTAATGGTTATTCTTAGTTTTTAACCCTTTAGCTCACTATTAGCACATATGTGTCCGCGATAAGAGTGCAGATCGCGTTTGTGCGCGTGATCGTTAATTGTGTTGTTGTCTCACTCTGCTTATATAGGAGTTGTATGATTTGCATGAAATGGGTATATTTTCTTGGTATATTATGAGATAGTGATAGCGTTAGTCTTGCGGCTTTTTGGTATATCGATAATTGTCTTAAGGGTTAACAAGCTTCCCTTTTTTCAAAGATCTACGTACAACGCGGTGTATGTAATGGCAGGATTGTCGCGCCTGTCAACTTCACGCTGCAATTGACGTTGACAGGCGCGTTCCGTTTCTGTTAATTTTTTGGCAGGTATTTTCTTTTTCTTCATTTTCAAATCACTCTTCTTCCTTCTTTCTATACTTGGTTTTTTCACACCCGACACTAGCAGTAATGGTCTTCTTCTATTTATCTATCTAAGATGGCGCTGCGATTGCATCTTTATTGACAACTACTGAACGTAAATGAATGAAACTCGACACAGTGCTGGCTTATAACCTATTTCCTTCGTCAGTTGCCTGCTTGTTGCCGGAGAAGTAGGCACAGTGTGGGTTACGTAACTCACACTGTGCCTACTTCTCCGAAGTAAATGGGCAGCGTGAGTATGAAATTTTCAAATCGTTCGCATTAATAAACTCGTTCTGCCCACTTTTATCACCACTACTTGCTACAGCGTAAGTGCCCACTTTTAACCAAGGCTAACAATACTTTTAGAACTCGTATGTTAAGGTAATTAGCTAACAAACATATTAACCTATTTCTAATTTATATTTAGCTACTAGCTGTACCTGGCAGACGTTGTCTTGCCCTTAAAAAATAAAAATCTAGAAACCGATTGCAGCGCCATAAACCGGGACCAATTGATAATCTAAACCATTCTCAAATCTACTTGAAAAAACAAAAAAATTCATCAAAATCGTTCCCACCGTTAAAGTGATGTTCAGCGGCGCCACCTACCGGGTCCAATTGTGAATCTAAACCATCCCGGGATCCACTTGAACACACACAAAAATAATTTCACCTAAATCCTGGAGCCCGATTGCAGCGCCATCTACCCGGCTCAAATTTGAATCTAAACCATTAGGTCCCGGACCCACTTGAACTGCAGTCACCATTGCCGAAATCGGTCGGGAAATATCATAATTGTTGTGACTGATATTTTCATAATGATAATTTTTTTTTATTGATGAATACCATATTTTAATACTTATTCTCCTAATGCGGACGAAGACAATTCCAAAAACACAAAAATCATGAAAATTCGTCCAGCCGTTCGTGTGTTATAAATGGTGTAACTAACACGACGTTGTTTTATATATATAGATATTAATATCTTCCCACAGACAAAAAACTAACTCACCATGAACCAAAATAATGATATAAGTTTTATTTTTAAATGAACATAACATTGTTTTAATAAAGAATATTCATTATTCGCAAATAATTAAATTTGATCTTATCGCTTTTTTTTATTGCAGGAGTTTAGCAGACAGGCAGACGGCCCACTTGATGGAAAGCGGTTACCATCGCCTATGGACATTTGCAACAGCAAATGTGCTACAAATGCGCTGCTGCTCTTATAAAGGAGACTGGAACCTGGTTACTAATGTCGGAACACAACTCAAGGTTGTTATGGCGACATACTTTAGACCAGGTGTGGTCGCCATCCAGTCGGGCAAATGCCCTACCACGTGGCTGTGGGTTGTTTAGTCGCCTCTTACGATAGGCCGTTTTATCCGTGCAGGAACAGAGAAAGAATACAATTTCCTGCGGCCGGGCGGCCTGTCGTAAAAGGCGTCAGAACAACCCACAGCCAGGTGGTAGGGCATTTGCCTGACTGGATGTCTACCACCCCTGGTCTGAAGTATGTCGCTATAACAACCTTGAATTGTGTTCCGGCATTAGTGACCAGGTTCCAGTTTCCCTTAAGAGAGCAGCAGCGCATTTGTAGCAACTTTGGTGTTGTAAATCTCCATAGGCGATGGTAACCGCTTTCCATCAAGTGGGCCGTTTGCCTGTCTGCTGATCTCCTGCAATAAAAAAAAGGCCGCCTGGCCGCAGGAAATTGTATTCTTTCTCCGTTCCTGCACGGATAGAATATATATCTATGGTTTAGTCCAGGGCCTACAATGTCAATACATTTGTGATTGCTATAACAATTGTCGACGACGGCGATAATTTACGAAGTATATGTAATAGCGGAAATTCCAACAGTAGACATGTGTTTTGATTTTAGTAGCATTATAATAATTTGATGTAAACTAGACAAGACAGATGTCACTGTTTTAGCTCTCTTTGCGGAAACCATAAAATAGAAAAATCCACATCCCATTTTTAATGACCGTAATATGTTTAATTTACATGTTAAAAATTTAATATGTGTCTTATATATTTGATATACTGGTTCAATTTTTTTACGATGCTAAAAGTGCATAATTCTACCACTTTCAAGTGTCAAAACTGTCAAATTAATGCTATAAAGGAATGCATTATTAGACAATATTCAGTGTGGAATTTCAGAAATAATACTATTTTGGGCAAATTTTGTGTGGTTTGGGTAATTTTCGTAAATACTACCTTGAAACACTGAATCTAAAAAAAAGTAAGATATATTAGAAAAATGCCTGCTGTGTTCTGAGACGCACAAATATTTTTGCATGCAAATAATGTTTAGTTCGAATTATAGTTATTATACTTATAGTTTCGGATTTGGTGAAACTTTCACTCTGTATTTAAGTAAAATTAAAGTATTTTGCAATTTTATATAATGGTGGTCTACCTTGGACAAAAGATCCAGGTAGGCAAACACGGCTTCGAAAGGGAAGCCAATAGGAGGATCCAGTTAGGTTGGGCAATATTCGGTAAGCTTCGATAGGTCTTCTCGTCGACCATTCCGCAATGCTTGAAGACGAAAGTCTTCGAGCAGTTCGTCCTACCCATCATGACATATGGTGCCGAGACATGAACACTGACAGCGGGACTGGTCCACAAATTCAAAGTCGCTCAACGGGCTATGGAGCGAGATATGGGTGTTTCTCTTATGGATAAAATCAGAAATGAGGACATCCGTAAGAGAACGAAGGTAACTGACATAGTTCGCAAAACTAGCATGTTGAAGTGGCAGTGGGCCGGTCACGTCTGTCGCAGGACCGACGGCTGATGGAGCAAACGAGTCCTGGAGTGGAGACCACGTCTCGGCAAACGTAGCGTAGGACGCCCGCCAGCCCGGTGGACTGACGACCTGCACAATCTCACCGGCAGGGGCTGGATGAGGAAGACGGGAGACCGGGGTATGTGGCGCGTACTTGGGGAGGCCTACGTCCAGCAGTGGACTGAGAGTAGCTGAAGAAGATATGATGGTGAGATAAAAACAGTGTGATGACAATGATATTTAGCAATTAAAAGCCATATAACCTTTTTGTAAATATTTAAAATATTAATGTTTGTATGATTTTCATTTGGACATTCTATTAAATTATAACATTCATTATTAAACTCGAAAGGCCTATTTCGAAGACTGGTAAAAATAGTTACCGACTAGAAGAACTAGAGGGCGCTGTTACATGTTACCCCTTTTGACGCCCGAGATTGGTCTCTATTTCCAGTATATAAAAGTACTCTGTGGTTTAGTCGCCTAAAGATGACTATAAGGAATGCCTGCCCACGCAGCCGCATTCCCATGTCTTCCGTATATAATCACGAACGTGTCATATGGTGTGTTACAAACAGTAAACTTTTTTGAAAGTTATTATGCTTTCATTTTATTTTCCACACCAAAACACCCCCCTACATTTTATGAATTATTATTGAACCTAAAAGTTGGTAAATTTGGTTATATTCAGCACTACGCTTATAATATTTGAAATTGTTTGAATCATCTTTTGTGTTAATCGTCTCTGAAAGTTTCTGAATGCAGTGGTAATAAAATAAATACAAACAGATATAACATTCATTTAATGAAATAATAAAAATCTACAAAGCATAAATCATAAATCATTATCAATTTTAAAAATGTCCATTAGAACTAAGTTCTGTTTAGAATAATGACTAAGATCGAACATAAGCAAACAATGATTTAAATTTCGACCCGATATTAGACGATTCATTTCTATCTTTCAACCAAAGCGATCCATATACCGTCGTATTCTTTCAGTTCTGTCCATCTCAACCGAATCGATTCAATTTGATTGATTGGTCTAATAGCGTTACTATAATCATATATAACGGTTTTCGAGATGACAAAGGTGAGCGGGTTTTATTTGTATAATGCGATCCAAATAAGAATAGGAATGTCAATAACCTCTATCTGTCAAATGTCACCTGAAAAGTATGGTTTGCAAAAAACTTATTTGCATATCAATAATAATAGTCTTACATCAAATTTAAATAAAAAGGTTAAATTAGTAGTAAATTGTCTTAATATAATATTTAATTATTTAAAGTCATAATTAGCAGCTATGACGTCACGATATGGCGCAAAGTCGATCCTATTCTCATTTGAATCGCATAGTAAATACGTATCTGTGCTGCGTGAGACCAAAAACGGGTATGATTGGACGGCACGCTCGCAACCGATCGTACCGTCAGACAAGCACATCGTCTGTCCCTATTAACAATGTAGGATATGCAATTTTCGACATTTTGGTTTTATTTCACTAATGACCCTAAAAAACCATTGTTTTTCAATAGCAGCAACAAAAAGGTATTTTTTCCTCATAGTTTTTAAAATAGCCACATTAACAATGTCATATATGCCACCATCTCCCATTAACAATGACGAATGTTAACTCCCGACGTTATTAGCGGGGCGCGAGGGGGGTATGCGGGGTATATTTTTGTACGAAAGAAATTACTAAGACTGATTATCTAAGCTAATGAAACCTGAAATGTCATTATTAAGTGCCATTCATACAGGTAGACTTTATAATTAATGATTTTAACACATTTTATGGCAAAGATTGTTTTCCTTTTTCCTTAAATTGTCAATTATGTTTGATTATTTGTTATTTGTGAAACAAATTTAATAAAAATTGGATTTAATTTATAATATCAATTTAAATACGACATAAACTTAAACAGGATTTACTAATGACAATGTTGTATGTGGCACTTCTTACAAAGAATAAATATGTTTGTCCATGTAACTTTGTTGGATGTGACAGATCCGACAAATCATGATGACCCATGTACGGATAACAAAGCCATTACTAGCTTTTCAAACATTTAGATAAGTAAAAATGTTATTTAATTGCATTGCAAATAAGCTCTTGAACATATATTAACATATAATATTTTTTTTGAAAATTTAATTCTTGTAGTAAAAAAAATATAAGCAATTCAAAGTTCAGAGCGCTCTCCTGTAAAGTTGCTGATTTGCAGATCTGACTCTGTTAATAGGGACAGGCGACATTATCATGTATACATTCGACCACAGTAGACTTGTGCAATACGGCTTACTAAAAAGAAAAGAGAGATATAGCTCTTTCACTCTAAATATATGTATCACTCCTTTAGCTCTTTAGCTCATTAGCAGTACAGAGTAGAAAACGGAACGACGGATTCCGTTCTAGCTCTTTCAAGATCCGAAAGAGCTAGAGCGAGATTGTAACGTGCATGGTGAAATTTTGATTCATATTCCCATTTATGTAGACAAAAAACTTTGTGATCTAACTTCAAAGGAAATAAAGATGATTATGCAATACATTTTTTTTTATTTATATCAACAGAAAAGTATGTCATATGTAGATATATGCTTAAGTATTCTGAACTATTTATTTATTGACTAAGGGAATGAGGTAAGTTATAAAATGGGACATAGCCCATTTTTATCTATCTATTCGTCGTCATCAGCCATTCGCAGTCCACTGCTGGATAGACCTTCCCAAGTCGGCGCCACTCATCCCTGTCCACTGACTTCCTCATCCAGCGCCAACCGGCGACCTTGTACACATCGTTGGTCCTACGCAATGGAGGGCGTCCGACACTACATTTATCGAGACGCGGTCTCCACTCCAGGACTCGTCTACTCCATCAGCCATCGGTTCAGCGTCAAACGTGACCGGCTCACTGCCACTTCAACTTGCTAATTGCTATTTAATATCTCTCTATTGCAAGAATTATATCAATATTTTAAGAAAACAAGCGAAAAATTAAATATTATATCCATTCCACCGACATATGAAAGCTAAAACTTATCGTCTTTATAATAAAACCTTGTTAACCATGTCTCATAAATATAAATAAAACTATATTGACCATTTTGATTTTCTTACAATGAGATATCGACTACTGATAAAATGGATAAATTATGAACCTACTTAAGATTTTCAAAACAAGGTAAATTTTTTACTGCATGTTATTATCTATTTTAATCATGTCTGCCGCTTTCTCGCCAATCATAATCGTAGCTGCATTAGTATCTCCACTTATAATATTGGGCATTATACTAGCATCTACTACTCTGAGTTTATTCACTCCTTGTACTCTAAGCCTACTGTCAACTACTGAACCCATAGCACACGTACCTACGAAATACCGTCTTGTCGTCATCATGCAAGTGGCATAACATTTCCAATACTCAGTACTACCTTTTTCTAAATCCTTACACAGCTCTAATTTAGGATCATTAAATACTGCATTAACGTCTTTGAAGTATTTACTTTCCTGTACACGAACAAAATCTTTAATATATTCAACCTGATTGTCTAAGTCATCTTGTTTTGAATAATAACCTGGCTGAACTACAGGAGGATCAGAGTAGTCTGAACTTCTGAGAATCACGGAGCCCTGAGACATTGGATGTAAATGTGACAGTAGAGTAAACAGCATCTGATTGCTGTCTGGTCTTTTGAACATATTATTACATATCTTATCATCTAATCCATAAGCAAATGTACAATATCCAATGGCGTACTTTGAAATAGTAATAAAATTTGTTGATTGGTACTCAGGTTGCTTCTTCGACTTATCCAAAGATACGTAACCTGCAAAAACTGGTGCTGGGTACACATAAGGGTCTACTGGAATAGGTGAGCCGTGTAAATCTGTCATGCTATGAATAAGTATAGTTGCTACATGGTCCTGGAGATTTTCACCAACAGGCAAATTTGAGATTACTGGTATTCCCATAGCTTCTAACTGATTTTTAGGACCAATTCCAGAGAGCATGAGTAGTTTAGGAGAATTAATTGCACCCGCTGATACTATGATTTCACGTGTAGCTGTAACTTTCAAAGTATCCTGATCCTGCGTTACTACCTCGACGGCTACGGCATTTTTGTTTTCATCGAAAATTATTTTAGTTCCTTGAGTATGCTTAAGTACGTAAAGATTCTTATAATCTTTTTTTGGAGTTAAGTAAGCATATGCAGAACTTTGCCTTACGCCTTTTCCCACTGTCAAAGTTTTTCCAGTGTATCCTAACTGATTATTTTCATTAATGTCAGACACAATATCGTTACCTACTTCTTCAAAGGCTTTTAAATACTGCAAAATTTCGTCGTGACGGTCTTTAGTGACTATAAGTGGTCCATTTGCACCGTAATGTCTGTGTCGAGGGTTGACGTCGCCTGGATTTTCCATTGCTTCACTCTTGGTGAAGTATGGTTCAACACCTTTCCAATTCCAAGACTCATCTCCTACTAATTGAGCCCATGAATCATAATCATTGCGATTACCTTTAGAGTAAAGCATATAGTTGACACCGCTGGTGCCTCCTAGCATTTTTCCTAGGAATAGGTCGTCTGAATTTTTAATATGGCACTGATGCGTATAACTATTTTCATCTGTTGTGTAATTCCAGTCGTATTTGCCTTTATGTAAAAATACTAGGGTACTAGGGAGCTGAAAAAAAATGTCTCAAGTAACAAATAGTAATTGATTGCTTATTGATTTTACTGAAAGTAAGCAGTTACAGATTGTTATTTTTGATTAGTTAGTTGTGGCATGGAACATATATATTGTTGTGTATATTAATTAAGTACAAATAATAGGGTTGCGAGTTATATCATACCGGGTGTTTCATTTTCTTTGAAAGATACTACAAATATATTTTAAGCATTGGACATTTCATACAAGACTCTAATTCAGATTTCAATTGGAAATTTCAAAAATATGTATTTTGGTAATTAACATACATTACTCTCAAAAGGTGGGTCACCACCGGCTTCTATTAAAAGAACCTTAGTTATCTCATCCTCTGCTAATCTACTAGCAACAACACTTCCAGCAGTTCCTGCTCCGATTACTATAAAATCAAAACTGTCACCATCTAAAAGTATAGTAAAGACATAATAATAAATGCAGATTATTATACAAGTAACAGTGTACAAAAAGAACAGCCAGAATTTTTGTTTAATCCTAATTTATAGAAGTAGGTAGGTGGTAATTGAGTATGTGATCAATTCATGATGTATTTTATAAAAAAGAATAGTTACGAATCTACTTATATGTTTCTGGATTAAGCAGTTAACGTTTAGAAAATCTATGTAAAAGCGGCTTTAAAAGTTAATAGCAAACTTCGTACATTAAAGTTTGTAATAAAATACGATGAAATCTATGACAGTATAGACCGTAGGTCCCCAAAGTGGTCCTTGTGGAACACTTAGGGGTCCATATCGAACTTCAAGGGGTACACGTCAGCAAAAACAAAACCTGGGGTCCATGAGCTGCAAACAGGGGTCCATAATAGTGAAGTTCATTTATGCAAGTAATCATGAAATTTGAACTTTTTCTAAAAAATAGAATAATATCATATAATATTCCGCGTTTATGCTTATTAAAATTTATATAGGACTAACTAGAAATTATACAGAAATCAATGCAAAAACAATTGTCAAAATCGGTTCAGAAACAAATCTTTTTTGAACTCGATTAAAAAGATAGGCGTCCCTGGAATGCAATAAAAACTAATTCGTCTACTAGACGAAATAGTTTAGGGACCATTGATATAGACGTATAACGCAAATAAATAAATCTAAATGCGTATAATTTGACCACCTGAATATTTTATGATAAGTAATATCGAATTGGTGTCAAATAGAATTGATTTTTGACAGGAATTCAACAAAGCTAGTTTTATCTAAGCTTATTGACTGTCGGTGACAGCCGGTTCATCTTTATCATCGGTTATGACATAAGCTCCACACAAGTAATTTCAAAATGCAACCGATGGTACTAACACAAGTGAATGTAGTATTTAAAAATTAATCTTACAGATTACTTATTGAAAGTCATGAGTATACCACCACGTCCAAAGCAATTTTATCGGTGTAATTTTATATACCGCCATCAGAACTGCAAACACTAGTCACAATGATGAAAGATGACTGTCAGGCGAGAGGCTTACATTTGAATGCGAAGAAAACAAAGGTTATGGTGTTTGAAAGAGAAGAAACCAGAACGAATGCAAGGATAATGGTCGATGATGTTATGCTGGAGCAAGTGAATGAGTTTGTATATCTTGGATGTGCTTTTAGCAGGGATGGAAGGCACACCGCTGATATAGAAAGAAGAGTAAATTTGGGGAATAGTTTGAATGGAGCGTTAGGTAAACTTCTAGGCGCTAAGAACCTCAGCCAGAAGGCCCAGCTCGCCATACACAACGCGGTGCTGATACCTACGCTCACGTATGGAAGCGAGAGTTGAGTATGGAAGAGAGAGCATGAAAGTAGAGTAAACGCGGTTGAGATGCGAGCACTACGCAAAATCTGCGGAGTGACGCTCGCGGACCGCGTTCGTAATACCGAAGTAAGAAAGAGAGTTGGTCTGAAAGAGAGTGTCGGGGTGAAGGTAAGGAAAGGAATGCTCCGGTGGTTCGGGCATGTGGAAATAATGCATGATGAAAGAATGACTAAACAGATATACAATGCAAAAGTGGATGGATGCAGAAGTCGTGGAAGGCCACGACACACCTTCCATGACCAAATTGATCGTGTACTAGCGGAGGCTGATGTCAGGAGCCTTAAGAACAGACGAGCGTGCAGGACAAGAGCTATGAATGTCAAAGAAGCAAGTGAGGTGTGTAAGGATAAGCCTGAATGGCGCACTGTTGTTCGTGCCTACCCCGCAAGGGAACTGGCGTGAAGTTATGTATGTATGTATGTAATTTTATATATATATTTTTTTTATTGCAAGAGTTCAGCAGACAGGCAGACGGCCCACTCGATGGAAAGCGGTTACCATCGCCTATGGACATTTGCTACAAATGCGCTGCTGCTCTCTTAAGTGAGTCTGGAAGCTGGTCACTAACCTAAACAACCCCCACAAGTTTAAATTGAAGTATGTCCTAATAATGCCAACTTATTCTGCTTCTTCTTCTTCTTATGCTTTTTTTAACAACTCTACGGACTCTAGTTCCGCACCCTTTTTTACAACTTAATTTCTATGAAAGATTTTAGAGTCCATACACGCTTATTGTTTATTTTTGTTACTGTGTGTGACATTAATTTAGTGATTTTTATGTTGTGGTGTACCTTAAGAATAACTTATTATATTAATTTATTCTAGTTTTAATACTAAACTTATACTAATGTAGAGTGTATCTGTTACATGCTGGTGTTGTGAGGAAGTGCATGTGCAGTGTGTGCCTTATGTCTATACCTGTATATATTATCTTAACTAGTGCCATGTGTGTTGTTTTTCCTTTCTGTGCCTACGTCTTATGCTTTACATCCCTTGTAAAAAAAACTTACTTTTAATTTGCGCATTTGGTGGCCATAAATAAGCAGTGAGTTGCAACAGAGACAAAACATTGAAAGCACCTTGAATTGTTTGGATAAGTGCTGTCGTAGCTGCTGCGTCCATTTCCTAAAAAGTAAGCTTAGTTAATAGACAATTCGTTTTCATTAATATTGTTACGTATTTGTGGGATACGAATTAAAATGCCGTTGGAATTATCACAAAGTTTATTAGAAAGACACACACGTAATTCACAGTTCTTACAAACATAACTGAATACAACAAGTCCAGACGGTAAAGCAGAAAATCGTAATGATATAAATCGCTCAAAGTCAGTCGTTATAAGATACTCGTTCCGATAATGCAATAGGTAACGCTTCGATCACAGTTGAAACTCAACTAACTAACTAACCCCGTCTCCGAAAGACCGACCTTATATATTTGCAGAGTAGACATGGTTCCCCAGCAATATGCCTATTATTCTTTGGAATCCTTGAACTAAGCTTAACGGCTTCTAGGAATATGCAACGAATTTTAAACAAACGCAGAAAGGATATCTGATATATTACTGCGCGGCAGAACAAAGGGATTAGCACGAATAATAGGTCATTAAAATTCTAAGGCATATAAAACACCTGTAAAGGATTATCAGTGGTTCGCAACAATATTATTAATTCGACAATAAGCTGATAAGGACTTTAAAAATTTCTGGCGAAAACGAAACTAATTTCAAGAGTAAGCAATAAATACATATATGTTAGAAATAAATAAATAGCTATAGCATCATAAAGCTAAGTTATGAAATATTGTATTCTTTCTTTTATTGTGCACCGACTATACCTATACAACGATATAAGATTATAAAATTCTAAACATACCGGGCCTTACTTATAATCGTTTCTTAAATTTAAAGAAATTGCTCAGCAACTGATTAGTGAAAATCTTACCCATAAACTCCTCTTTAGTCGAGTATTTTGAGTACAACCTACGTTAATCATTCAAATTTTGTTTGTCAGCGCTCCTCTTAGGTAAGCAACAGGTAATACACGTTTATAAGTGAAAAAAAAAGATATTCGTTGATTAGGGTGTGATTCTGATTCTCTTACTTAGCAGATGCCTAATCGTTTCTTAACGAGATTATTATAAGTAAGGCCGACCGTGTCTGTAAATTGAAGCAATTAAAAAAACAACAGGAATAGACTATATAAGCGATGGAGAACAGAATGGAATCCTTTTTAGATTTCCTGTCTGTTTGTTCGGAATTCACGTACAAACAACTAGGTCGATTTCGATGAGGTTTTCGCTGCTCGACAGCAAATTGTTAAACTTAAAATCTGCCCTACTTTTTATACTGGGAATCTTGCGGGAATAGTTTCAAATGGTCAGATTTAAACATGTATCGAATTCCAATGGGATTTTTTCATTGATCGATAGCAAATTTTATGTAATAAAATATGTGATATTTTTTATCCCGGGAACTCCGCGGGAATTTAACCAAATGTTTTCCTTAGCCGCAAGAGAGACATTTTCGGGGCGACTTAGATCCCGTTTCGCAACAAACATCTATATATATACTAGCGGCCCTGGTAGACGTTATTCTGCTCTGAAAAAATAAAAATCTAGGACCCGATCCCAGCGCCACCTACCGGTTCTAATTGTGAATCTAAATCATCCGGGAACCCACTCAAACACACAAAAACAAAATCACCAAAATCGCTCCAGGTGATTAGGAGGATTCTAGAACCCGATCTCAGCGCCACCTACCGGTTCTAATTGCGAATCTAAATCATCCGGGAACCCACTCAAACATACAAAAACAAAATCACCAAAATCGCTCCCGGTGATTAGGAGGATTCTAGAACCCGATCTCAGCGCCTCTTACCGGTTCTAATTGCTAATCTAAACCATGCGGGAACCCACTCAAACACACAAAAACAAAATCACCAAAATCGCTCCCGGTGATTAGGAGGATTCTAGAACCCGATCTCAGCGCCACCTACCGGTTCTGATTGCGAATCTAAACCATCCGGGAACCCACTCAAACACACAAAAACAAAAACACCAAAATCGCTCCAGGTGATTAGGAGGATTCTAGAACCCGATCTTAGCGCCTCTTACCGGTTTTAATTGCTAATCTAAACCATGCGGGAACCCACTCGAACACACAAAAACAAAATCACCAAAATCGCTCCAGGTGATTAGGAGGATTCTAGAACCCGATCTCAGCGCCTCTTACCGGTTTTAATTGCTAATCTAAACCATGCGGGAACCCACTCAAACACACAAAAACAAAATCGCTCCAGGTGATTAGGAGGATTCTAGAACCCGATCTCAGCGCCTCTTACCGGTTTTAATTGCTAATCTAAACCATGCGGGAACCCACTCAAACACACAAAAACAAAATCACCAAAATCGCTCCAGGTGATTAGGAGGATTCTAGAACCCGATCTCAGCGCCACCTACCGATTACAATAGCATAAATAGTATCCCATGTCCGTCTCCTGGTGATAAGCTACCTCCCCACCAATTTTCAGCCAAATCGGTACAGCCGTTCTTGAGTTATAAATAGTGTAACTAACACGACCGTCCGACCGATTTTTATTATTATTTTTAAACAAAATCTTTTTTTTTTAATACGCTTTTATATTAGTTTCATACGTATGTTAGTAACGGAATCTTTCAAGTTAAATTTGATCGACTTTCCAGTTTCCGATTTAGCTGAAATTTTGCACGTATGTGTATATCGCGTGACAATGCAATAATATGGTACCATGGAGCTGATCTGATGATGGAGTCGGAAGGTGGCCATAGGAACTCCTGTACTAAACAAGATAGACCCGTCGTGTTTGGGCTCGTTTTACTTGTCTTGGCTAGCACTCTGCTGCTACATGATATGCAGGAACTCAAAAGCTTGTATTTAAAAACCTTTTTAAAAAAGCTTATTTTTACATAACGTTCCATTTTATCATAAGAGTGTATATAATTCTTTTTTCAAAGTTTCCACGCAGAAGGGAATTAAATCACTAAATAATCACTAAAAAATGAAAAATAAATAATAGTTTGAAAAAACTAAAAAAATACGCTTTTATAGAAAATCCAACTAAAAAATAGAAAAAAAGCGTGGGGTGCATGGTATCAATAGTTATAAATATTTTATGAACAGATATGAGTAGAAGGGTTATTTTGATAATATCCTGAAAAGCACCCCACGCTTTTTTTACAAGAAAATCATTTTTTCTTACACTATTTTTAATTCAAATTTATTTTCTATTTTTTTAGTTGGATTTTCTATATAAGCGTTTTTTTTCATTGTATTTGGCATTAAAAAATACATGTGACCCTTAATTTTCGCCCTTTTACCACTAACCCCCCTTTTTAATAGCGATATTAGTGCTGTAATAATTTAACTTACTTAAAATGGCAACACAACGTTTACCGCGTCAGCTAGTATTAATATAGTATAATAATCAGGATTCAAATTAATATAATATTAATTTATTCTTACCGTTTAAGACAGCTTCTTCAACTCATATATAAGATTCTTTAGTAGAACTGATTTGTTGCCATCAAAATGTTCTTTAAATACTAGATTTTTCCAAAACAAAAGCATGTAAGGGTTGTCACTAATCACTAATATATTATCTACGATTTTATAGAATAATAATAATAATATTTTTTAACCCGCAGGGGGGCTTTGTGGCGAAGCCTTAGGTGAGTAGCGACACCTCCACCACCTCCGTGCTTGCCTTAGCCAGGCGGCACGGAGTGGAGATCGCTAGAGCTCACACTCAAGCTCCAGGGGTGGAAGTGATAAAAGGCATCACGTCAGAAGTAGCTTCGGTGAACCTGCAGCCCATCTCTCTACACCCCTTAGCCACTCACACCGATGTTGCCCCTGTCTTCTATAGCATTTTTTGGGGCCCATGCAGGGAGTGGCGAGTCACCGTCTGCCCATTTTTCCATGTTCCCTTGAACATTGCGACGGGCAGACGCCATAGTCCCCATATTCCTAGACCCCTAATACCACTAGCCAATAGTTCTACACTGGCCGGGGCTTGTCCTTGGGTGCATCACTATATGGTGTAGACAGGGATAATCGCCCGTCAGTGTCACGCCACATATACATTAAATTTTTCAAGGGGCCTCTACGTGTTGGCCTTCCCATGGCCCCACGCAAGCCCCCCAAAAGTCCGGGCCATTCTTATGGCCCGTGGTCTTGAAAGACATACAATAACAATAATTTGATATGTGTGTCTTTGTAATTATATCATTATATTATATTATATCAATAATATTTTTTTTTTATTGTAGGAGTTTAGCAGTAAGGCAGACGGCCTTGACTTGATGGAAGGCGGTTACCATCGCCTATGGACATTTGGAACACCAAAGGTGCTACAAATGCGCTGCTGATCTCTTAAAGGAGACTGGAACCTGGTCACTAATGCCGAAACACAACTCGAGGTTGTTATGGCGGCTTACTCTAGACCAGGTGTGGTCGCCATCCAGTCGCTATATTTTTTTGAAAATTACTAAACACTGACTTTAAGATGTTTTAGATAATATACATTAATAATAATAGCTTTTTTTTTTATTTGTTACTTTTTAGTGTCTAGCTATGTATGGGTAGACCTACAAAAGGTGCCGCGCTGCTTAAAAAATATAGGTCCCAAGAAACGGGAACAAAAAAATTTTCATAAAATGAAAACTACTAGGCCAAACTATGTTAAATTTCTAGGAGACCAAATGGCAACTATTCCGCATCAAACTAAACAAGAATCACGTAAATCGGATCATAAATCTCAGCGTAATCGGTGTACATATGGAACGCAATGGAAATTTTTTCAAAAAAATATTCATAAAATGAAAACTACTGGGCCAAACTATGTCAAATTTTTAGGGGACCAAATAGC
Organism: Dendrolimus kikuchii; assembly: GCA_019925095.2. NCBI lineage: Eukaryota > Metazoa > Arthropoda > Insecta > Lepidoptera > Lasiocampidae > Dendrolimus > Dendrolimus kikuchii. Next base: position 1,321,909 of record CM034398.1, read on the forward strand.
AGGTATTTTGCGTCGAACAAAAAAAGAATCACGTAAATCTGATCATAACTCTCAGAGTAATCCGTGTACATATGGAACGGAATGAAATTTTTTTCATAAAATGAAAACTTCTAGATCAAACTATTTCAAATTTTTAGGGGACCAAATGGCAGCTATTCCGCGTCGAACAAAAAAAGGATCACGTAAATCGGATCATAAATCTCGAAGTAATCGGTGAACATACATAAAAAAAAGATCCCGACGAATTGTAACCCTCCTCCTTTTTTTGAAATCTGTTAAAAATAGAACACATTCGGCCACAGACTAATACATATTCAGTTAGAATACTTTAGTAGGCTTCTTTAAGGTTCCTAAAGAAGCCTATAAACTTACTTTAACTGAATATGAATAAGACCGTAAATCACTAACGCAGTTGAAGCTCCATCATTAGAGTGGGTCCCGGGATGGTTTAGATTCACCATTGGACCCAATAGGTGTTACAATCAAATTGTGGAGTTTTTAAGTGAAACTTTTTTAGCCACTGTAATGAATTCTTTCGATGGGAATCAAAAAGCGTGACAATTTAAACACTATGGTCATATAGACAAAGTTGGAAATGTTTCGAAGTTCATAAATAAAATTGAAAGTAGCGCATTTGTTTCCTATTTTAGTTATCATAAGCCTCTCGTGTCATCTGTTTAAAGTGAAAACATGGCATCTGAATAATATGTATTATATTTTAAATACGTAATACTAGCGGCCCCGGCAGACGTTGGCCTTTTTTTTAAATAGCTTCAATAATATAGATTTTAAAAGTGAGATGATTTTATTTTAATGCTTTTTTTTTTTGTTTGTAAAAAGATTGAATTTATTTATACATATATATGTCCGCATCCCTATTGGGAACCTGGTCGTCTGTCTTTATATTTCTGTCACTTTTAATGTAACTACTGGCTCCAAAAAAAATTGTCAGGCAGGAGTTAATATGCCTCTATAGTTACAACAATTAATCTTTAAGTTTGAAAATCAAACACTTACCTGAAACTGTAATTCTTTGTTGATTCTAAAACTACATTTCCCACTCAAAATCAAATGTATAATGTTAATAAAATGTTGTTTTTAAAATATAAATTTTATTATAAGATTCCGCTAATTAATATCTTAATTAGAAGAAATTAGATTATACGCGCGGCTTTATTCGTATTGCAATATTGCAATACCAACTTCCATATTTGACTATTTCAATGCAATATTCGACAATGTGAATTTGTGAAAGATTGTTGAAGCATGTCATATAATGATCTTACTTCTTAAATTTCGTACCGACTGCATCAACTAATACTTAATAAATGATGTTTTATAGTCTTAAGTGGTTTTATTTTTGTTTCTTTTTACAGTATTAATGGTTATTCTTAGTTTTTAACCCTTTAGCTCACTATTAGCACATATGTGTCCGCGATAAGAGTGCAGATCGCGTTTGTGCGCGTGATCGTTAATTGTGTTGTTGTCTCACTCTGCTTATATAGGAGTTGTATGATTTGCATGAAATGGGTATATTTTCTTGGTATATTATGAGATAGTGATAGCGTTAGTCTTGCGGCTTTTTGGTATATCGATAATTGTCTTAAGGGTTAACAAGCTTCCCTTTTTTCAAAGATCTACGTACAACGCGGTGTATGTAATGGCAGGATTGTCGCGCCTGTCAACTTCACGCTGCAATTGACGTTGACAGGCGCGTTCCGTTTCTGTTAATTTTTTGGCAGGTATTTTCTTTTTCTTCATTTTCAAATCACTCTTCTTCCTTCTTTCTATACTTGGTTTTTTCACACCCGACACTAGCAGTAATGGTCTTCTTCTATTTATCTATCTAAGATGGCGCTGCGATTGCATCTTTATTGACAACTACTGAACGTAAATGAATGAAACTCGACACAGTGCTGGCTTATAACCTATTTCCTTCGTCAGTTGCCTGCTTGTTGCCGGAGAAGTAGGCACAGTGTGGGTTACGTAACCCACACTGTGCCTACTTCTCCGAAGTAAATGGGCAGCGTGAGTATGAAATTTTCAAATCGTTCGCATTAATAAACTCGTTCTGCCGTAAGTGGGCACAATTTTAACCAAAGCTAACAATACTTTTAGAACTCGTATGTTAAAGTAATTAGCTAACAAACATATTTACCTATTTCTAATTTATATTTAGCTATTAGCTGTACCTGGCAGATGTTGTCTTGTTCTTAAAAAATAAAAATCTAGAAACCGATTGCAGCGCCATCAACCGGGACCAATTTATAATCTAAACCATTCTCGAATCTACTTGAAAAAACATAAAAATTTCATTAAAAAAATTCCCACCGTTAAAGTGATGTTCAGCGGCGCCACCTACCGGGTCCAATTGTGAATCTTAACCATCCCGGGATCCACTTGAAAACACACAAAAATAATTTCACCTAAATCCTGGAGCCCGATTGCAGCGCCATCTACCCGGCTCAAATTTGAATCTAAACCGGACCCACTTGAACTGCAGTCACCATTGCCGAAATCGGTCGGGAAATATCATAATTGTTGTGACTGATATTTTCATAATGATATTTTTTTTATTGATGAATACCATATTTTAATACTTATTCTCCTAATCCGGACGAAGACAATTCCAAAAACACAAAAATCATAAAAAAACGTCCAGCCGTTCGTGTGTTATAAATGGTGTAACTAACACGACGTTGTTTTATATATATATATATTAATATCTTCCCACAGACAAAAAAACTAACTCACCATGAACCAAAATAATGATATAAGTTTTATTTTTAAATGAACATAACATTGTTTTAATAAAGATTATTCATTATTCGCAAATAATTAAATTTGATCTTATCGCTTTTTTTTATTGCAGGAGTTTAGCAGACAGGCAGACGGCCCACTTGATGGAAAGCGGTTACCATCGCCTATGGACATTTACAACAGCAAATGTGCTACTAATGCGCTGCTGCTCTTATAAAGGAAACTGGAACCTGGTTACTAATGTCAGAACACAACTCAAGGTTGTTATGGCAGCATATTTTAGACCAGGGGTGGTAGCCATCTAGTCGGGCAAATGCCCTACCACCTGGCTGTGGGTTGTTTTGTCGCCTCTTACAACAGGCCGTTTTATCCGTGCAGGAACAGAGAAAAAATACAATTTCCTGCGGCCGGGCGGCCTGTCGTAAGAGGCGTCAGAACAACCCACAGTCAGGTGGTAGGGCATTTGCCTGGCTGGATGGCTACCACCCCTGGTCTGAAGTATGTCGCTATAACAACCTTGAGTTGTGTTCCGGCATTAGTGACCAGGTTCCAGTTTCCCTTAAGAGAGCAGCAGCGCATTTGTAGCAACTTTGGTGTTGCAAATGTCCATAGGCGATGGTAACCGCTTTCCATCAAGTGGGCCGTTTGCCTGTCTGCTGATCTCCTGCAATTAAAAAAAAAAAATGGCTGCCTGGCTCCGGGAAATTGTATTCTTTCTCCGTTCCTGCACGGATAGAATATATATCTATGGTTTAGTCCAGGGCCTACAATGTCAATACATTTGTGATTGCTATAACAATTGTCGACGACGGCGATAATTTACGAAGTATATGTAATAGCGGAAATTCCAACAGTAGACATGTGTTTTGATTTTAGTAGCATTATAATAATTTGATGTAAACTAGACAAGACAGATGTCACTGTTTTAGCTCTCTTTGCGGAAACCATAAAATAGAAAAATCCACATCCCATTTTTAATGACCGTAATATGTTTAATTTACATGTTAAAAATTTAATATGTGTCTTATATATTTGATATACTGGTTCAATTTTTTTACGATGCTAAAAGTGCATAATTCTACCACTTTCAAGTGTCAAAACTGTCAAATTAATGCTATAAAGGAATGCATTATTAGACAATATTCAGTGTGGAATTTCAGAAATAATACTATTTTGGGCAAATTTTGTGTGGTTTGGGTAATTTTCGTAAATACTACCTTGAAACACTGAATCTAAAAAAAAGTAAGATATATTAGAAAAATGCCTGCTGTGTTCTGAGACGCACAAATATTTTTGCATGCAAATAATGTTTAGTTCGAATTATAGTTATTATACTTATAGTTTCGGATTTGGTGAAACTTTCACTCTGTATTTAAGTAAAATTAAAGTATTTTGCAATTTTATATAATGGTGGTCTACCTTGGACAAAAGATCCAGGTAGGCAAACACGGCTTCGAAAGGGAAGCCAATAGGAGGATCCAGTTAGGTTGGGCAATATTCGGTAAGCTTCGATAGGTCTTCTCGTCGACCATTCCGCAATGCTTGAAGACGAAAGTCTTCGAGCAGTTCGTCCTACCCATCATGACATATGGTGCCGAGACATGAACACTGACAGCGGGACTGGTCCACAAATTCAAAGTCGCTCAACGGGCTATGGAGCGAGATATGGGTGTTTCTCTTATGGATAAAATCAGAAATGAGGACATCCGTAAGAGAACGAAGGTAACTGACATAGTTCGCAAAACTAGCATGTTGAAGTGGCAGTGGGCCGGTCACGTCTGTCGCAGGACCGACGGCTGATGGAGCAAACGAGTCCTGGAGTGGAGACCACGTCTCGGCAAACGTAGCGTAGGACGCCCGCCAGCCCGGTGGACTGACGACCTGCACAATCTCACCGGCAGGGGCTGGATGAGGAAGACGGGAGACCGGGGTATGTGGCGCGTACTTGGGGAGGCCTACGTCCAGCAGTGGACTGAGAGTGGCTGAAGAAGATATGATGGTGAGATAAAAACAGTGTGATGACAATGATATTTAGCAATTAAAAGCCATATAACCTTTTTGTAAATATTTAAAATATTAATGTTTGTATGATTTTCATTTGGACATTCTATTAAATTATAACATTCATTATTAAACTCGAAAGGCCTATTTCGAAGACTGGTAAAAATAGTTACCGACTAGAAGAACTAGAGGGCGCTGTTACATGTTACCCCTTTTGACGCCCGAGATTGGTCTCTATTTCCAGTATATAAAAGTACTCTGTGGTTTAGTCGCCTAAAGATGACTATAAGGAATGCCTGCCCACGCAGCCGCATTCCCATGTCTTCCGTATATAATCACGAACGTGTCATATGGTGTGTTACAAACAGTAAACTTTTTTGAAAGTTATTATGCTTTCATTTTATTTTCCACACCAAAACACCCCCCTACATTTTATGAATTATTATTGAACCTAAAAGTTGGTAAATTTGGTTATATTCAGCACTACGCTTATAATATTTGAAATTGTTTGAATCATCTTTTGTGTTAATCGTCTCTGAAAGTTTCTGAATGCAGTGGTAATAAAATAAATACAAACAGATATAACATTCATTTAATGAAATAATAAAAATCTACAAAGCATAAATCATAAATCATTATCAATTTTAAAAATGTCCATTAGAACTAAGTTCTGTTTAGAATAATGACTAAGATCGAACATAAGCAAACAATGATTTAAATTTCGACCCGATATTAGACGATTCATTTCTATCTTTCAACCAAAGCGATCCATATACCGTCGTATTCTTTCAGTTCTGTCCATCTCAACCGAATCGATTCAATTTGATTGATTGGTCTAATAGCGTTACTATAATCATATATAACGGTTTTCGAGATGACAAAGGTGAGCGGGTTTTATTTGTATAATGCGATCCAAATAAGAATAGGAATGTCAATAACCTCTATCTGTCAAATGTCACCTGAAAAGTATGGTTTGCAAAAAACTTATTTGCATATCAATAATAATAGTCTTACATCAAATTTAAATAAAAAGGTTAAATTAGTAGTAAATTGTCTTAATATAATATTTAATTATTTAAAGTCATAATTAGCAGCTATGACGTCACGATATGGCGCAAAGTCGATCCTATTCTCATTTGAATCGCATAGTAAATACGTATCTGTGCTGCGTGAGACCAAAAACGGGTATGATTGGACGGCACGCTCGCAACCGATCGTACCGTCAGACAAGCACATCGTCTGTCCCTATTAACAATGTAGGATATGCAATTTTCGACATTTTGGTTTTATTTCACTAATGACCCTAAAAAACCATTGTTTTTCAATAGCAGCAACAAAAAGGTATTTTTTCCTCATAGTTTTTAAAATAGCCACATTAACAATGTCATATATGCCACCATCTCCCATTAACAATGACGAATGTTAACTCCCGACGTTATTAGCGGGGCGCGAGGGGGGTATGCGGGGTATATTTTTGTACGAAAGAAATTACTAAGACTGATTATCTAAGCTAATGAAACCTGAAATGTCATTATTAAGTGCCATTCATACAGGTAGACTTTATAATTAATGATTTTAACACATTTTATGGCAAAGATTGTTTTCCTTTTTCCTTAAATTGTCAATTATGTTTGATTATTTGTTATTTGTGAAACAAATTTAATAAAAATTGGATTTAATTTATAATATCAATTTAAATACGACATAAACTTAAACAGGATTTACTAATGACAATGTTGTATGTGGCACTTCTTACAAAGAATAAATATGTTTGTCCATGTAACTTTGTTGGATGTGACAGATCCGACAAATCATGATGACCCATGTACGGATAACAAAGCCATTACTAGCTTTTCAAACATTTAGATAAGTAAAAATGTTATTTAATTGCATTGCAAATAAGCTCTTGAACATATATTAACATATAATATTTTTTTTGAAAATTTAATTCTTGTAGTAAAAAAAATATAAGCAATTCAAAGTTCAGAGCGCTCTCCTGTAAAGTTGCTGATTTGCAGATCTGACTCTGTTAATAGGGACAGGCGACATTATCATGTACACATTCGACCACAGTAGACTTGTGCAATACGGCTTACTAAAAAGAAAAGAGAGATATAGCTCTTTCACTCTAAATATATGTATCACTCCTTTAGCTCTTTAGCTCATTAGCAGTACAGAGTAGAAAACGGAACGACGGATTCCGTTCTAGCTCTTTCAAGATCCGAAAGAGCTAGAGCGAGATTGTAACGTGCATGGTGAAATTTTGATTCATATTCCCATTTATGTAGACAAAAAACTTTGTGATCTAACTTCAAAGGAAATAAAGATGATTATGCAATACATTTTTTTTATTTATATCAACAGAAAAGTATGTCATATGTAGATATATGCTTAAGTATTCTGAACTATTTATTTATTGACTAAGGGAATGAGATAAGTTATAAAATGGGACATTTTTATCTATCTATTCGTCGTCATCAGCCATTCGCAGTCCACTGCTGGATAGACCTTCCCAAGTCGGCGCCACTCATCCCTGTCCACTGACTTCCTCATCCAGCGCCAACCGGCGACCTTGTACACATCGTTGGTCCTACGCAATGGAGGGCGTCCGACACTACATTTATCGAGACGCGGTCTCCACTCCAGGACTCGTCTACTCCATCAGCCATCGGTTCAGCGTCAAACGTGACCGGCTCACTGCCACTTCAACTTGCTAATTGCTATTTAATATCTCTCTATTGCAAGAATTATATCAATATTTTAAGAAAACAAGCGAAAAATTAAATATTATATCCATTCCACCGACATATGAAAACTAAAACTTATCGTCTTTATAATAAAACCTTGTTAACCATGTCTCATAAATATAAATAAAACTATATTGACCTCATTTTGATTTTCTTACATTGAGATATCGACTACTGATAAAATGGATAAATTATGAACCTACTTAAGATTTTCAACACGAGGTAAATTTTTTACTGCATGTTATTATCTATTTTAATCATGTCTGCCGCTTTCTCGCCAATCATAATCGTAGCTGCATTAGTATCTCCACTTATAATATTGGGCATTATACTAGCATCTACTACTCTGAGTTTATTCACTCCTTGTACTCTAAGCCTACTGTCAACTACTGAACCCATAGCACACGTACCTACGAAATACCGTCTTGTCGTCATCATGCAAGTGGCATAACATTTCCAATACTCAGTACTACCTTTTTCTAAATCCTTACACAGCTCTAATTTAGGATCATTAAATACTGCATTAACGTCTTTGAAGTATTTACTTTCCTGTACACGAACAAAATCTTTAATATATTCAACCTGATTGTCTAAGTCATCTTGTTTTGAATAATAACCTGGCTGAACTACAGGAGGATCAGAGTAGTCTGAACTTCTGAGAATCACTGAGCCCTGAGACATTGGATGTAAATGTGACAGTAGAGTAAACAGCATCTGATTGCTGTCTGGTCTTTTGAACATATTATTACATATCTTATCATCTAATCCATAAGCAAATGTACAATATCCCATGGCGTACTTTGAAATAGTAATAAAATTTGTTGTTTGGTACTCAGGTTGCTTCTTCGACTTATCCAAAGATACGTAACCTGCAAAAACTGGTGCTGGGTACACATAAGGGTCTACTGGAATAGGTGAGCCGTGTAAATCTGTCATGCTATGAATAAGTATAGTTGCTACATGGTCCTGGAGATTTTCACCAACAGGCAAATTGGAGATTACTGGTATTCCCATAGCTTCTAACTGATTTTTAGGACCAATCCCAGAGAGCATGAGTAGTTTAGGAGAATTAATTGCACCCGCTGATACTATGATTTCACGTGTAGCTGTAACTTTCAAAGTATCCTGATCCTGCGTTACTACCTCGACGGCTACGGCATTTTTGTTTTCATCGAAAATTATTTTAGTTCCTTGAGTATGCTTAAGTACGTAAAGATTCTTATAATCTTTTTTTGGAGTTAAGTAAGCATATGCAGAACTTTGCCTTACGCCTTTTCCCACTGTCAAAGTTTTTCCAGTGTATCCTAACTGATTATTTTCATTAATGTCAGACACAATATCGTTACCTACTTCTTCAAAGGCTTTTAAATACTGCAAAATTTCGTCGTGACGGTCTTTAGTGACTATAAGTGGTCCATTTGCACCGTAATGTCTGTGTCGAGGGTTGACGTCGCCTGGATTTTCCATTGCTTCACTCTTGGTGAAGTATGGTTCAACACCTTTCCAATTCCAAGACTCATCTCCTACTAATTGAGCCCATGAATCATAATCATTGCGATTACCTTTAGAGTAAAGCATATAGTTGACACCGCTGGTGCCTCCTAGCATTTTTCCTAGGAATAGGTCGTCTGAATTTTTAATATGGCACTGATGCGTATAACTATTTTCATCTGTTGTGTAATTCCAGTCGTATTTGCCTTTATGTAAAAATACTAGGGTACTAGGGAGCTGAAAAAAAATGTCTCAAGTAACAAATAGTAATTGATTGCTTATTGATTTTACTGAAAGTAAGCAGTTACAGATTGTTATTTTTGATTAGTTAGTTGTGGCATGGAACATATATATTGTTGTGTATATTAATTAAGTACAAATAATAGGGGGTAGTTTCGGTACTTTCTTGTTTGGTGTCACTGGCTTTGCAGTCCAATATACGAGTTTTATCATACCGGGTGTTTCAGTTTCTTTGAAAGATACTACAAATATATTTTAAGCATTGGACATTTCATACAAGACTCTAATTCAGATTTCAATTGGAAATTTCAAAAATATGTATTTTGGTAATTAACATACATTACTCTCAAAAGGTGGGTCACCACCGGCTTCTATTAAAAGAACCTTAGTTATCTCATCCTCTGCTAATCTACTAGCAACAACACTTCCAGCAGTTCCTGCTCCGATTACTATAAAATCAAAACTGTCACCATCTAAAAGTATAGTAAAGACATAATAATAAATGCAGATTATTATACAAGTAACAGTGTACAAAAAGAACAGCCAGAATTTTTGTTTAATCCTAATTTATAGAAGTAGGTAGGTGGTAATTGAGTATGTGATCAATTCATGATGTATTTTATAAAAAAGAATAGTTACGAATCTACTTATATGTTTCTGGATTAAGCAGTTAACGTTTAGAAAATCTATGTAAAAGCGGCTTTAAAAGTTAATAGCAAACTTCGTACATTAAACTTTGTAATAAAATACGATGAAATCTAAGACAGTATAGACCGTAGGTCCCCAAAGTGGTCCTTGTGGAACACTTAGGGGTCCATATCGAACTTCAAGGGGTACACGTCAGCAAAAACAAAACCTGGGGTCCACGAGCTGCAAACAGGGGTCCATAATAGTGAAGTTCATTTATGCAAGTAATCATGAAATTTGAACTTTCTCTAATAAATATAATAATAAATTAAATATAAATAATAATATAATAAATAATATAAAATTAAAATTTATATAGGACCAACTAGAAATTATACAGAAACCAATGCAAAAACAATTGTCAAAATCGGTTCAGAATCAAATCTCTTTTGAACTCGGTTAAAAAGATAGGCGTCCCTGGAATGCAATAAAAATTGGTAAGGGGGTCTACTAGACGAAATAGTTTAGGGACCATTGATATAGACGTATAACGCAAATAAATAAATCTAAATGCGTATAATTTGAACACCTGAGTATTTTATGGTAAGTAATATCGAATTGGTGTCAAATAGCACTGATTTTGACAGGAATTCAACAAAGCTAGTTTTATCTAAGCTTATTGACTGTCGGTGACAGCCGGTTCATCTTTATCATCGGTTATGACATAAGCTCCACACAAGTAATTTCAAAATGCAACCGATGGTACTAACACAAGTGAATGTAGTATTTAAAAATTAATCTTACAGATTACTTATTGAAAGTCATGAGTATACCACCACGTCCAAAGCAATTTTATCGGTGTAATTTTATATACCGCCATCAGAACTGCAAACACTAGTCACAATGATGAAAGATGACTGTCAGGCGAGAGGCTTACATTTGAATGCGAAGAAAACAAAGGTTATGGTGTTTGAAAGAGAAGAAACCAGAACGAATGCAAGGATAATGGTCGATGATGTTATGCTGGAGCAAGTGAATGAGTTTTTATATCCTGGATGTGCTTTTAGCAGGGATGGAAGGCACACCGCTGATATAGAAAGAAGAGTAAATTTGGGGAATAGTTTGAATGGAGCGTTAGGTAAACTTCTAGGCGCTAAGAACCTCAGCCAGAAGGCCCAGCTCGCCATACACAACGCGGTGCTTATACCTACGCTCACGTATGGAAGCGAGAGTTGAGTATGGAAGAGAGAGCATGAAAGTAGAGTAAACGCGGTTGAGATGCGAGCACTACGCAAAATCTGCGGAGTGACGCTCGCGAACCGCGTTCGTAATACCGTAGTAAGAAAGAGAGTTGGTCTGAAAGAGAGTGTCGGGGTGAAGGTAAGGAAAGGAATGCTCCGGTGGTTCGGGCATGTGGAAATAATGCATGATGAAAGAATGACTAAACAGATATACAATGCAAAAGTGGATGGATGCAGAAGTCGTGGAAGGCCACGACACACCTTCCATGACCAAATTGATCGTGTACTAGCGGAGGCTGATGTCAGGAGCCTTAAGAACAGACGAGCGTGCAGGACAAGAGCTATGAATGTCAAAGAAGCAAGTGAGGTGTGTAAGGATAAGCCTGAATGGCGCACTGTTGTTCGTGCCTACCCCGCAAGGGAACTGGCGTGAAGTTATGTATGTATGTATGTAATTTTATATATATATTTTTTTTATTGCAAGAGTTCAGCAGACAGGCAGACGGCCCACTCGATGGAAAGCGGTTACCATCGCCTATGGACATTTGCTACAAATGCGCTGCTGCTCTCTTAAGTGAGTCTGGAAGCTGGTCACTAACCTAAACAACCCCCACAAGTTTAAATTGAAGTATGTCCTAATAATGCCAACTTATTCTGCTTCTTCTTCTTCTTATGCTTTTTTTAACAACTCTACGGACTCTAGTTCCGCACCCTTTTTTACAACTTAATTTCTATGAAAGATTTTAGAGTCCATACACGCTTATTGTTTATTTTTGTTACTGTGTGTGACATTAATTTAGTGATTTTTATGTTGTGGTGTACCTTAAGAATAACTTATTATATTAATTTATTCTAGTTTTAATACTAAACTTATACTAATGTAGAGTGTATCTGTTACATGCTGGTGTTGTGAGGAAGTGCATGTGCAGTATGTGCCTTATGTCTATACCTGTATATATTATCTTAACTAGTGCCATGTGTGTTGTTTTTCCTTTCTGTGCCTACGTCTTATGCTTTACATCCCTTGTAAAAAAAACTTACTTTTAATTTGCGCATTTGGTGGCCATAAATAAGCAGTGAGTTGCAACAGAGACAAAACATTGAAAGCACCTTGAATTGTTTGGATAAGTGCTGTCGTAGCTGCTGCGTCCATTTCCTAAAGAGTAAGCTTAGTTAATAGACAATTCGTTTTCATTAATATTCTTACGTATTTGTGGGATACGAATTAAAATGCCGTTGGAATTATCACAAAGTTTATTAGAAGTACGCACACACGTAATTCACAGTTCTTACAAACATAACTGAATACAACAAGTCTAGACGGTAAAGCAGAAAATCGTAATGATATAAATCGCTCAAAGTCAATCGTTATAAGATACTCGTTCCGATAATGCAATAGGTAACGCCTCGATCACAGTTGAAACTTGACTAACCCTGTCTCCGAAAGACCGACCTTATATATTTGCAGAGTAGACATGGTTCCCCAGCAATATGCCCATTATTCTTTGGAATCCTTGAACTAAGCTTAACGGCTTCTAGTAATATGCAACGAAATTTAAACAAACGCAGAAAGGATGTCTGATATACTACTGCGCGGCAGTACAAAGGAATTAGCAGGTCATTAAGATTCTAAGGCATATAAAACACCTGTAAAAGATTATCAGTGGTTCGCAACAATATTATTAAATCGAAAATAAGCTGATCACGACTTTAAAAATTTCTGGCGAAAACGAAACTGGTTTCAAGAGTAACTAAAAAGCAATAAATACATATATCTTAGAAATAAATAAATAGCTATAGCATCATAAAGCTAAGTTATGAATTATTGTATTCTTTGTTTTATTGTGCACCGACTATACCTATCCAACGATATAACATTATAAAATTCTAAACATATCGTGTCTGTAAATTGAAGCAATAAAAAAAAACAACAGGAATAGACTATATAATATAATAAAAAATGTTGTAATTTAGAATGATCCAATGACTTTTAGAATAATGACATAAACTTTTTTTTAATACTTATTTTTTTTTATCTCTATTTTGTTAGTAATTATTGTGACATTTTTTTTCAATTTTATTCAATATTGACCTAATGTAAATTAAATTGACATTTTATTTATGTAATTTTCGTATAATTGTATATTTATTTTTTTGTAATTAACTATTTGAGCCAATTTTTATTTTTATTATATAAATTATTTTTTAGTGAAAACTTGATTGATATATGTATTAATTTTGTGCCGACCGTGTCTGTAAATTGAAGCAATTAAAAAAACAACAGGAATAGACTATATAAGCGATGGAGAACACGATGGAATTCTTTTTAGATTTCTTGTCTGTTTGTTCGGAATTCACGTACAAACAATTTGGTCGATTTCGATGCGGTTGTCGCTGATCGACAGCAGATTGTTAGACTTAAAATCTGCCCTACTTTTTATACTGGGAATCTTGCGGGAATTTGTCTGGGAATAGTTTCAAATGGTGGTCCAATGGGATTTAAACAAATTTTATGTAATAAAATATGTGATATTTTTTATCCCGGGAACCCCGCGGGAATTTAACCAAATGTTTTCCTTAGCCGCAAGTGAGACTTTTTCGGGGCGACTTAGACCCCGTTTCGCAATAAACATCTATGTATATATATATATATATACATACATACATACATAACTTCACGCCAGTTCCCTCGCGGGGTAGTCACGAACAACAGAGTGCCATTTAGGCTTATTCTTACACACCTCACTTGCCTCTTTGACATTCATAACTCTTGTCATGCAAGCTCGTCTGTTCTTAAGGCTCCTGACATCACCATCACCATATATATATATATATATATATATATATATATATATATACTAGCGGCCCCGGCAAACGTTGTCCTGCTCTGAAAAAATAAAAATCTAGGATCCGATCCCACCGCCACCTACCGAGTCCACTTGTGGATTTAAACCATCCGGGAACCCACTCAAACACACAAAAACAAAATCACCAAAATCGGTCCAGGTGATTAGGAGGATTCTAGAACCCGATCTCAGCGCCACCTACCGGTTCTAATTGCGAATCTAAACCATCCGGGAACCCACTCAAACATACAAAAACAAAATCACCAAAATCGGTCCAGGTGATTAGGAGGATTCTAGAACCCGATCTCAGCGCCTCTTACCGGTTCTAATTGCTAATCTATACCATCCGGGAACCTACTCAAACATACAAAAACAAAATCACCAAAATCGGTCCAGGTGATTAATAGGATTCTAGAACCCGATCTCACCGCCTCTTACCGGTTCTAATTGCTAATCTATACCATCCGGGAACCTACTCAAACATACAAAAACAAAATCACCAAAATCGGTCCAGGTGATTAGGAGGATTCTAGAACCCGATCTCAGCGCCTCTTACCGGTTCTAATTGCGAATCTAAACCATCCGGGAACCTACTCAAACATACAAAAACAAAATCACCAAAATCGGTCCAGGTGATTAGGAGGATTCTAGAACCCGATCTCAGCGCCTCTTACCGGTTCTAATTGCAAAATCTAAACCATCCGGGAACCTACTCAAACATACAAAAACAAAATCACCAAAATCGGTCCAGGTGATTAGGAGGATTCTAGAACCCGATCTCAGCGCCTCTTACCGGTTCTAATTGCGAATCTAAACCATCCGGGAACCTACTCAAACATACAAAAACAAAATCACCAAAATCGGTCCAGGTGATTAGGAGGATTCTAGAACCCGATCTCAGCGCCTCTTACCGGTTTTAATTGCGAATCTAAACCATCCGGGAACCTACTCAAACATACAAAAACAAAATCACCAAAATCGGTCCAGGTGATTAGGAGGATTCTAGAACCCGATCTCAGCGCCTCTTACCGGTTCTAATTGCGAATCTAAACCATCCGGGAACCTACTCAAACATACAAAAACAAAATCACCAAAATGAAATTATTTGACTATAGATTGTAAACTATTTTTTATTCTCCTCAGTGATAAGGGTGGCCAACCCAAATTTTTATTATTATTTTTAAACATTTTTTTTTTATTACGCTTTTATTAGCTTCATACGTATGTTGTTAGTAACGGAATCTTTCAAGTTAAATTTGATCGACTTCCCGGTTTCCGATTGAGCTGAAATTTTGCACGTATGTGTATATCGCGTGACAATGCAATAATATGGTACCATGGAGCTGATCTGATGATGGAGTCGGAAGGTGGCCATAGGAACTCCTGTACTAAACAAGATAGACCCGTCGTGTTTGGGCTCGTTTTACTTGTCTTGGCTAGCACTCTGCTGCTACATGATATGCAGGAACTCAAAAGCTTGTATTTAAAAACCTTTTTAAAAAAGCTTATTTTTACATAACGTTCCATTTTATCATAAGAGTGTATTTAATTCTTTTTTCAAAGTTTCCACGGAGAAGGGAATTAAATCACTAAATAATCACTAAAAAATGAAAAATAAATAATAGTTTTAAAAAACTAAAAAAATACGCTTTTATAGAAAATCCAACTAAAAAATAGAAAAAAAGCGTGGGGTGCATGGTATCAACAGTTATAAATATTTTATGAACAGATATGAGTAGAAGGGTTATTTTGATAATATCCTTAAAAGCACCCCACGCTTTTTTTACAATAAAATCATTTTTTCTTACACTATTTTATTTATTTTTAATTCAAATTTATTTTCTATTTTTCAGTTGGATTTTCTATATAAGCGAATTTTTTTTTAACACATTTTTTTTATTTGGCATTAAAAAATACATGTGACCCTTAATTTTCGCCCTTTTACCACTAACCCCCCTTTTTAATAGCGATATTAGTGCTGTAATAATTCAACTTACTTAAAATGGCAACACAACGTTTACCGCGTCAGCTAGTATTAATATAGTATAATAATCAGGATTCAAATTACTATAATATTAATTTATTCTTACCGTTTAAGACAGCTTCTTCAACTCATATATAAGATTCTTTAGTTGAAATGATTTATTGCCATCAAAATGTTCTTTAAATACTAGATGTTTCCAAAACAAAAGCATGTAAGGGTTGTCACTAATCACTAATATATTATCTACGATTTTATAGAATAACAATAATAATTTTTAACCCGCAGGGGGGCTTTGTGGCGAAGCCTTAGGTGAGTAGCGACACCTCGTACCTGACTCCGGCCCCCACCTCCGTGCTTGCCTTAGCCAGGCGGCACGGAGTGGAGATCGCTAGAGCTCACACTCAAGCTCCAGGGGTGGAAGTGATAAAAGGCATCACGTCAGAAGTAGCTTCGGTGAACCTGCAGCCCACCCCTCTACACCCCTTAACCACTCACACCGATGTTGCCCCTGTCTTCTATGGCATTTTTTGGGGCCCATGCAGGGAGTGGCGAGTCACCGTCTGCCCATTTTTCCATGTTCCCTTGAACATTGCGACGGGCAGACGCCATAGTCCCCATATTCCTAGACCCCTAATACCACTAGCCAATAGTTCTACACTGGCCGGGGCTTGTCCTTGGGTGCATCACTATATGGTGTAGACAGGGATAATCGCCCGTCAGTGTCACGCCACATTTTCATTAAATTTGTCAAGGGGCCTCTACGTGTTGGCCTTCCCATGGCCCCACGCAAGCCCCCCAAAAGTCCGGGCCATTTCTATGGCCCGTGGTCTTGAAAGCCATACAATAACAATAATTTGATATGTATGTCTTTGTAATTATATCATTATATTATATTATATCAATAATATATTTTTTTATAGTAGGAGTTTAGCAGTAAGGCCGACGGCCCACTTGATGGAAGGCGGTTACCATCACCTATGGACATTTGCAACACCAAAGGTGCTACAATGCGCTGCTGCTCTCTTAAAGGAGACTGGAACCTGATCACTAATGCCGGAACACAACTCAAGGTTGTTATGGCGGCATACTCTAGACCAGGTGTGGTCGCCATCCAGTCGCTATATTTTTTTGAAAATTACTAAACACCGACTTTAAGATGTTTTAGATAATATATATTAATAATAATAGCTTTAGAAATAAGTTATTTTATACTTTTTAGTTTTTGAAGTCGGTTTTTTTAAACGAAGTTTTTTTATTTTATTTGTTACTTTTTAGTGTCTAGCTATGTATGGGTAGACCTACGAAAGGTGCCGCGCTGCTTAAAAAATATAGGTCCCAAGAAACGAGAACAAAAAAAATTTCATAAAATGAAAACTACTGGGCCAAACTGTTAAATTTTTAGGAAACCAAATGGCAACTGTTCCACATCAAACTAAATAAGAATCACGTAAATCGGATTATAAATCTCGAAGTAATCGGTGAACATACATAAAAAAAAAGGTCCCGACGAATTGAAACCTTCCTCCTTTTTTTGAAATCTGTTAAAAATAGAACTCATTCGGCCACAGACATATTCAGTTAGAATACTTTAGTAGGCTTCTTTAAGGTTCCTAAAGAAGCCTATAAACTTACTTTAACTGAATATGAATAAGACCGTAAATCACTAACGCAGTTGAAGCTCCATCATTAGAGTGGGTCCCGGGATGGTTTAGATTCACCATTGAACCCAATAGGTACATACATACATACATAACTTCACGCCAGTTCCCTTGCGGGGTAAGCACGAACAACAGAGCGCCATTTAGGCCCATTCTTACACACCTCACTTGCTTCTTTGACATTCATAACTCTTGTCATGCACACTAGTCTGTTCTTAAGGCTCATGACATCACCCTCCGCTAACACGATCAATTTGATCATGGAAGGTGTGTCGTGGGCTTCCACGATTTCTGCATCCATCCACTTTTGCATTGTATATCTGTTTAGTCATTCTTTCACACCCAATAGGTGTTACAATCAAATTGTGGATTTTTGAAGTGAAACTGTTTTAGCCACGGTAATGAATTCTTTCGTTGGGAATCAAAAAGCGTGACAATTTAAACACTATGGTCATATAGATAAAGTTCATAATTAAAATTGAAAGTAGCGCATTTGTTTCCTATTTTAGTTATCATAAGCCTCTCGTGTCATCTGTTTAAAGTGAAAACATGGCATCTGAATAATATGTATTATATTTTAAATACGTAATAGTAGCGGCCCCGGCAGAAGTTGGCCTTTTTTTTAAGGCTGGGGAAATGCTATTTACGCACAATACTGGGTCCTTTGCAAAGGATTAGACCATAGTTGATCATGAAGGCTTCCCCCTTTGATAAGGGGCAATCCGAACAATAATCAAGCCAGCTTGTGTGGAGACTCGGAGAAGTTGCACGGGCAACAACCACTACCCACTAAAACCACCCTCCTCTCATGTGCCCCGCGCTTTTTATGTAGGAAAGGCTGAGACTTGAACGTAGTTACGCCCAGTCCGATCCAGCGCAAAAAGTACCTGAATGTGCCCCGGGAATCAGAACACATTCACTTCGTCAGCGGGGGTGGTGAATCCTTTGCTCCCTTGGTAGCTAAAGGCCCCCCGAAGCGGGAGACGTTGGCCTGCTATGCAAAAACAAAAATCTAGGACCCGATCCCAGCGCCACCTACGGGTTCCAATTTTGGATTTAAAACATCCGGGAACCCACTCAAACACATACCTACCGGTTCCAACGGGATAAAAAGTATTCTATGTTCGTCTCCTGGCTCTAAACTACGTCCACACCAATTTTCAGCCAAATCGGTATAGCCGTTCTTGAGTTATAAATAGAGTAACTAACACGACTTTCTTTTATATATATATATATGTATAGATTTTGCATTAAAATATAAAATAATTATTGATCTTGGTAAAAATATTATAAAAATAACAAACCTTATAATTAGTCTAATACTCCTGATACTCTATATTTATCTCATTCTCTCGTAGGCTACTTTTCTGAAGTTTCACTTCTGCCGTGTGTGAATTACGAAAATACAAATTTTCAAATACAACAACTTTATTAGCCTCAAAGACAGCACAAGGTGTAATAAATTATCATTCACAATTCTGAGACTAGACATAAATTATGTGTGTATCTCATAAATGAAGATATATGTCCATAAATTAAAGTTATAACATATACAACATTTTAATTATTGTATATTTCGCCGGAATACTCACATTCTTTCATTGCTTTATAGTATTTTATTCATCCCTAATACTCCACAGTACCTTAAAGAACGCTTCGAATTTATTCTCTCGTAGGCTACTCACAAGTTTACTGCCGTGTGTCCAGTGCACACACACTTATTACTCCTATTCATAATACAACGTTCTTCAATAATTCTTTCACGGTTAAGGCTGTCCAACTTTGGAATTCATTGCCTGTTGCTGTCAGACAAGCAAAATCCTTAATAACATTTAAGAACTTAGTCAGGAAATTCTATTTGCAATATAACGATATGTAATTTTATATAATTAGTAGATATTATATTGCATATAGTTATATGTTTATTATGTTTAAATAGTTGCATATTATCACCATATCTTGTATATGTATATAACTTATGTGTATATTTGTATATATAGTATAGTTATATATTTATTATTAAAATGTAAGTAATCGTACAATAATTATGTATACCACCGTCGCCACTCCTAATCAGAATATCCTTGCCACGGGTTGTCTGGAAGAGATCGCTTTTTAGCGATAAGACCGCCCTTTGTACCCAACTAGACTAATTAATACTAGTTCGTAAGTTTTTCTGTAATGGTGTACAATAAAGTGTTATCTATCTATCTATGTCGACAAAACAGGAGACCGGAAGGCTGGAGCTTACCTCGCTCAAAGGATTGGCCTCTGTATCCAGCGAGGTAATGCTGCCAGCCTTCTAGGTACAATGCCCGGCGACAGTGGTCTGGTGGGGCTGGACGGGCTTTAATTTTTAATTTTAGTTTTTTTACTATTGTATATACATTTTTAAGTTAGGTTTATTTATAGGAGACTTTAGGCCCATGGGGGCCAAGTGCCCACAAATTATTTAAAATAATTAAAAAACGCCTAATGGACAAAACAGGAGACCGGAAGGCTGGAGCTTACCTCGCTCAAAGGATTAGCCTTTGTATCCAGCGAGGTAATGCTGCCAGCCTTCTAGGTACAATGCGCAGCGACAGTGGTCTGGTGGGGCTGGACGGGCTTTAATATAGGTTTTATTTTAATATTAGTTTTTTTTTTTTTTTACTATTGTATACCGGAAGGCTGGAGCTTACCTCGCTCAAAGGATTAGCCTCTGTATCCAGCGAGGTAATGCTGCCATTTTAGATTTTTAATTAATATTAATTTGTATAGGCTATAATTAAATAAACATAATGTTAAATTTATAGGATATTTTAGTTTTTGTTAATAGATTTTAGTTAGACTTAGTTTATTTATATTATTATAATTATACTTGTATTAATAGAAATAAAATAAAACGACATTATTTTATCTATAAAATATTATAATACTTTAAAGTTTCACATGTAATAAAATAAACCGAACGCAGTATAAATCTATCGCGTCTGCTAACATGAAAATAAAATCTAGTGAATACCGTCTATGTAAAATTGAGAGATTTTGAATTATAATCTGTAAACAATTACCACATACATACATAACTTCACGCCAGTTCCCTTGCGGGGTAGGCACGAACAACAGAGCGCCATTTAGGCTTATTCTTACACACCTCACTTGCTTCTTTGACATTCATAACACTTGTCATGCACGCTTGTCTGTTCTTAAGGCTCCTGACATCACCTTCTGCTAGTACACGATCAATTTGATCATGGAAGGTGTGTCGTGGCCTTCCACGACTTCTGCATCCATCCACTTTTACATTGTATATCTGTTTAGTCAATCTTTCGTCATGCATTCTTTCCATATGCCCGAACCACCGGAGCATTCCTTTCCTTACCTTCACCCCGACACTCTCTTTCAGACCAACTCTCTTTCTTACTTCGGTATTACGAACGCGGTCCGCGAGCATCACTCCGCAGATTTTGCGCAGTGCTCGCATCTCGACCGCGTTTACTCTACTTTCATGCTCTCTCTTCCATACCCAACTCTCGCATCCATACGTGAGCGTAGATACCAGCACCGCGTTGTGTATGGCAAGCTGGGCCTTCTGGCTGAGGTTCTTAGCGCCTAGAACTGTGTTAAATTATAGAGAACTACTTACTCTATGCAAAACAGGCGCTAATCACCGAATAAATAAAAATATAATATTATTATTCAATTAATATAAGGAAATGGTCGAATGCATCGTTTAGAAATCAGAGTGTATATAAGAAAATTAATTATTAACTTTAAAAAGAAACATGACAAGAACAACTATGCTACTAAATAATTGTAACATATTATGATTCTTGTAAATTCACTTGTCTTATGTTAATTTTTAGAATTGCGTAGTTATTTCGGAAATAATGGTCGTGTACTAGCAGAAGGTGATGTCAGGAGCCTTAAGAACAGACGAGCGTGCATGACAAAAGCTATGAATGTCAAAGAAGCAAGTGAGGTGAATAAGAATAAGCCATGAATGGCGCTCTGTTGCACGTGCCTACCCCGCAAGGGACCTGGCGTGAAGTTATATATGTATGTATTTCGGAAATAACGTATAATCCTTATGAAATTGTAATGTTCGCTATTGTATATGAAAGTCGTGGTATCGTAATGGCTAGCGCACGCGTCCCCAGCTCAAAGGGCGCGGATTCGATCCTGGCCGGAACGCATGCACCACTTATGCTGTTTTAAGATGTGCATATTGTCACAATTATCACGTGCTAACAGCGATAAAGAAAGTTAGTTAGTTGGTTGGTTAGTTTGTTAGTTAGTTGGTTGGTTAGTTAGTTGGTTAGTTAGTTGGTTAGTAAGTTAGTTAGTTAGTTGGTTAGTTAGTTAGTTTAACAGCGATGAAGAAAAACAACGTGATGTAACCTGCACATCGAGATAACCGATATGTGAAGCCTGTGAAGCCGACTTGAACAAGCGTGGCGGGTATACTGCCCGTTCCCCTATAACGGGGTGCCCGAGTCCAGCAGTGGGATGTTTATGATTTGTTATCTTTCTATCTATCTATTTTACTATTATAAATCTGGAAATGGTTCGGGGTGGTACATGCGTTTAAAAATGTAAAAAAAAAATCAGTGGGGATAATTCTGACCAGATTCTGAAAATGCAATTTTTAGAAAAAATAATTAAAATGTATGATATTAAAGTATTTTACCATAACCAGCGTTTCAAATCTCCTAATACAGCACAAAAAAGAAAAAAACAACACACATGGCACTAGATAAGACTATATATAAGTATAGATATAAGGCCCACACTGCACATGCACTTCCTCACAACACCAGCATGTAACAGATACACTCTACATTAGTATAAGTTTAGTATTAAAACTAGAATAAATTAATATAATAAGTTATTCTTAAGGTACACCACAACATAAAAATCACTAAATTAATGTCACACACAGTAACAAAAATAAACAATAAGCGTGTATGGACTCTAAAATCTTTCATAGAAATTAAGTAGTAAAAAAGGGTACGGAACTCGAGTCCATAGAGATGTTAATAATAATAAAAAAAAACTGCTAATACAATAGTTTGAGAATGGTCGGTAACTGACATTATAATGGCTTCATAATGGTCATATTATGACGCCAGCGAACGACCATACTGACACAATTGTGATAGCAGACTTGGGACCCAAATGTGCAGATAATAATCCTGAAACTCCCTACAACTTCTGGAATTATTTGAGACCTCAAAAATGTTCGTGGTCAGTAACCGATAATAGAGCCATTGATAAGTTGCACTATGAATATATTAATGTCTGGTTTTTTATCAGCAGGTAAAATAAAATGTGAAACCAATTTAACTAAACATTTATATAATCCTAATTAATATTATAAACGCGAATGTGAGTTTGTTTGACGTCTTAACTATGCAACAATTTTTCACGAAATTCTATATTTACTAATGGTCGCCCAGTGGTCGAAATTCGACTATAATTAATTTAAATTATAAGTCTGAACATTATTGAGGTTCTGTTATCAAGGACTATACTTCTATAATCACAGATTTCGCCAAGGCTACACTGGTAATTTGACTTCAACAATAAAGAAAAGAGTATATATGCGTGTGTGTGTCAAATACATGGTAGTGTGTGTAATAGTTTTTTTTATTGATTTTATTGGTGTCAGTTGCTTCTTGTTTTTGGAAATTAAAACTCGATGTAATTATGTACTGTATGATTATTATTAAATTATAAATATACATTTAATGAGTAGAACAAAGTATGCAAGAGAGTTGAGTACAATATATGAATGGCTGAATGGCTGAATTCATAGTTGTTCAGGATTTTGTTTTCAGGTTCTTCAGCCTCCTATATCCCGCGTTCCGTCCGACGCCTAGTTGCTAATTGCGCCAGCTATGGGCGTCGGCGGTATGCGGGGCGCGGAGAGTAGATGTGCTCCGGCGGGCGGGTCAGGGGGGTGCTCACTGTCCGCAACAGATTTAATGTATGTTTATGCATAATTTTCAAAAAATATTAGCATTCTATACTCCTCTATATATACACTATAAGTGTGCGAAATTTCATACTCCTCCGTCCAGGCAATTTTCGTAAAAAGGCGTACAAAGTTTTTGCTTCGCGTATTAATATTGTTACGACCTAGACGCCGACAAAGACAAATTCACACCTGCATACCTGTAGAAATACATTTTATTACCTTTCGCCATTAGGACTTCTTTTGTTTACTTTTGGTTTAAAATTTGTGATTAGAAAACAGCCCATTGTGTATTGTAATCTAGCCAGGCAGTCATTAGCCAAAGTACAAATTGAAAGTACAAATTAATTCTAGGCGGCCGGGCAGATATATTGCATCTGTGCAGTATAAAGCAATGCCTCGATTGAGGGACGAGGCAGTCGAGCGATAACCACGAGCGAGGCAAGACTTGTGTACATTCGGTAATCTATTTAGTGACGGACTTTGCGCGTGTTATTGAATTACGATCTTCTGCATTACGTTTGGACTTGTTGCGTTCGGTTATATTTGTACCTGTGTTATACGTGTTTGTATAGTTCTAATTAACACTATAGTATGAGTAGAATACAATACAAATAAGTTAAGTTTTCTTGCATTGTATTTAGAATTTAGTATACCTATATAAAAATAAAATTGTTTACTCTATAGTAATTCTAACGGCATTTTAATTCGAGTCTCGCGACTCGTAACAATATAATGATAAATTTAGTTTATAAATAAAATCAACAATTAAAAAAATAAAAATCCCACTGCAAAAGGACAATTTAAAAGTAATGCACAAAAAGACCGTAACAAGATTGAGAATAGAAAACAAAATTAAAATATACTATAATCAAAGTAAATACTACTTCGATTCAACAGACTATATTACGAGCTGAAAGCCTAAATTAAATACCCGCATTAGGTTTATAATTTATATTCGTAATAATTATCCGTGCAGGAACGGAGAAAGAATACAATTTCTTGCGGCCGGGCGGCCTGTCGTAAGAGGCGACTTAACAACCCACAGCCAGGTGGTAAGGCATTTGCCCAACTGGTTGGCTACTACCCCTGGTCTAAAGTATGTCGCCATAACAACCTTGAGTTGTGTTCCGGTATTAGTGACCAGGTTCCAGTCTCCCTTAAGAGAGCAGCAGCGCATTTGTAGCAACTTTAGTGTTGCAAATGTCCATAGGCGATGGTAACCGCTTTCCATCAAGTGGGCCGTCTGCCTATCTGATGATCTCCTGCAATATAAAAAAAATTTGAGTACCTATAAACAATATAAGGATATTCCCAATTTCAGCACCAGGCATACTAATAGACTGATATTGCTATATTTTAGATTGCAAAAAGCATTAACCTCTTTCTTGGGGGTTGGTATACGGTTCTTCAATAAGAGTCCGAATGAAATAGTAGATCTGCGTTTCACTAAATTTAAAACTCAATTAAGTTTTGAATCATTTTGTCTGCAATTGACACTGACAACAGCGTTGCCAGGTGCACTGTAATTACAGTAGATTCACTGTAATTTTACAGTAGATTCACTGTATTCCAGCTATACAGTATACAGTGTACAGCGAAAAACGTAGTTTCACCATTCACTGCGTGCAACGAACCGCACTGTGTTCTACTTCAAGTAAGCATTACATCTTGAGCCGGGGAATTCCCACAGTACGGTGAACGGATTATAGATGACTACTAGCTGTCCCGGCAGACGTTGTCCTGCCCTGAAGAAATAAAATTTAGAACCCGATTGCAGCGCCACCTACCGGGTCCAAATGTAACCTATCCTATCTTTCAAGTCGGATCAAACTGCACACGGTGTGCAAATTTGATTGAAATCGGTCAAGTAGTTTAGGAGTCCATTGAGGACAAACATTGTGACACGAGATTTATATATATTAAGATTATTTGAGAAAATTGAGATGTTTATATTTAGCATAGTCTTTGTTTACTATAAGCTACCCTTGTAATGTTGCCGATAATAGTAGGTAAGTTTATAAGTTCATTTACAAATAGTGGCTACATTGTTGGGATTAATTGTAGTATAATTAGTATTACTTTTAAAATTGCTCCGGTGGTTCGGGCATGTGGAAAGAATGCATGATGAAAGAATGACTAAACAGATATACAATGCAAAAGTGGATGGATGCAGAAGTCGTGGAAGGCCACGACACACCTTCCATGATCAAATTGATCGTGTACTAGCAGAAGGTGATGTCAGGAGCCTTAAGAACAGACGAGCTTGCATGACAAGAGTTATGAATGTCAAAGAGGCAAGTGAGGTGTGTAAGAATAAGCCTAAATGGCACTCTGCTGTTCGTGCCTACCCCGCAAGGGAACTGGCGTGAAGTTATGTATGTATGTACTTTTAAAATTGTCATTAAAAATGTCGCCTCGTGAAAGCGACGACGAAGGACCCTCCACGCCGAAACAAAAATAGAACTTATAAGCAGAAATTTCGTGATGAATGGTTACACCATGAAAACTTCAAAAGGTGGTTAACGTGATTTGAAAGATCCATATATATTGATTGATAAATTATATCTAAATTATAATAGTGATTATTAAATACTATGATAATTCCAATAAAAATGTTTTTTTTTTAACTGTATAAACACTGTAATGAGTTACCTACCGATGATCTACTGTAATTTTACATGCGGAACACTGTAATTTTTTCCATCCAACCTGGCAATACTGAGTGATATATACATAACTCTTCTTCTTGGTGAGTGATTTTTCCCATGACTACTTCCAGCGAGACTGCTGTTGTCCCTAGCAGGCCTAGGCTTACCAATTACTGTTAGAAATTTGTCTATTCTTTGTACATTTCGGGAAACGTTTGCGACCTCAATTATTGCACAGCGCCATCTATTAGCTTATAAGTGTTCCACTACAGTACGTAGAATATATTATTTTATTGTTTTACAATGCAATCTATTAACACAGTCAGTTATATACAGACAATTCTATATTCAATAGAAACCAGCCTGTGATGAACTAATAAGTTTCTAACATTTAATATTATAGATAGCTTGGTAACAAAGCGGAGCTGCAAATACAACTTAGCATTTCAAAAATGTTATCAGAAACCGGTTTTCACAAAATTTAGTCAAATTAGACTATAAATTAATCAATTATGCGTCATTATCGCTATAACTAGTCAATAGAAATGCAAGATGGCGGCCATACACTAAAATACGCTAAAACATACAAATACATGTCAAGAATCTAAGTTTCAATTTGCTGAAAATAAATTCGCAAGGTAAATAAGTATTTTAGTTACGTTGTTTTTTTTTTAATTGTTATATCATATCTCACGAAACCAAAACGCCGGCCTGTATTTTGGGCAACGCATAAGCGTTGCCATACAACGTGGCAATGCATCCAGCGTTTTGGGAACGTTCCCAACTGACGGTGATTTGGGACCTATTTACTATTTGTAGTTTTTATCTTTAATAAATTAAGTTGTATATATATATGTATATATACATATATATATATATATATATATATATATATATATATATATATATATATATATATAATTTGAATGGAGCGTTAGGTAAACTTCTAGGCGCTAAGAACCTCAGCCAGAAGGCCCAGCTCGCCATACACAACGCGGTGCTGGTACCTACGCTCACGTATGGAAGAGAGAGCATGAAAGTAGAGTAAACGCGGTTGAGATGCGAGCACTGCGCGAAATCTGCGGAGTGACGCTCGCGGACCACGTTCGTAATACCGAAGTAAGAAAGAGAGTTGGTCTGAAAGAGAGTGTCGGGGTGAAGTTAAGGAAAGGAATGCTCCGGTGGTTCGGGCATGTCGAAAGAATGCATGATGAAAGAATGACTAAACAGATATACAATGCAAAAGTGGATGGATGCAGAAGTCGTGGAAGGCCACGACACACCTTCCATGATCAAATTGATCGTGTACTAGCGGAGGGTGATGTCAGGAGCCTTAAGAACAGACGAGTGTGCATGACAAGAGTTATGAATGTCAAAGAAGCAAGTGAGGTGTATAAGAATGGGCCTAAATGGCGCTCTGTTGTTCGTGCCTACCCCGCAAGGGAACTGGCGTGAAGTTATGTATGTATGTATATATGTATATATATATATATATATATATATATATATATATATATATATATATATATATATATATATATATATATATTTTCCTTCGATGTCAATTTTCAGCTGTCACTTGACAAATTAAATTTAAATAAATAAATAAGGAATCCTTTCAAATCTGTAAATATTCCTATGATCTACAAAAAAATATCTCGACGTGCTATATAAAATCTATATTTTTTTAATTCACCGTACTCGAATCCTTAAAAAAAGTATTATCATTTCTGACATTGTCAGTGACTATCCTAAATTGTTATATTATATATATTAATAATAATGACGATAGTCCTACACTGGCCGGGGCTTGTCCTTGGATGCATTATTATATGGTGTAGACAGGGATAATCGCCGGTCAGTGTCACGGCACATTTACATTAAATTTGTCAAGGGGCCTCTACGTGTTGGCCTTCCCATGGTCCCACGCAAGCCCTCCAAAAGCCCGGGCCATTTTTATGGCCCGTGGTCTTTAGACATACAAATTAATAAGCCTTTATTTCCATAAAATAACAAAACTTCGTTTAAAAAAACCGACTTCAAAAACTAAAAAAGTATAAAATAACTTAATTCTAAAGCTATTATTATTAATATAAATTATCTAAAACATCTTGAAGTCGATGCAAAGTAAAACATAAAAATTACTATATTTTGAAAACTGAAACTTTAAGATGTTTTAGACAATTTATATTAATAATAATAGCTTTAGAAATAAGTTATTTTATACTTCTTAGTTTTTGAAGTCGGTTTTTTTAAACGAAGTTTTTTTATTTTATTTGTTACTTTTTAGTGTCTAGCTATGTATGGGTAGACCTACGAAAGGTGCCGCGCTCGTTATTAAAAAATATAGGTCCCAAGAAACGGGACCAAAAAAATGTTCGTAAAATTAAAACTACTGGGCCAAACTATGTTAAATTTTTAGGGGTCAAATGGCAACTATTCCGCATCAAACTAAATAAGAATCACGTAAATCGGATCATAAATCTCAGTGTAATCGGTGTACATATGGAACGGAATGGAATTTTTTTCATAAAATATGTTCATAAAATGAAAACTACTAGGTCAAACTATGTCAAATTTTTAGGGGACCAAATGGCTGCTATTTCGCGTCGAACAAAAAAAGAATCGGATCATAAATCTCGGAGTAATCGGTGAACATACATAAAAAAAAAAGATCCCGATGAATTGAGAACCTCCTCTTTTTTTTTGAAGTCGGTTAAAAATCTTTTTACAATAACAGTTTTCATGTTTTTTTTTTTATGTAAGTATAGGTTTGCGTTTGACCACTGTCTCACCTGATGTTGAGTGATGACGCAGTCTAGGATGGAGCACGCTTACCTAGATGTGCATACACATAGCTTGTTAGTGGTTTGTTAGTTGTGATGATGGTGTGTTAAGTAATAGTATATGTTTGTAGTTACTTACGTTAGTATATCATTTGGTTAGTCTTGATTTTGGACCCCTCCTCGCGTGCGGGCCTCCTCCATCTTCTTCAATAGAAATTATTAATAATAAAAAAATATTATAGTGTGAATGGAGCGTTAGGTAAACTTCTAGGCGCTAAGAACCTCAGCCAGAAGGCGCAGCTTGCCATACACAACGCGGTGCTGGTACCTACGCTCACGTATGGATGCGAGAGTTGGGTATAGAAGAGAGAACATGAAAGTAGAGTGAACGCGGTCGAGATGCGAGCACTGCGCAAAATCTGCGGAGTGACGCTCGCGGACCGCGTTCGTAATACCGAAGTAAGAAAGAGAGTTGATCTGAAAGAGAGTGTCGGGGTGAAGGTAAGGAAAGGAATGCTCCGGTGGTTCGGGCATGTGGAAAGAATGCATGATGAAAGAATGACTAAACAGATATACAATGCAAAAGTGGATGGATGCAGAAGTCGTAGAAGGCCACGAGACACCTTCCATGATCAAATTGATCGTGTACTAGCAGAAGGTGATGTCAGGAGCCTTAAGAACAGACGAGCGTGCATGCCAAGAGCTATGAATATCAAAGAAGCAAGAGAGGGTGTAAGAATAAGCCTGAATGGCGCTCTGTTGTTCGTGCCTACCGCGCAAGGGAACTGGCGTGAAGCTATGTATGTAGAATATTTATGTAAATTATAATTTTTATTTTATTATAATTTTAATTATTAATTCATTTTGTACACTACTATGTGGTAGAATATACTGCACATCTACACCTGTATAAACTACATTCTTGCAAATAAATTTTTGATTGATTATGCTACCGCAAAACAGGAACTCACTGCCAGAGGCTATTTTTCTCGAAACCCTGCAACCTGGGTGTCTTTAAGATCCGCGTCAGTTACCTTCTAGGTAAGCATGCTCCATGTTAGACCATAAAGGGTGAGCCCGATAGGGTTGGGGGAGCGAGATGGAATGCTCCTCCGTCTCAAAGGAAGATCTTCCAGCGAGGCTGATGTTGTTCCTCGCAGGCCTAGGCCCATCTGTTATAGTTGAAATTTTGTATATATTCTTTGTAAGTTTCGGGAAACGTTGTGAGATCAATTATTGCACAGCGCCATCTATTGGCTTGTAAGTGTTCCACTACAACCATATCACCGGTCGAGAACGGGCGAGATGATGGTCAAACGCAAACCTATATTGTAATTTTAAAAAAAACTTATCAAGTTTCATGAAATTACCCTAACAGTTTTTCTAAAACGTATTTGTAAGGTAGTTTCTAGTTATTAGCATCAATGTAAGCTTTCTAAACATATAGATCGGTAAATAAATATATAGTAGAAAAATAGTTTTGATTGCACCCTTTTTTTGTATTGCAGAAGTTCAGCAGACAGGCAGACGGCCCACTTGATGGAAAGCGGTTACCATCGCCTATGGACATTTGCAACACCAAAGGTGCTACAAATGCGATGCTGCTCTCTTAAGGGAGACTGAAACCTGGTCACCAATGCCGGAACACAACTCAAGGTTGTTATGGCGACATACCCTAGACCAGGGGTGGTAGCCATCCAGTCGGGCAAATGCCCTACCACCTGGCAAAACCACCCTGTAGTAAAGTTCAGAATCAATAAATAAAAATTCCGGATGATAATTGCAGAATGTTTCAACTTTCGTAAAAAATGTGGTCAAAACTTAACCGGAACGAACATAAAACGTTTGACATTCCAAACCAAAATTATGAAAAAAAATCACTTTTAAATTTAATATGATTTCTGATCGACTTTTAAATTTAATTGATTTCTAAACGTCGGAACGAACATCAAATGTTTAAAGGTAGGAATAGTTTCTAAGGGCACGCGAAATTGTTGTTTTTACTATATTCCAAGCATTTTTTTCATATTTAATCACCTTTTAAACCTTTCCTAGACTTCCACAAATAATTCAAAACCAAAATTAGCCAAATCAGTCCAGCCGTTCTCGAGTTTTAGCGAGACTAACGAACAGCAATCGATTTATATATATAATAAAACGCAATAGATGAAGACACAAATGTATGACCTCTTTCCTGCCCTATGCAAAAGGAGAGGCGATATAGATTAACCCTAGTAGTTTCTAAAAAAAACACATGAAGACATCATGAGATAAGTATACTATTTTTGGCAAAATAGCAACAGAACCCAAAGATTTTTTTGTCTGATTTTGCAGTTATGACTTCGGCCGGCGCTATTAACGACATAAATAAAGTCCTCAAAGCTTTATGTGTTATTGGTACACTAGGCGTAACGGATTACCTCTTCCCTTATCCTGATCAAATACATAGTAAGTATTGTATTTTACGTTGAGTTCAATATAATTAGAGGCTTTAAACCAGACAGGTTTTTTTCATTACATTTTATGTTCATTTTTATTGATGAATCAGATAAAGTAACGGCTCACGTAGAGGAAAATGATTAGCATCGTCTATAGATATTTGCAGCACCAAAGGTACTACCGAAATGGAAATCTAACCACTAATGCCTAAATACAACTCAAAGGGAGTTGTGGCGGGGTACCTATCTAACAGGGCTTATGCCTTATCTGGTTGTATATTGTTTTGTCGCCTCTTCTCCAGCCATAGTAATTAATATTCTTTCTCCATTCCTGCATGGATGATTGAATCGTACAATCACATCGTATTTGCTTTTGAGGTCGAAGCCTGTTTGACTCTGGACCTTAACTGAAACGCCAGTTCCAATTTTCTCTGCTTTAACTACAAGTCGACGAAAGTGACCACTTTAAGACTACAGGTCCAGGCCTTAGTAAAACGTAAAATAAAGAGTAATATATAAAAGATGAGCCTATGGCTGAATCAACAAATAAAGCAGATAAAATTGGAACTGGCGTTGCAGTTAAGGGCCATAGTGAAACAGGTAATGCTTTGACTTCAAAAACAAAGCATTCCATATTAATATTACACTACAATGATACTTCACTTGATCAAAAAGTGTTTTAAGTAAAAAAAAATGAAAAGCAACTTGTAGTTTCAGCTATGATTGAACATCTTTTGAGAGTAAAATTTTATTAGCCATTTATCATACTTTTTCCATGATATAATTTAGATTTACTGTTGTAACAAAATACTCGTTACTTGAAGACTTGAGCTATTGCATTTTTTCCAACTTTATAGAAAATTCAGTAGCAGATTTCATCGTGATTGGAGGTGGAACTGCAGGATGTGTAGTAGCAAACAGATTGTCCGAAGATCCAAATATTACTGTACTACTTATTGAAGCTGGAGGGATTCCCCCAAAAGAATCGCTGGTATGTGCTGACTCCTTACAATTTTCGCAATTTTTAATAATTTTGCCTTTATTTTTCACCATTCTTTATCTCTTTTTTCAGATGCCTGCGTTACTTTTATACAACAAGAATAATCGAACGAATTGGGACATTGAAACTCAAGGAGATGGATATACATTCTCAGGTTACAAAAATAAAAATTATGATTTGATCCAAGGCAAGATGCTTGGTGGTTGTTCGTCGCTTAACTTGATGAATTACTTCCCTATTGCTCCGATTGATTTTAATTATTGGGCTAAATTAGTCAACAATTCTGTTTGGTCTTGGGATAGTGTTAATAAAAACTACCTCATAAAGAAAATTGAAAACATGCAAAGCAAAAAAGTTTTAAATTCTGCTAATCGTAAATATTATGGTACAAAAGGATTATTAAAATTAACTGTTGCCAGTTTTAAGAAAATAAAAAAATATTTAGATGGTTTTAAAGAAGTTGGTAAAAATATAATAGATGTGTTTACTCCAAATAATTTCGTGGCATATGGTCCTCCCACACAAACTTTAGCAAATGATTATAGACAGAGTTCGGCATATGCCTACCTTTCACCCATACGAAAACGTAAGAACTTGCACGTATTAATAAATACCGAAGCTATAGAAATTCTGTTCGATGGTAGTCGTGCTATTGGTGTAAAAGTTGTAAATAAGGGAAAAAAATACACTCTCAGAGCAAAAAAAGGTATCATTGTAGCTGCTGGTGCGATTAACTCTCCGAAACTGCTTATGTTATCAGGAATTGGTCCTAAAGAACATTTGAAAAGTTTTGGAATTAATGTTAAAATCAATTTACGCGTTGGTTATAATCTTCAGGATCATGTTTCTGTCACACTTTATCATAAGACTGGAGTAAAAGTCAGCAAGTCACTCGAGCAACATGATGCAATAGAAAGTATTCTCGGAACCTCATCTGTGAACGAATCTACCAAGAATCCCGAATATTTGTCTCTTATACATGTACAAAGTCGTGAAACTGCTTTAAAGTATTGCGCATATTTTGAGGGTGTCGAGAATAAAATTTGTGACAGCATATTCGCAGAATGTGACAATAATGAAATTATCTCTTCACAATTGGCGCCGCTACATCCAATTTCTAGAGGACGTGTCAAGTTACGTAGCTCAAATTATAAAGACTCTCCTGTAGTTGTACCTAAATACTACGACAATGATAAAGAATTAAGCAATCATGTGAAATATCTCAAAGATTATCTAAAAGTGTTTGATTCGGAATCTTTTAAAAAATTAGGAGTCAAGTTCTTAAAGCCAAAACTATTAAAATGTGATATGTTTGTAAATGATTCTGATGATTATTGGAAATGCTTTATTTTATCCCTGACGACGTCGTTCCGCCATTACTGTGGTACCTGCGCAATGGGATCTGTGGTTGACAATAGATTGAAAGTGTATGGCACACAAAACCTTTATGTAGCAGATACTTCTATGTTCCCCATTATCAACAGCGGTGGGCCAGCTGGAGTGGCTATGATGGTTGGGGAAGTAGCTGCTGACATTATTAAAGAAGATTATGGGATTAGAAACTAAAATTTACAACAAAATGGTCCAGACTTCAGGTGACCAATTCTGCTATATCATCAATATCTTGGCGTTGCGAAGATATTTATAGTACAATTCCTGAAAAATTGAGAGGAAGAAGATTAAAGTGGTATGGGCATGTAATGAGGAGTGATGAAATTCATGTGAGAAAAAGAATGTAAAACTGCGAGATTGATAGGTAAAAATGCCAAAGTAGACAGTAGTTTATGGTGTGACAGAGGATGTATGTCAGAATGCCAACCTCTAATAATTGGGAGAAGGTGAAAGAAGCAAAAGAGGGTCAAAAATTAATATACCACTAAATCCAAAATATCTTCTCGATATCGTCGCGGCAGAATAATAGTAGAAAAAAATTAGAATAACCATCATCAAAAATGTCATTAGCCGAAATGAATATCAAAAAGCTTCCAAAAATTATCAACTATTTTACGCATGTTTTTGCTTATGAACTATTATAAAGACAGAGTGGAATGAACGTTCACAGCAGCACTGATTCATCCATGCTTTCCATTCCTGCGGTACGAGGCGTCTTTGACCTCGTAGTAAAATCACCATTGGGGTGACACGAGGCCTATTGAGCCCCGGAAAGTTTTAAAAACGAAAATCTTTTTTTGACTTACATATAAAATACTTTATGGACTTTTCTATTATGTTGCACGGTACTAGATCAAGATAGCCCCATAATAAGGTAAATTTACCACAGAACTCTGGTTTAATAGCACATCTTAGATATATTAATCTCTTTTTTATAAACTGAACCAAATTGAAATTGTACCTTGTATATTTAGATAAATATTTATGTTTATCCATATTTTTATACATACATATTTACTTTACTCTATTTTTTTTTATCCACATTTTTCCTTTATATTTACGTATATATTAGTATATTATATCTATTGCATACCTACCACCATCCATACCGAGTTTCTGTCCATCCAAAGGTTGTCTGGAAGAAATTGCTCCCAGCGATAAGACCGCCCATTGTACTTATTATTACGATTGTATGTACGAATTTATTTTGTGATATTCTATTCTAATTCTACCTTCCGCATCATAGAGAAATCTATGTTTTTCTTACACGCACCGCAAGTAAAACAGTACGGGGTCACTTAGACCCCGACCCGCAGTGAATGTGTTAACAGAATACCGAAATCAGTTAAGCCTAGGATGGAGAAGATAGTGTATGACGATTTTGACGTAATAGTAATAGCAGAATTGGGACCATGGTGCTTCTAACGTCTTCACGCGACGGTAACCAATATCCGTGTGTATCCCCATTAGCTAGTTTCGCATTAAAAATAAACTACAAACTTTGCTAGAATTAGGTTTCTTTTTTATTACGTATTAAGACAAATAATCTAATGCAATTACGTCTAATACAGTTATAGTTCAAAAAGTCTCTTAAGCAAATTTTATTGAACAAAATTTATCATCTGCGGAGTGACGCTCGCGGACCGCGTTCGTAATACCGAAGTAAGAAAGAGAGTTGGTCTGAAAGAGAGTGTCGGGGTGAAGGTAAGGAAAGGAATGCTCCGGTGGTTCGGGCATGTGGAAGGAATAACTAAACAGATATACAATGCAAAAGTGGATGGATGCAGAAGTCGTGGAAGGCCACGGCACACCTTCCATGATCAAATTGATCGTGTACTAGCAGAAGGTGATGTCAGGAGCCTTAGGAACAGACGAGCGTGCATGACAAGAGTTATGAATGTCAAAGAAGCAAGTGAGGTGTGTAAGAATAAGCCTAAATGGCACTCTGTTGTTCGTGCCTACCCCGCAAGG
Source organism: Dendrolimus kikuchii (assembly GCA_019925095.2). NCBI lineage: Eukaryota > Metazoa > Arthropoda > Insecta > Lepidoptera > Lasiocampidae > Dendrolimus > Dendrolimus kikuchii. The sequence continues at coordinate 1,357,701 of CM034398.1, forward strand.
GAACTGGCGTGAAGTTATGTATGTAGACATATAATTTTATTGCATTATTTTATAACAGCAAATAATTTAGTTTTAATATTCCGATATGTATCCGGACATTTCACGCCTAATAAGGCAAAATGTATTGAAAAACGCATATTGTAACATACATACATACATTTTAACAATAAATTATTCATTCATACAATTAGAAAAAACGAAATGTATGCTGGGACACATAGTAGAAGTGAAACTGGCACTTTCCACATGTCCAAAACCTTGTTTTTTATCCTCTCTTTTGCTTTGACTTACGGTAGCTAGTATAATTTCAATTACTGAATATGTGGCAAATGATGTTGGTGTTGTATTAAGTCAAACTACTTATGTATGAGATTCATAATACTAAACTCTGTACAATACTGTTTCTTTGTCCAAATAAATGAAAAAAAAAAAAATGTCCGTTGAAGTTTCACTTCTACTGTGTCCCAGCACACATTTCGATTGTTCGCAGGTTTACTGCAAATTATGATTTGGTTAGGTTAGGTACATTTTAATTAATGCATTTTTTATTTAAACTTATTGTATTTTATCAAAAAAAAAACTGAATTCGATCCGGAACCAAACAACGCTTCCATAGTCTATTCCAAAATTATGGCGCCTCTCACCACGTCTAGTCTAAATTTATGTCGCTACTCCACGCGGCCGTAACGCTTTTTCGTGACAGAAAAAATCTAAGAGCCGTCTATATAGAAGTTTCACTTCAATAATGTACATACACAAAATTCTAATGTACACATATTCAAGATTTGTAACTAAGAATAAAATATATTTTATAATATCAATAAAAGATTTTATTAATAAATAACCTTTCCTTACATTATCATATTAACATACCTAAAATTTAAGTAATAACCTAAGATTTTCTTAAGTTTTCGCGACTTGTATACATAATAAAACTACGTTTTAACGGTTTTAAGCGCGGTAATTTTATTTGATTTTGGTTTTTCCGACGTTTCTATTTTTATTTTTCCTTCCACCCATTTTAATATTATATAAAATTATTAGAGCTAGGCATGTTTGCTGAAGAGTTTCTTGCGCCGCTTCTTCTCTTCAAGCCATAACATGTTGCGAAGCGGTAGTAAATTAGATTAGGCTCCCATAGAGTAAATAATAACCATAAACAAAATTAAAATTAAATAATTAAAGTTAACAAGTTGGCGGTAGGCTAAATAAAACTTTAACAATACTCGTTGACACTTGACATCTTCGTCTTCCGTGATCACGGCCACTGAAAAGTGGCCGAAACGTCGGAAAAACCAAAATCAAATAAAATTACCGCGCTTAAAACCGTTAAAACGTAGTTTTATTATAATAACCTAAGCTTTTCTCAAGTTAAACAATTTCAGTACTAAATAGTAAAACTCAGATTAGTTTAAGTTCTCACTTCTGTCGGGCGTCCGTTAGACTAGAAGTTTCACTTCAAAAAACTTAACTTATTTATATTGTATTCTACCCATAGTTCCTCAAGACTATAATTAGAATACTGAGCCTAGATCACCGTCTTCTATGGGTAAGATTCCCAGAAGGCGGGCTACGTTTCCTCGCTGGATCGCCATACTGATCCGCTACCTGAGGAAAGCACCAGCCTTCTGATCACCTGAAGAGTCAATGAGTCGTTTTGATAAATTTTAGTAGAGGCTCATGGCCTCAGGACCCCACGGTCCAAGCGTCTGGACAGCAAACAGCACAAATATATATAACTCTCTCTGAGGGTTGCATACTTGCGCCGCTTGAGTGATTCAGCTGTTTCCGCCGCCGAACCGGCTGATCTGGATGTGATTGGTAAATAGAATGCAACCAGTGTCTACGCAAGTCGCATACCACACCAAAGACTTGCCACGCCGCCAAGGAATTAGAGTCTATGGATATTTCCAACAGTATTCCAACACCAAGAGCGACGCTAACATATCGCCAGCCTCTATCATGGGATAGGCGGATGAAATAAGAGGGGTGGATAGACATGGGATAGGGCACTTGTCGCGCACGCACACGCACTTGTCCGTTTGTTTAATCTAATATATATGTTATAGTCAAAGGTCGACATACATTTTATCCGTGCAGGAACGGAGAAAGAATACAATTTCCTGCGGCCGTGCGGCCTGTCGTAAGAGGCGACAAAACTACCCACAGCCAGGTGGTAGGGCATTTGCCCGACTGGATGGCGACCACCCCTGGTCTAGAGTATGCCGCCATAACAACCTTGTGTTGTGTTCCGGCATTAATGACCAGGTTCCAGTCTCCTTTAAGAGAGCAGCAGCGCATTTGTAGCATCTTTGGTGTTGCAAATGTCCATAGGCGATGGTAACCGCTTTCTACCGAGTGGGCTGTCTGCATGTCTGCTGAACTCCTGCAATATAAAAAAAAAATACAGTCTCTTCCCGGAATGAATGGTTTGTCCTAGGTTTGACCAAGGCCTTTGGACAAAATCCGAAATCAATTTCAATTTCGGCCTTTGACTAAAGTATTTTTAGTCAAACCTAGAAATACCTAACTTTTTAGTCCAACGTCGAACGTAAAGTAATCCGTTTCAGGCTTTGCCTAATCGATCCCAGAAGCAACTAAAGCAGACTCGGTCAAACGTCGATTCGTAGTGCACTTATTACATGTTCAATGACTGTATAAATTAGTCTCTCCTAGGTTAGACCAAAATTCGTTAGTCAAAGGCAGAAAAACACTTTATGTCGGACCTGAAGTTTGACTAGTTAGACAAAGAATTTTTTGCAATCATATAAACTATCTTAGTCGTATAAGTCCGAATTCCTATAAAGACAGCTGTAGTTCACATAGGCTTCTATCCTTGGATGAAAGACGTACAGTTTTAGATATGTCATTGCTTTTTGGTATAGTTCATAGCCGTGCTGACTGTCCTGAGCTCGCCTCGAAATTGGCATATAATGTACCTAGATGCCGTACCCGTCATACATCTTTGCTGAATGTTCCTTCTAATTCTACCAACTACACACAAAATTCTTTGTTTTCTCGTATGGCTCGTACTTATAATACTAAATTTTGTAAAATTGATCTCTTTGCGTCCTCCAAATACAAATTTAAAAGTAACATAATTGATGACTTGCTGAATTTTACATAACAAGTCATTTCCCAAGAAACGGGAACAAAAAAATGTTCGTAAAATGCAAACTACTGGGCCAAAGTATGTTAATTTTTAGGGAACCAAATGGCAACTATTCCGCATCAAACTAAATAAGAAACACGTAAATCGGATCACAAATCTCAGCGTAATCGGTGTACATATGGAACGGAATGGAATTTATTTCATAAAAAATCTTTTTAAAATGAAAACTACTTTGCCAAACTATGGCAATTTTTTAGGGGACCAAATGGAAGCTATTCCGCGTCGAACAAAAAAAGACTCACGTAAATCGGATCATAAATCTCGGAGTAATCGGTGAACATACATAAAAAAAAGGAAAAAAATAAAAAAAAGATCCCGACGATTTGAGAACCTCCTCCTTTTTTTAAAGTCGGTTAAAAATGAAACATTATTCAATACATATTTTCAGTATGGAATGTAATATGCTAAAGACTGTCCGGTGCCAACCTAATACTGTCTCGTCCAAATAATTAAAAGCTGATGATGCAACGTCTGGAACTCAACGATCATTGCTTTTAGAGAATGCGCTTCACAATTCAAGAATACAATTTCTTGCAGCCGGGAGGCCTGTCGTAAGAGGCGACAAAACAACTCTGGATGGCTAGCACCCCTAGTCTAGAGAGCGCCGCAATAATAACCTTGAATTGTGTTCCGGCATTAGTGACCAGGTTCCAGTCTCCCTGAAGAGAGCAGCTGCGCATTTGTAGCACCTTTGGTGTTGCAAATGTCCATAGGCGATGGTAACTACTTCCACCAAGTGGGCCGTCTGCCTGTCTGCTGATCTCCTGCAATAAAAAAACTATTAAATGTATTAGTCATAATTTCAGCTTGATATACGTTGCCGAATTCAACAGAAATGTCTGGTAAGTCTACTCTAAGAAATCAATGAAACTCCAAAGTAAAGGCGAAAACTCCACTAGGGTTACCAACTGTGTTGATATTCACTAAAATATTTCTTACTGTTCAATAATATATTGTCACCATGGAGTTTTTGGCAGTAACTAAAACTTGTTTCAGGATCACATTTTGATTTATCTAAAGCAACGTACCCAGTAAATTGTGCAGCTGGATTCTCGTGATAATTGTAAGATTTTATAGGATCATCTGGTATAGGTTCTAATGTATGTAGCATGCTAATAGCTACATGATCTTTAAGACTCTTACCAACAAGCAAATCTGCAAGCATTTTACTTCTAACAACTTCGACGAAATTTTGTATTTAGATACAGTTTTGCTGTTTTTTTTTTTATTTTTTATTGCAGGAGTTAAGCAGACAGGCAGACGGCCCACTGGATAGAAAGCGGTAACCATCGCCTATGGACATTTGCAACAACAAAGGTGCTACAAATGCGCTGCTGCTCTCTTAAGTGAGTCTGGAACCTGGTTACTAATGCCGGAACACAACTCAAAGTTGTTATGGCGACATGCTCTAGACCAGGGGTGGTAGCCATCCAGTCGGGCAAATGCCCTACCACCTGGCTGTGGGTTGTTTAGTCGCCTCTTACGATAGGCCGCCCGGCCGCAGTAAATTATATTCTTTCTCCGTTCCTGCACGGATAAGTTTTACTGTTTAAGTTTATACGGGTGATAATACAAAAAAAAAAAATCACAAAAAATATCACATATAGCATCATTCCAGTCATATTATCGACGGGCTGATAAGACATAGAAAAACATTGATGACATACATTATTATAGAGAGTGATAAACAAACGGACATAACGAAACTATTCCTTTATTGACATTTAACTATAAAACCATACTATAATGCTTATTACTAAATCTTAAAATAAGTCAAATGCGGAAAAAATATTATTCACTTTCCTCTTATGAAACAATTAATTACCATCACAACTTTATACACCCTGGTGCAACAGTAATTATTATGATCACAGAATGTTTGTTGTATTCTTTAAGGTTCTTAAAGAAGCTTTGAAACTTACTCCAACTTAATATGAATAAGACGGTTACTAGATAACATAAGCCGAAGTAGAAGACTTAAAGTAAATCATAATCCTTCTTAATAAATTGAGCCAATTTCTCTGCAATCATAATTACCGCTGCACCAGGGGGTCCACTAGGCACGGTCGGCATCACACTGGCATCAGCTACTCTCAAATTCTTTACATTATAGACTTTTAGTTCACTATCAACTACAGATCCCATAGCGCAGGTGCCGACGTAGTGACTAACCCCGGTCAACATACATTTTGAATAACACTTCCAATATTCTTCACTGCCTCCTTCAAAACTATCACATTTACTTCCAGTCGGATCTACCATTTGACTGTTAATACTCTTGAAGTGTTTAGTATCAACTACCTTGGAAAAGTCTTGTAGATGTTTCACCAAATTGTCTAAATCCTCTTCTTCTGCTAAATATCCAAGTTTAATAACAGGAGGATCGAAAGGATTTGAACTACGCAGTGTGACTTCTCCAGTGGATTTTTGATGTAAGTTTATGATTTGATGAAACACCATTCTTCGGTCTCGGCCAATTTTGTAAATCTCATCGCAAATTTCGTAAGAATATCTATATCCAAAAGCACCAAAACTCAATATCATTTCAGGATCCACAAGAAAACTCATCGTTAAGTAGTCGGGATCACGTTTTGATTTATCTAAAGCAACGTACCCAGTAAATTGTGGAGCTGGATTCTCGTGATAGTTGTAAGATTTTATAGGATCATCTGCTATAGGTTCTAATGTATGTAGCATGCTAATAGCTACATGGTCTTTAAGATTCTTACCAACAGGCAAATCTGCAAGCACTTTAATGCCCATACTCTCTAAATGCTCTTTTGGTCCTATACCAGAAAGCATTAGAAGTTGTACCGTGTTAAATACGCCTGCTGAGACAATAACTTCTTTAGAAGCTTTGATAGTGATCGTTTCACCTTTATCATTGACAACTTGTACTCCGTAGGCAACATTGTTTTCGTCTATTAAAACTTTAGTGACTTCAGAATTCTTCATAACATGTAAATTGGGTCTATCCTTGACCAATCTTAAAAATGAATATGCAGAACTCTGTCTGTAACCGTCTTTAATAGTCAACAACAGCTCTGTATATCCTACAGTATGTTGTTCGTTGATTTCTGGAACGATTTCGTTGCCTAGCTCTTCAAATGCCTGCAAATATGTATTGATATGTCCACGCCTATCTTTTTTTATACCCAAATTTCCTTTATGACTATGGAATGTCCCATCAGAAGAGTTTAAGGTTGTTTGATCATCGAGATTTTCGTTCTGTATGAAGAGTGGCAATACATTAGACCAATTCCATGACGGGTCATTCACTATATCGGCCCAAGTATCATAGTCACGTGGTAGGCCTCTACCATAATTCTGGTAATGGAGTGAACTGGAACCACCAAGCATTTTGCCAGTACTCATTTCAAAATACGGGTTCTGATGACACTGCTCAATATACTTGTGCTTTTCTGAAGTGTAGTTCCAATCACTTTTACTTCTTTTAAGTAACAACATCGTGCTTGGAAACTGAAAATTACATTTTAGATTAGATTCCGTGGGGAACAATTCTCTAGCCATACCAGCTACAGCAGCTCCCAGTAGAAGGGGAAGGCTCAAAAAATGCTGGCTTGACGTTGTGAAGGACGACATATATAACAAGATTCTCAATACCACAATATACAACAGACCACTCTGTAGCTCGATCCCAGCCACCCAATCCGGAAGTAAAGAGAAAGTTCATTTACGATATTCGCTATAACAAGAATCGAACCTGCATCCTCTGCGTTGAGTGAGCTAAGCCAGCAAAGGCTTCGTCCACTCAAACACAGAGGCCCTCAATTTTTTGATAATCATTACTTAGACTTCAAGGGAGGAACAAACAAACAAATTTAATATCACATTCATATATACTCACAGTGGATTCCAAGGGAGGATCCCCTCCAGCTTCTATAAGAAGCACATTGATTTTTTCATTTTCCGTCAGTCTATTGGCAATCACACTACCCGCAGTTCCACCACCAACAATTATTAAATCGTATAATGCACTATCTGAAATGTTGAGTATACTATATGAGTAATTATCTATCATGGGTGCTAGACGACCCATCAGAAATCGTGCTCTATTTTGGACAATAGTAATATACTCGTCTAAGCGCAAGCTGTAATCTAGGATGACACCCAGATATTTGATGTATTTTCTCCAGGGGATTTGTTGGTCGTAGAGCGAGATGGCTTTTCGACGAAGGCAAGCGTGTGTAGAAGAGCGAAGCGTGACAAGAACAAAATTATGGACGCGTTCAAGCGTCCATAATTTTGTTCTTGATTGCGGGAAATCAATCAATCAAACAATCCTTATAGCGGTTCAATGTGTGTGTAACAGTGTGAAACACTGTAAGTCGGTGACCTTCAGTTTGAATACAAACTTTATTTTATGTTATGTAAAAATATGCTGCCTCGACTACGACCTTCCAAAACATATTTTAAAAAAAATTGGCTCTATGGCAACGTACGACGAAAAACTAATTTCCGAAGCAGGACCAAGCACCAGTGGCAGTGGCGCTAGGTTGGATCATTTTGAATCATTAATTGAAAATTTCGATGATGAAAGTGTATTATTTATTATAATTATAGTTGATTTATTAAATTGATTGATTTATTAAATAACCGGTAGGTGGCGCTGAGATCGGGTTCTAGAATTTTATTTTTTAAAGGCAGGACAACGTCTGCCGGGGCCGCTAGTAACATTATAAAATTGTAAAAATGTATGTAGTCTTTTGTTTTTTAACCACTTCCAACTTTCCAGGTGGCAGGGCATTTGAACGACTGGATGGCTACCACCCCTGCTCTAAAGTATGTCGCCATAACAACCTTGAGTTGTGTTCCGGCATTAGTGACCAGGTTCCAGTTTACCTTAAGAGAGCAGCAGCGTATTTGTAGCAACTTTGCTGTTGCAAATGTCCATAGGCGATGGTAACCGCTTTCCATCAAGTGGGCCGTCTGTCTGTCTGCTGATTTCCTGCAATAAAAAAAAAATAAAAGGAGCAGGTTCTCAACTTGATTGTTATTTTTTTTTTTTATGTATGTACACCGATTACACTGAGATTTATGATCCGATTTACGTGATTGTTCTTTAGTTTGATGCGGAATAGTTGCCATTTGGTCCCCTAAAAATTTAACACAGTTTGACCTAGTGGTTTTCATTTTATGAACATTTTTTATGGTTTTTTTTACAATTCCGTTCCGTATGTACACCGATTACGCTGAGATTTATGATCCGATTTACGTGATTGTTCTTTAGTTTGATGCGAAATAGTTACTATTTGGACCCCTAAAAATTTAACACAGTTTGGCCTAGACACTAAAAAGTAACAAAAAAGGCTTCGTTTAAATAACCGACATCAAAAACTAAAAAGTTTAAAGTAACTTATTTCCAAAGTTATTTTTAATTATAATATCTTATTTTTAATATATGTTATCTAAAACATCTTGTAGTCGGTGCTTAGCAATTTTTACAAAATATAGTAATTTTTATGTTTAACTTCGCAGCGACTTCAAGATGTTTTAGATAACATATATTAAAAATAAGATTAGTATAATTAAAAATAACTTTGGAAATAAGTTATTTTATACTTTTTAGTTTTTGAAGTCGTTTCTTTTAGATGTGTCGTTTTCTGTTAGTTCGGAATTCACGTAACAACGACTGAGCTGATTTTGATTCAATCGACTCGACTTAACATCTGCGACACTTTATATCTTAAGGGAATTTTCTTGAGAGCGGTTATGTGAAATGGGTTCAAGTCCTCACTGAAAAGCATAAACGAATTCCATAGGTTAGTTTTTTGATTTGATAAAAACATTTTACAATTAATTGTACTTTATTATTAACCAACTTCCAAAAGGCTCTCAATTCGTCTGTAAGTTGTTTTTATACTTACATAATTGTCCTGTTGTTACTGCAGCATACATACATACATAACTTCACGCCAGTTCCCTTGTGGGGTAGGCACGAACAATAGAGCGCCATTCGGGCTTATTCTTACACACCTCACTCGCTTCTTTGACATTCATAACTCTTGTCACGCACGCTCGTCTGTTCTTAAGGCTCCTGACATCACCTGCAACAGTTATACATTTTAGCAGTGCAATGGTCTGTTTGTTACATCTTTTTTTTATTGCATGAGTTCAGCAGACAGGCAGACGGCCCACAGGAAAGCGGTTACCATCGCCTATGGACATTTGCAACACCAAAGGCGCTACAAATGCGCTGCTGCTCTCTTAAGGGAGATTGGAACCTGGTCACTAATGCCGGAACACAACTCAAGGTTGTTATGGCGACATACGTTAGACGAGGGGTGGTAACCATCCAGGCGGGCAAATGCCCTACCACCTGACTGTGGGTTGTTTTGTCGCCTCTTACGTCAGGCCGCCCGGCCGCAGGAAATTGTATTCTTTCTCCGTTCCTGCACGGATAAAGTTTTTGCAGATAAATTGCCGTTAATCATGGCCTCGACCAAGCTCCTCAACGTGTCCACCGGCTCTACCTCAGGCTGGAATAAGAAAAGCTGAGTTGAGGAGCATACCACACTCCTGACATAGCGGACTGGCGTACCACCCTACAATACGATGCAGATTCTTGCCGAAGCACTCATGCTCGGCAAGTCTCTACGTCATCCTATACGTTAGAGTTCTGTGTTGCCGCGAGACTCATCTGGATGGGTGAAGACAGTTGTCGAAGCACTCATGCTCGGCAAGTATCTACGTCATCCTATACGTTAGAGTTCTGTATTGCCGCGAGACCCATCTGGATGGGTGGAGACAGTTGCCGAAGCACTCATGCTCGGCAAGTATTTACGTCATCCTATACGTTAGAGTTCTGTGTTGCCGCAAGACTCATCTGGATAGGTGGAGACAGTTGTCGAAGCACTCATGCTCGGCAAGTATCTACGTCATCCTATACGTTACAGTTCTGTGTTGCCGCGAGACTCATCTGGATGGGTGGAGACAGCTCCTGCCGTCCCCACACCAGCTTCTGGGGACCCCAAATGTCATCCTGGCCTCGGTTTCCTGCGCCCTGATCACCAGTCGCTTTTGACCCTGTGAAAATATTTAACTACCCAATAATATTTAATACCTAACATTGTTAATTAAATGTTAGACAAAAACACCATTGTTTATTATAAATTATCTTTTAATGACGTAAATCTCTGAACCACAGGTCATTGTTTGGCATCATAATAATTAATGTGATTTATATATATTATACGTCTGTATATCATAAAATTTGTTTATTGATATTTAATGTTCATATATATATAAAATACTAAAGTTTTCCTCGTGCCTTAGACTACGAAAATATAACTCATATCTTGCTGTAACTGTCTCATTTTCCGCGTCAAACGCATTTCATACCATTTTGACCGCAAATATATTAAATTATATAATATTATAATATAATATATTAATATATAATATTAAAATTATACAATATATCCGTGCAGGAACGGAGAAAGAATACAATTTCCTGCGGCCGGGTGGCCTGTCGTAAGAGGCGACAAAACAACCCACAGCCAGGTGGTAGGGCATTTGCCCGACTGGATGGCTACCACCCCTGGTCTAGAGCATGCCGCCATAACAAATTTGAGTTGTGTTCCGGTATTAGTGACGAGGTTCCAGTCTCCCTTAAGAGAGCAGCAGCACATTTGTAGCACCTTTGGTGTTGCAAATGTCCATAGGCGATGGTAACCGCTTTCCATCAAGTGGGCCGTCTGCCTGTCTGCTGAACTCCTGCAATAAAAAAATAAAAAATATATATAAAATTAAATTACATTTTTAACCAAATATAGTCATACCTAAAAATAAATTAAATGCCAAAAATGAAACTATAATTAAAGGCTGGACACATTCCTCTTTAAATGGCAACTCTTATGCGTTGCCAGAAATATACACCAGCCTTTTAGTAACGTGAGAAATTTACCTGAGATTTTGCCTATGTCTAAATAAAACTTGTGCGGCTCAGGCCCCCATGTTGAAAATATAAAATAGTCTTCCCTTGTGCATAATTTCACAGTGAGAGGCAGACTTGCGCGGGTGACGGTCAATGCGCGGGTGACGGTCAGGGGAGGCTATAAGGCCGTCACCCGCATCTAAAGCCCCCGAGTAGGGGGCGCATCAGTGCCCGCGCGCGCCCCTCTCAATTATGAGTACGGAGAGGTCTGCCCCAGTGCTGAGGTGGGCCCACGCCAGCCGGGGTCGCGGAAGAAAAGCTCACGCATATCCCGTGACCTCGGCTCATGGCGTCAGGTGGCACCAAGGGGTTTTAGTGGGTATTCCGACTCCTCTAGCCGGCGAGTCCCACACTCCCCCGCCGAAGTCTCCCCGGTGGGGGGTCCGCAAATGGATTTACCCTTGGTAAAAAAAAAAGTGAGAGGTAGACTCGAAGAAGACGGCATTGTTACTCACTTTACTTCTTTCAACAATATAAATAACTAATACTTACTTTCAATAAGTTTTCTACATTAGTTAAACTATATTTTAGAACTTCGTGCTGATAACGTGTTGTAAATAAAAAATAGTCCTATAGTGGAACACTTACAAGCCAATAGATGGCGCTGTGCAATAATTGAGGTCGCAAACGTTTTCCGACACGTATAAAGAATATATACAAATTTCCAACATTAATAGATGGGCCTCGGCCTGCGAGGAACAGCATTAGCCTCGCTGGAAGATCTTCCTTTAAGACGGAGGAGCATTCCATCTTTCTATCTCGCTCCTCAATCCTATTCGGGTCACCACTTCGCTATTTTTTGTAAAGACAAGTAACAAAGGTTGCTATGATACTATGAAAAAATATTTAAATACAAAAGAACAGATATTACAAACCAGTATTTATAACAACATGATCCCTTTTCTTACCAGGTGAAATCCCATTGGGGACCATCAACCGCGCGAGTGGGACAAACGTGGCTGGGGTGCCAACGTCTTGTCGGGGTGGCACTGGGATCCCTGCAGTAATGCCTTTCCTACGCCATAGTTTGGGATATCCAGTAAAAACCGTGGCCGACGTCCTATCCAGGCTGGGCTAGCTTGCATATTCATATCCAGCCCGGACGGATAACGGCTGGCCCCTTTGCGGGCTGGCCGATTTGTAAGCCGGAGAGTTGAGTCTCTCTTGCCTCCTCCGGTCTCACCGTGGTATTCTGTTTAATCTGAGAAATAAATCCCTGTCTTGAACAATGATAGGGAAGCCCGGTGAATTAAAAAAAAACTGAAATAACAAACGTCATTGTCATTAATGTCAAGTCAGTTTGACAAGAGACAGCTCAATTATAACCCCGCCCTCTTCTAACGGTGCAACCCATAACGTACACAAGCATTATATCTGTTTAGAATAAGAAATACGAGCTCTTGTTAAAATACAAAAAAATAAAGTTTAACAAGATTACAATTGGTTGTTTTTATAACAAGAAAGTAAAGAAGTCTGGTGTTATTCGGCCCTTGAACATTTCGAACCCGTTCCTCAAAAACTGCCCCATTTCTCGATATAATAAGTATCCTAGGTAATCACATTTTATTAGCAAACAGGCTGACGGCCCACCATGATTGGAACATTGTTAGCGTCGCTTGTAGACGTTTGCAACACTAAGTTAGGATAGTCTACCGGTGATGAGAGCAATGGGATAAAGTAGACTGGGTAAGAAGAATTAGATATATAGAATGAAATAGAAAGATAAGCCCAACATGTAACGGCTGACCTCTTTAGTCGTTGTATATAATACTAATATTATAAAGAGGAAACATTTGTACTTTTGTAACGAATAAACTCAAAAATTACTTGACCGATTTAAAAAATCCTTTCATCATTCGAATACTATATTATCCCTGATTAATATAGGCTATATAAAATTAGGGATCTCAACTAAAACTTCATTAATGTAACCCATCAAGCTAAACAAAATACCTGGCGCTGGAATCGGATTCTACGATTTTGATGAAATTTTATGTGTTTGAATAGGTCCTGGAGTGGTTTAGATTCACAATTAGACCCGGTAGGTGACACTGGAATCAGATTCTAGATATATTTCCGGGCAGGACAACGTCTGCCGAGATCGCTAGTATACATATAAAAGAAAAAGAATTTGAATTTGAAACTATATTCGAAGAAGTAGAAGAAGGTCTCAAACAAACGCAAGCAAGTTGTATTGTCTTTTTCAAGCGAAGACATGTATAATATGCTCTGAAGAACTAAAAGATTATCAGAAGAAAAGCAGTATATCATTATAATTGAAAGATCAGTTACTAATTACTTTCAGCAAAATGGATGTAGTGATTTTGCCGTGAAAGCGTAACTGGTAGATAGACTAGACTTACTTTCGTATCTTAGCCATGAAACTATGCATGAATTTCTAAGCATTAAGTACAGTGCTGAGGGAGGAAGGAGATCAGGATATGTGGCGCAAACTTAGATAGGTCTGCTCAGCAGTGGACATTGATTATGAAGAAAAAGAAGTACAGCGCTGTGAATACAAATCAATTATACAATCTAGATTAACTCTAGGATAGGATAGGGAAATTCGTGACCTAATTGAGATAGAAGGTGTTTATAAACTGGATGGTGTAATAATTGCATTTACTTAACAATTTGAAAATACCAAAAAATAATGAAACCAAGTAACTTATTGTTACTAGTAACAAACAGATTGTTATTAATAGTAGGAACCCAATTAAAATGTCCATTATAATTAGTGTGTGTTTAAAAATCAGGCAATGACAATAAATAGCAAATGATCATGAATCATTGCGGAAAAGTGACCTAATTTCTTGGTTAATATAAGGAAAAGTAATATGCGAAAACATGTATATAATTAGATACGTAACATATGAGCGAACACAATCTCAGTGTATCGCATACGTCGCATTATTAAAATGAATTTAAAGTTAGTTTTAATATTGACATATTGCTTCTTCGGCGCTTTCTCATGGTCACTAGATGATATTTTCGAAGAAAAATTTGAAAAAATAAACACAGCCTTTGAAAATGGTAAAAACAAGTTCACGGGATGGATCGATTCCGTGCAAGATTACGTTGAAAACCAGGAGAATAAATTAGCAGATAGCCTTGAGAAATATATTGATAGTATCGAAGAAAAACAGAGGATGATCGAAGAAAAGTTCAACAGTTATGTTGAAACGGTTAAAGAAACTGGCAGAAAAGCTACAGAACCGCTTACAATTTTCGACGAGAGCGATAAAATCATTAATCCTGATGTCTCTTTAACTGCACCCCAAATAATAGAACGAAACGGTTATGTTTGTGAAACTCACACGGTCATTTCTCAAGGATATGTTCTTAATATACATAGAATACCAAAATCAAAGAATGGTTCTGAAACATCTGAGAAAACAGTTCTTCTACAGCATGGCCTTTTGGAAACCTCAGTTGACTGGATCCTCAATGGCCCTGGAAAAGGCTTAGCTTACGTACTAGCTGACGCTGGTTACGATGTGTGGATGTCTAATATACGAGGTAACAGATACTCAAGAGAACACAAAAATTTCTCGACAGATTCCAAAGAATATTGGAACTTTTCGTGGCATGATGTCGCCTTGAATGACATGCCAGAAATTATCGACTACATTATGCAGTTAAAAGGTTCAAATACAAAAATAGTGTACATGGGACATTCTATGGGAACAACAATACTGTTTGCAATGCTGACATTAAGGCCTGAATACAATAACATTTTAAAAGCAGGTTACGCTTTAGCACCTGTGGCATTCTGCAAGGATGTGAAAACACCTATCAAATCTTTATCATCGATGGCAGGTGGATTGGCATACATAGACAGTATTTCTGGATCATATGAGTTTGTTCCAAAAAATTCAGCTCTAGGTAGTCTGACCAGTGCATGCAATGTAGATGTCCTTGATACCTATGTATGCCGAAACGTTATATTCTACATCTGTGGTTACAATGAAAAGCAGTTCAATAAGACCCTCCTTCCAGTATTTTTGTCACATCTCGGGACTGGAACACCTTGGAAGACCATAGTGCACTTCTCTCAGCTTGTTACCAGTGGCAAGTTCCAACAATTTGACTATGATAGTGCTGATAATATGATTCATTATGGGTCGTTATATCCACCTGAATATGATTTAAGTAAAATAACTTTACCAATATCACTATTTTGGTCTCGAAACGATTTGTTATCTAGTGAAGAAGATGTGATGTTGCTTAGGAGTAAACTTAGAACTAAAACTAGATCATATATGGTGCCAGACCAAAAATTCAATCATATAGACTATATTTGGGCGATTGATGTGAAAGAATTATTAAATGATGAAATTTTGGAATATTTACATATAGAATTTGGACATTAAGTTATTTTTTGGAGAGATAATAATCAGTATTTTCTTAATATGCATTTATAAATAAATGAAATTTATATGAGTTTAACGTTTCTTATTAATGGAGAAATATGGAATGAAAAGACATATTATCCCGGCTCCAAATGATTGGGACGAGATGAAAGAAATGAGTATTTCTGGTTTAGTCCTCCTAGTCTGCACCGATTTATCAAATACAAACCAAAAAGAGCGATTACCATCGCCTATGGACATTTGTAACACCAAAAGTGCTACCAATGTGCTGCCGCTCTCTAAAGGGAGACTGGAACCTGGCCACTAATGCGGGAACACAACTCAAGGTTGTTATGGCTGTATACTCTAGACCAGGGGTGGTAACTATCTAGACAAGCAAATACCCTACCAATTGGCTGTGGGTTGTTTTGTTGCCTGTTACGAAAAGCCGCCCGGCCGCAGGAAATTCTTCTTAAATTATTCTTTCTCCTGCAGTTGTACTTATCTCTTGCTCGTAGCAGATTGACCAGCTACTGAGAGCCTTGGTAGCTTGTATTGGCCAAATCCATACCGACCAGGATGGGGACTTCCTTACGTCTTCTTTTCTTCGGTTCTTCTTTCTCTTCAATTTATTATTTTTACCTGTATAATGACGTCGAAGAGTCATGTCGTAAGTTAAATTACAGCATTACCATAACTAAATATTTTGTAATTATTAATAAAGAAAATTAGGCAAGTGCGTGTCAATTCACCAACTGTGAAAAGTTCAGTGGAGGTGATAAATGCGTACCGTTCTCTTCATTTGGTTACCGAACCATAATTAGTAAAGAAGAAACATTTTCTAGAACATACTGAAGTCGGTGTCAAGTAAAATTGGCACCGACTTCACTCTGTTGTAGAAAATGTTGGCATGGCACCAATTTTTTTATTGCGAACCCGGCTAATAGGCTGATGACATAGCTCATCGAAAGTGTTTTTTTTGTTATTCTTCTCCTGATGTAGACGTTTGACAGGTGCATTTTTGTTCTTATTTTTTTTTATTGCTGAAGCACTGCAGACAGGCTGACGGCCCAACTATGATGGAAAGTGATTACCGTCGCCTATGGACATTAGCAATAGCAGAGGTGTTGCCAATGTGCTGCCGGCCTTGAAGGGGAAACTGGAACCTGGCACTGATGCCGGAACACAACTCAAAATTGTTATGGCGGCATACTCTAGACCAGGGGTGGTAGCTGTTCACACTTGCAAATACCATAGCTCTGGTTGTGGATTATTTTGTCGTCTCTTACGACAGGCCGTCCGATGATTAAAAAAACCTTTCGCCTCATAGAAAAATGTAGATACTACTATGAAAATCTCACCGCCTCAGCTGGGTCGGTCATGTAGAGCAGATGGAGGAGGATCGAGGAGTGTAGAAAGCCTACATGGGGCGACCAGTCGGTCGACGACCGGTTGTTCGTCCCAAGTATCGATGGAAGGATAGACTGGAAGCTGACCTGACCGCCCTACAAGCCCACAATTGGCAAGACACTGCGCAGGACAGAGCAAAGTGACGTGCTCTCGTTTCGGGGGCCAAGACTCACTTTGGGACGCTGAGCCAACGGAGTTAGTTAGTTTATTTACTATGCTGCAATATAATAAATTATGTTACTTTTTGAAATGAATTATTATCCCTTATCCATCTGTGTAAACTGTTACTAGAACGGCTGAAATGTAAAGTGAATCAAGTTTCAAGTTAAAAAAATCTTTTAATGCAGTGCTGAACACACTTCTCTCCCTATGCTTTTCTAAGTTTTCATCCAGAGGTTTAGGTTAGGAATGACTCTAATGGGTGGTGAACTAGATGTGCGAGATGAAGGTTCCTCTCCTCCCTCTAAAAGAGTGGATCTTCCACCGAGACAAGTACCTTGCAGATCTATGGTCAACTATTATACTTGTTGTTGGCAATTTATATAATACAGTTGACACTCGTTAATTCAAACCTGCGATAATTCGAATCTCTCTATAATTCAGAGTTATCATGAGTTCCCCAGAAAATCTCTTTATATTTCGAACTAAATCAATATAATATTTTCTTAAGTTTTCGCGACTTGCATACATAATAAACGTCGGAACATCGGAAAAATCAAATTAAATTACCGCTCTTAAAAACGTTAAAACGTAGTTTTATTATAAATCAATATATTTTTATCCACTTGGTAATTCGAACGAAAAAATCATCCCTACGTAACAAAACGACGCGTTAATTTAAACTCATCGGCGTCAAACATTCGTAAAAGATCAGATCCTCTTATGAAAAAGCCATCCATCCATCGAGTTGAGTATGCGTGCCCGCTGCTTACAAGTTCAATCTTGAATCTCAATCAGACATTATAGATATGTACACTATGTACCTCTTAACTTTTGTAATTTGTTGTCATTGTTAAAGAATAGAAGTTAATAAATATGTATGTAATACGTAATTGATTATCAACACTCAATAATTCAGTTTTATTTATTTTCTCTCAAAAATTTCGAACCATTTGATATTTCAAATACTCCATAATTCGTAATATTTTAAGAGTCCCCCGAGTTTCGAATTAACGAGAGCCGACTGTATGTTCTTTCTAGATCATATAGACATAATTATTAGACCTATATGACTATACTATACATTATTATTCTATTTGTTAAATTCCTACATAATTATATTTATGTATTTGTTTGATATTATTTTCAAAATTACATGTGTTTATATTCTTACCACCACTTCAGACCTAATGAGCATATTATTACAATTACCACGTGCTAATAACGGCGAAGGAAATCATCGTGATGCAACCTGTAAATCGAGATAACCGATGTGTCAAACCTGCCAAGCCGCCTTAGGCTGCTGTGCATAGACATTTAACCGATGGTTAAAATAAAATAATCGCTAAAACTATATGGCTAAACAGCGATTATTTTATTTTACCGTCGGTTAAATGTCTATGCACAGCAGCCTTAGACATGCATAGCGGGTATACTGTCTGTTCCCCCAATAATGGGAGGCCCAAGCCCCAGCAGTGGGACATTTATAGGCTGTAATTATATATTATATTTAAAAATTACTATTATAAGTAAGCTTATAATATATAAGTTAATTGTATTATTTCTTATTCGAAAGTAGGTACTCATATATCTGGTCAAGGTGATGTCAGGAGCCTTAAGAACAGACGAGCTTGCATGACAAGAGTTATGAATGTCAAAGAGGCAAGTGAGGTGTGTAAGAATAAGCCTAAATGGCACTCTGTTATTCGTGCCTACCCCACAAGGGAACTGGCCTGAAGTTGTATGATGTATGTATGTATGTATGTAATGGGAGGAGGTATTTATAATATTTAAATACAAAATCATACCACAAGTATAAAGTTTCTTGTTCTTAGTATATAAATTATTTCTGTATTGAATTACTTCATGAATATCAATGAGTACTTGAATATTTGGGTTGCTTATGATTTAATGGAGGCTGATACTAAAAAACAACGATGTGACAGTTTTTGATAGAGCATAATGCTGAGTTGCCAACCTCATTGCCGTGCCGTGTGTACATTTAAGCTATATTACTGGTCGAAATTCGAACATAATTAATTTAAATTATAAGTTTGAACATTATTAAAGTTCTGTTGTCAAAGACTATACTTCTATAATCACAGATTTCGCCAAGGCTATACACTGTTAATTTGACTTTAACTATGAGCAAAAGAGTATATATGCGTAAGTATGTCAAATACATGGTAGTGCGTATATTTTTTTTTAAATAAAAAAAATATTAGCTTTCGTCGCTTCTTCTCTATATAAACTGTAAGTGTGAGAAATTTCATACTCCTTCGTCCGCGCAATTTTCGTAAAAGGGGATACAAAGTTTCTGCTTCACGTATTATATAAGATTATATAAGAAAGAAAGAAAATATTTTATTTAGGACGAAAACTAAGTTAATATAAATAGAAAAAGAAAAAACAAAATAAGTCCTAAATTGGACCCAGTCTCAGCATAATGCTAGCCAACAAGGACTAGCGCTGTTCTTCCGTCTGGGACCAGAAAGTGAAGTCACGGTGGACAATACAACACATAATAACAACAAAATATATAGTATAATGCAGTTTGATGAAGTTTAATGAAATGTAGACTAAAAATACATACATAACTTCACGCCAGTTCCCTTGCGGGGTAGGCACGAACAAGAGCGCCATTCGAGCTTATTCTTACACACCTCACTTGCTTCTTTGACATTAATAACTCTTGTCATGCACGCTCGTCTGTTCTTAAGGCTCCTGACATCACCTTCTGCTAGTACACGATCAATTTGATCATGGAAGGTGTGTCGTGGCCTTCCACGACTTCTGCGTCCATCCACTTTTGCATTGTATATCTGTTTAGTCATTCTTTCATCATGCATTCTTTCCACATGCCCGAACCACCGGAGCATTCCCTTCCTTACCTTCACCCCGACACTCTCTTTCAGACCAACTCTCTTTCTTACTTCGGTATAACGAACGCGGTCCGCGAGCGTCACTCCGCAGATTTTGCGCAGTGCTCGCATCTCGACCGCGTTTACTCTACTTTCATACTCTCTCTTCCATACCCAACTCTCGCTTCCATACGTGAGCGTAGGTAACAGCACCGCGTTGTGTATTGCGAGCTGGGCCTTCTGGCTGAGGTTCTTAGCGCCTAGAAGTTTACCTAACGCTCCATTCACACTATTCCCTAAATTCACTCTTCTTTCTATATCAGCGGTATACCTTCCATCCCTGCTAAAAGCACATCCAAGATATACAAACTCATTCACTTGCTCCAGCATAACATCATCGAGCATTATCCTTGCAGTCAGTATCATATATATATATATATATATATATATATATATATATATATATATATATATATATATATATATATATATATATATATATATATATATATATATAATGCTTTCGAAACAAAAATTACACACGCGGCTGATAGTTAGAATACATATATATATGTATTATATCTATATCCATATACAAATATATACATATATATATATATAGTGCGCGTAGGTTTAAGTATGTGTATAAGTTTTATTGTTAGTTATGTGTTTGTGACTTTGTGTGGTGTTATAATTTATTGTTTAGTTGTTGTGACATGAAAAATTTCCAGTTGGTGTTGATGATGATGGATGGTTTAGGAGGGGGATTATTGGCCCTCCATTAGGTGTTGGACCACCGTCTTGTCTCTCATGCGCATCGTCCTATTTGTCTTGGGTTGTCTTACATAGGTATATAATATATAAATATATATACATGTCTTGCAGCTTCTATGATTGTACAGCGCCATCTACTGGCCTTGCTTTGTTTTGGCTAATCCTTTGTCAGCTTTCCTCACTACAACGCAGAAGATGCGGGTTCAATTTCTGGCATAGTAAATTTCGTAAACAAACTTACCATTATTAACTATGATCTAGGTGTATGGGGTCAGCCCCAGAGGCCATAGGTCAGCTTACCCGTAACACAAGCTTAACTTGCTTAGCTTGTGGCCATACAATATGTATGTACATACCTACGCCGATCATTAAATTGATTATTAAAGAAAATGAAAAAAAAAACACTTACAACATTTTATCATCGAGACGCTCACATATGTTTTTGTTTAATAAACACTTATACTATTATTTTTTAATACAAATAAATAACTTAGATATATAAATATATCAATTTTCTAATGTAGCCTTATTGTTTAAAAGTTACTTTATCCATCGACTCGTATATTATTCTTGTAGAAAGTTTAGGTAAACATGGTGTGAGTACTTTTGAATTATTATTTTTTACGTTTATGGCTTGGCAACTAGGCCTTTAAGCCAGGCGCAGTTGTATTCTAGGCTACAATCCATACCACTCAACGGACTTCTTATGAAAACTCGAAAGGCCACATTTGACTATACCGTTCACATTTCTCACAAAAACACATAATTACTACTCAAAAACTATCAATATCCTACAACTATTGTTCATTTTAGAGTGATTTTACACATTTTTAGAAAATAAAACTGCACAGTGCAATGTCCCCTTTCGGTTCCCGCCAAAAATTCCTTTTGAATATATTTTTTTTGGATTTTATGGCTTGGCAGCTAGGCCTTTAGGCCAGATCTTAGATTCAATGTAGTTTATTCATTTTCTCAAACCTATGTGTAGCACAGCTGAACTGTAGGTTATTAGCTAGTGCCATTCAACGGAGTTCTTGTGACAACTCAAGAGGCCACATTTGACTATACAGTTCACATTTCTCACAAAACACATAATTGCTACTCAAAAACTATCAATATCCTACAACTATTGTTCTTTTTAGAGTGATTTTACACATTTTTAGAAAATAAAACTGCACAGCACAACGTCCCCTTTCAGTTCCCGCCAAAAACTCTTTTGAAATATTAAACATGTCTTTTCACAGAGTATGCATAGTTTAGTTTTTATTTCGTTGTGAACTTTTTTTATTGCATGGTTCAGAAGAATGGCGTATGGACATTTCAAGCACCAATGTGCTGCCATGCTCAAAAACGAGATTGGTACCTGGCTACTAAAGCCGGAACACAATTCATTTGTTGTTATGGAAGCATAGTCTAGACTAGAGGTGGTAGCCATCCAGACGGCGGTATTCAATAGTCAAACAGTTTTATTTGATATGTATATTGTGGGGATTGTAAAGAAACATGTAATCCGCCATTTTGTGGCAGCGGCCATCTTGGGTTTTTAATTATATTTAATACATGTTCAGTGCGATCCATTAGTAGCTCACAACGCCCAAAATGCTCCGTTAGCCGTTCCACAAGGCGAGCGCAGTCGTTGTGGTCGTGGCGAAAACGTCACTAATGACGTCATCATTTTCGATCACACACTTGACCCATGTCAAGAGGTGGGTCGAATAGCCGTTCCACTTGGGTTTACGACTGTAACGCCGGCAAACAAGGGGAACTGGAAATATCGCGGTCGTGAACGTGCTCGCTGTGAGTCTCTAATGGAACGTACCCTAAATATCACATCAATGTGTCAATAGGAAAAGGCTAAAATTTCAATTACTAAATTTGACCCAAAAAATACTAAAAAAACAAAACAGTATATCGTTTAAAAACAATAATAAAAAGTCTTTGAGACACCTGTGAAATAAAATTTCGAAGAAATTAGGTAATAAGGGCAATCACAATATCCTCTAATTTCAAAAAGCCGTATATTACACTGAAAGATATTAATAATCTAATTCTAAATCTTATTTAATTGTATTAAAGTTCGCAATTGTATGATGATAATATACAGCGGTCAGCATTCTTCGTTTCGGTCACACTTTTTTAATCCAGCTCCCATCAGCCGAGTAACGTCGCTCCAATAGACGGCCATGACGACTTCATAAAACAAAAAAACTATGGAACCCTGGAAAAGCAAATGCTGAATTGCCAATCCTTTATGTCCAGGTACTTGGAACCTATTGACGCGGCGTCCGAGTTTCACCGGTTTTTGACATTCCAGAATGCATTTCGAGTACTGGCAACACTTAATTTGACGTCATACATGTTCCCACCATCGACAACAGTGTTTGGTAAAGTATGGCTAAATAGAATGGACAATAATAGGGGCGCCACTTGCGTAAAATCTAAACTCTAGCAAATCCAATTATGACATGAATATTTTTGATTCTTCCTAGTATTTAATAAAACTACGTTTTAACGGTTTTAAGCGCGGTGATTTTATTTGATTTTGGTTTTTACGACGTTTCAGCCACTTTTCAGTGGCCGTGATCACGGATGACAAAGATGTCAAGCGTCAACGAGTATTGTTAAAGTTTTATTTAGCCTACCGCCAACTTGTTAACTTTAATTATTTAATTTTAATTTTGTTTATGGTTATTATTTACTCTATGGGAGCCTAATCTAATTTACTTAAACTTTAAACGTCGGAAAAACCAAAATCAAATAAAATTACCGCGCTTAAAACCGTTAAAACGTAGTTTTATTATGTATACGAGTCGCGAAAACTTAAGAAAATATTATGTCTTCCTAGTATTTTTTTAGTATTAAGTAATACATCGTGCAAGTATCAACTTAATTTATTTGCCAAAATAATGTTACCTTAAAATTAACAATAATTATGGCAGTATAACTAATACTAATGCTGGTGTGAACATAGTTCTAGCGATCATTTTATTTTAAGCATCGGTTAAAATTCAACCGATGGTTAAAATAAAATAATTACTAAAATGTTTCATTTATTTGTACTAGCGGAGGGTGATGTCAGAAGCCTTAAGAACAGACGAGTGTGCATGACAAGAGTTATGAATGTCAAAGAAGCAAGTGAGGTGTGTAAGAATGGGCCTAAATGGCGCTCTGTTCATCGTGCCTACCCTGCAAGGGAACTGGCGTGAAGTTATGTATGTATGTATGTATGTTTCATTTATTTGATCTGAATGATCATATCGACTACAAAACGGTACTTTAAATAACATATATACTAGGTATATTTATAGGGAAACCTTTGAAGCTTGCGTCCGACTCGTATGTGGCCATATGTTTAAAAAAAATTATCTACCAGCCAGTAAAATGATCAGTATACTTACATATAATAACTTGAATATAAACAATTGTGTGTCAGTCCGAAGCACTACTGGAGTTTACTCCTCAATTCCAATTGTGTTTGACTATGCAATGCTGCAGGTTACAAGACCCAATTTCGGAATACCATATCCTACACTGATCATATTCCATTACATTAAAATTCGAGCTAGTAAGCGAGCTATGTTGGGGGTTTCTCTTATGGATATAATTAGAAATGGGGATATCTGTAAAAGAACCAAGGTAATCGACATAGCTCGCAAAATTAGCAAGTTGAAGTGACAGTTGGCCGATCACGTCTACCGCAGGACCGATGGCCAATGGAGCAGACGAGTTTAAAGTGAAGATCACATCGCGGTAAACGTAGTGTCGGACGCCCTCTAGCCCGATGGACCAACAACCTGCGTAAGGTACGATACGCCTACGTCCAGCAGTGGACTGCTATTGGCTGACGACGTAAAGTTCAAAATTGTATAATAAAAAATGTTGTATTATTTCACTCATGAAATACCATACCGGGCGGCCATTGTATGAAAATCTATTCTTAAGAAGTAAACTCCAAAACAGGGGTGACTTTATTGCACCCAGATGTGCTAAGCAAACAGTTTAACATATAGGTTTTCGTCATTTTAGATGGGCAGTACTTCGATCACATTGTGGTGGGTGGTGGAACGGCTGGCTGTGTAGTTGCCACCAGGTTAGCACAAATGGACAGGACCAAAGAGGTGCTTCTGATTGAAGCCGGTGGGGACCCACCTTTCGAGACAAGTGTGAGTACATACATATAACATAGTATAAATAGCGATATTCTTTTTCTATGATAAAACTAAACATGAAATACAACTGACAAACAAAATTAATTCATAGGTATTCAATATGCAGATTTTATCATGATGTTTTCTTCTACCATTTGCAACAATATGCACATCAAGTCTGAAAACTGGCTAAGTGGTGTGTGTGTGCTTTGGAACCAAGATTCGAACACTCTTAGAAAATTTGAATTTTTTTTAAACACGAATTCCAGCCTTTTAAAAAGCGTTCAGGACTTTTGGATACAAGGAGCGATAATCATATTAATGTTTTAAATATTTTTGATTATAGCACAAAAAAATGTTGCAAACAGTTCAAAATGTAGTTTGAAATGCGCTCAACGATGCTGTCATTTAATATTTCACCCATAGATATTGCTTTAAGTTATAAAGTAACCATTGATAAAAATGTAGTTTACATTTGTTTAACTATAGTTAAACTTTGGTTAAAAATTATTAACAGGTTAACAGCTGCTCAACTAAAAGATAAATAATATATATAAGTGCAATTTCAAAGGATAACAAAAATCAAATCAAAAATATTTTAAACCCTAATACGGTCGTCTCCCCTTATATCCAAAACTCTCGAGCGCTTTTGGATTAGTAACTGACTCTAAAAATAAGCAAATAATGTCAATTTGACTTTTTTAGCTTCCACCATTAATGCTGTATGATCTAAGATCCCCTTATGACTTCAACTACACGACCGTCAAGGAAGGTTGGTCGCTACAAGGCAACGAAGGACATATGTCCCATATTCCTCAAGGCAAAATGCTCGGTGGTACTGGTAGTCTCGGCTTCTATCTCTACTCCACTGGTAATCAAAATGACTTCAACAAATGGGCGTTAAAAGTGAACTCAGAAACTTGGAACTGGGATGGAGTCTTCCCTTACTTCAAAAAATCACAAAGATTCGAAGACCAAGAAATCAATAATTCTTACAACAAAAATGTTGTTGGAACCAATGGCCCCGTTATAATAACCAAGGACATGCTACCAGTGACACGTGAATTTATACACGCTTTTGCTGAACTTGGTCTGCCCACTTCAATTGGTATCAATGGGAATTACACCCTGGGTTATGGTCCTACTCTTTATACCCTCGGCGAAGGAGTGAGACAAAGTAGTGCTCAGTCCTATCTTGCCAGATTTAGGCTAAATAATCTTAAAGTTCTGAAAAACGCTATGGTGACCAAAGTTATAGTAAACAAAAATAGAATTGCCACTGGTGTAAAAGTAGAGGTAAACGGTAAGAAAGATGTGACATTAAAAGTAAGGAATGAAATAATATTATCAGCTGGAGCGATTAATACAGCTAAAATTTTACTGCACTCAGGAATTGGTCCTAAAGCTCATTTAACTAGTAAAAGTATACCCGTGGTTATGAATCTTCCAGTTGGTCAAAATCTTATGGATCACGTACACGTGTCTATTTTATATAATTTAAAGAATTTGACTATTAATTCGATACCAACTAATCCACATTTGTATCCGCAACCTTCTTTTACTGGCTATGTAGCGCTGGACAGAAACTCTAAAGTCCCAAATTACGAGACTTCCAACTTTATCGATTATCCATCAAATCAGATGCCTTATTGTGCTGATCTTTATGACTTCACATTTGATATCTGTAATAACTTGTTTTATAAGGAAAATATGAACCAAATACTTTGGACACTTGTAGTTAATCTGCAACCTGAATCAAGGGGATATGTTGAGTTAAAAAGTAATGATTTTAAAGATAAACCAATAGTGAATCCGAGATACCTGTCACATCCAAAAGATTTAGACAATCAAGCTAAGTATGCCCGTGATTTTATGAAAGTGGAAAATACAGAGTATTTTAAGAAAATGGGAGCAGTATTTGTAGATCCAAAATTAGAAAAGTGTCGAGGGTTAAAATTTAAAAGTCTGGAGTATTTGAAATGCTATGTCAAGTATATGACGCAACCTCAATGGCAATTCAGTGGTACCTGTGCAATGGGGCCCGTCGTTGACGCTAGGATGAGGGTGCTGGAGTTACAAGGGTTGAGAATAGGCGATGCCAGTGTGATTCCTGTGAATATCAGTGGTGATATACAGAGTGTTGTTATAATGCTGGCTGAAAAATTAGCTGATATTATAAAAGAAGAATATTATGGTTGTTAATATAATTAACCGAATAAAACTACGTTTTAACGGTTTTAAGCGCGGTAATTTATTTGATTTTGGTTTTTCCGACATTTCGGCCACTTTTCAGTGGCCGTAATCACGGAACACAAAGACGTCAAGTGTCAACGAGTATTATTAAAGTTTTATTTAGCCTACCGCCAACTTGTTAATTTTAATTATGTAATTTTAATTTTGTTTATGGTTATTATTTACTCAATGGGAGCCTAACCTAATTTACTACCGCTTCGCAACATGTTATGGCTTGAAGAGAAGAAGCGGCGCAAGAAACTCTTCAACAAACATGCTTAGCTCTAATAATTTTATATAATATTAAAATGGGTGGAAGGAAAAATAAAAGTACTTATCAGTCAAGTTGGTTTGTGTTCCGTTGTACGCAGAAAGAGCTCACAGTGTCTTGAGGTCTGGCAGCTGGTTTTTGCTGGGTTTGGGTCTTAATAGTTTTGATGATTGGATCCCAAACAGGTGGTATTTATTAACAATACTTTATTATAAATACATTATTAACAATACTCGTTGACACTTGACATCTTTGTCTTCCGTGATCACGGCTACTGAAAAGTGGCCGAAACGTCGGAAAAACCAAAATCAAATAAATCACCGCGCTTAAAACCGTTAAAACGTAGTTTTATTATGTATACAAGTCGCGAAAACTTAAGAAAATATTATATAATTAACCGAGTTTAAAAAAGGTGGAGGTTCTTAATTCGTTGTCTAAATATATTTTTTTGTATTGTTAGCACTATTTTTTTTTACTGGCAACTCCTTGCCAGCCTTCTCTTGTTTCTTTATTGAATGAGTTCAGCAGACATGCTATGGACATTTATAACAACAAAGGCGGTACCAATGTGCTGATAATTCAAGGTTGTTATAGCGGCGGCCCTACTACCTGGCTGTGGGTTGTTTTGTCGCCTCTTACGACAGGCCGCCCCAACGCAGGAAATTGTATTCTTCCTCCGTCCCTGCACGGATAGAATTCTCTTTGGTTCTTGTATTAAAATAAAGCGTGTGTTTTTATGAAATTAAAAGTTAAATTAAATACAAATGAATTTTTATTTAAAACATCACAGTGGCGACGAGAATGACATGTTTCAAAAACTGATTCAAATGTTGCACTATTTACTTTTTTTATTGCAGGAGATCAGCAGACAGGCAGACGACCCACTTGAGGGAAAGCGGTTAACATCGCCTATGGACATTTGCAACACCAAAGTCGCTACAAATGCGCTGCTGCTCTCTTAAGGGAGGCTAGAACCTGGTCACTAATGCCGGAACACAACTCAAGGTTGTTATGGCGACATACTTTAGCCTAGGGGTGGTAGCCGTCCAGTCGGGCAAATGCCCTACCACCTGGCTGTGGGTTGTTTTGTCGCCTTTTATGACAGGCCGCCGAGCCGCAAGAAATTGTATTCTTTCTCCGTTCCTGCACGGATAAAAAGTTAGTTAAAGATTAGTTTGCCAGATTAGCATAGCATATCCTAAAAACTAGGTCGCCTAGAAGAGATCACTCTAAGCGATAAGGCCGCCTATTGTTCTGCCTAAAAATACCTATTTTCTACAATATCTTACTATAGCGACACACTTACGGAACGTCCGATCCTACGATGGAAGGATCGGCACTAATATGTACGCGGCGTAACGCTGCGCAAATTCCGCTGATGTAATAATAATAAATAATATCAAACCATAATACAGCCCACTGCTGGGCTCGGGTCTCCCATTATAGGCGGGAACAGACATACCCGTATACCCGCCACGCTTGTCCAAAGCCGCTTGGCAGGTTTGACACATTAGTTATCTGGATGTGCAGGTTGCATCACGATGTTTTCCTTCGCCGTTGTTAGCATGTGGTAATTGTAACAATATGCACATTAGGTCAGAAATCAGCCTAAGTGGTGCATGCGTTCCGGCCAGGATCGAACCCGCGCCCTTTGAGATTAAGACGCGTGTGCTAGCCATTATGCTACCACGACCGAGAAATTACCCCCAAATCGGTCTGTTTTCAAGTGATAACAGGCCGAATTTGAGTCGGATCGAGACGTGGCGCACACCAAACTGTAGGTCTTGAGGAGGCCTATAGTACAGTGCTCGCGGACCAGGGGTCGCCCTTGGAAAAACGGGAATTAAGGAGGAAAAACGGGAATTTATGAAATTTGGGATACGATTATTGAAGGCGCTATTAGGCGCACGGAGACGAGAGTGGTGTCGGCGGATAGCCCTCGACGAGCACTATCCGACGATGCCAAAAAAGAGGGGGGTGGCTATAGAAAAAAGTCGAATTTGTCGATGAAAACCGAATTTTCTGGGTAAAAATCACCAGAAAACCGGTATACCACGGACGGGTCCGGCCAACGAGGTATCCTTGGAAAGGTCTTAAAGAGACCTATCCAATGATATAAGAAACTATATATGTGTAGGAACAAAGATAAAAATTTGGCCAGGGGGAACCTATTAAATTTGTGTCATGGGTAATCATAGGTTATTTAAAAAACATTGCTATCGTATTTAGCCCAACGTTTCACCGCCGAACGTTCCGCAGGCTTAAAGTCTCGTGGAAACCACATTAAAAAATTACAAATACAGTAGAACCTCTGTAAGTCGAACTTTATTTTTTTTTTTTATTGCATGAGTTCAGCAGACAGGCAGACGGCCCACTTGATGAAAAGCGGTTACTATCGCCTATGGGCATTTGCAACACCAAAGGTGCTACAAATGCGCTGCTGCTCTCTTAAGGGAGACTGGAACCTGGTCACTAATGCCGGAACACAACTCAAGGTTGTTATGGCGACATACTCTAGACCAGGGGTGGTAGCCATCCAGTCGGGCAAATGCCCTACCACCTGGCTGTGGGTTGTTTAGTCGCCTCTTACGACAGGCCGCCCGGCCGCAGGAAATTATATTCTTTCTCCGTTCCTGCACGGATAAAACTTGAAGGGAGATGCCAAAAAATTCGGTTTATAGAGTTTTTGACTTTCAATGACTTTCAATAAGTAATCCTTAAGGAACAATGTCGGGGTCACCAGTGTTGTAATTGGTAATGTCTACGATTATATACTTCTCTCTAGACTTCAATATTCAAACCTTGCAACTCGCCGCCCGCCACAATTCCATTTTGAAATGAATATATTCATTTTTCGCCAATAGAAAAGCCTTCCTAGTACGTGCTCCGTACGACCCAAACGAACTTGATTAAATAATAAATAACATTGGTGTAATACATTATTGTTTCTTAACCACCTGTGTCAATTGTTACATAACCGGTAGAAATGTAAAAGGCAGAAACCGTGAGTCTATGTCAGGGTTGCCAAACCCAAATTTAAAGTTTTTTTGGCGGGAACTGAAAGGAGATGTGTGCTGTGCAGTTTTATTTTCTAAAAATGTGTAAAATCACTCTAAAATGAACAATAGTTGTGGGATATAAGTGCACTTTATTGTATATATATGGCTATGTGTATACATGTAGGATAGCAAATAAATAAAGTATCTCCCTTTAAACTGGTATAATTAAATAATAATACATAGTAAAGAAAAATTAAAACACTCGCTTGACAATCCAACTATAAACAACTCGTTGCTACACAACCACCATCCTACACTCGGCCATCCTGCAAAATATCTGTCCTCAGATATTTCACATTCAACAATTTAGTAGTCAACAGAATATAACCTTTCTTGTACTAAAGTTTAAATAATATACTAATTAAACAAAATAACATGCATGAACAGAACATTGAAACAAGATTACGTATTTCTAACGAAAACAAAAGTAATTATTGCTATATCTTACATAATTAAAAATAATCATTCATCATCTAATACATATATATCACTCCTCCGTGTTGAATTAATCTGGCCATCGTGTTAAATCAATTTTCTTAAATGTTAATTCAAATACTTGAGGTTCTGTAACATATCTGAATTTACTTCCAAATAAATGGTATCTAAATTTTTTGACTCCAGAGATATCCGTTACAGCCTTCAGCTCCTAACTTGAATATTTATCTTCGTCTTCACTTGTATTTTTGCTCATGAAATAATTAAGATGTTCCTCTCTATTTTCATATCGCTGTATGAGTATTGCACTTACAGCCTTAGTAGAGGCATCAGTGTATAATTCGTCTATCTGTTTTTCAACTTCATTTGAGCCAGTTAATGAAATACTCCTTGGGTTAAACTTGACCGGAACATCGTCTTTCAAAATTATTTTTGTCTGAATAGGCGCTTCTTTAATTTGTACGGCTTGGCTGGTTTCTACCGACTGTTGCATGTTATTTCTTAAATCAAGATATTTAATATGTATATAATATAATAATATATATTTAATATCACAACATCACAGTTACACTTTAAAAAGTTCAACCAATCAACGTCTTTGGATATCAATCTCACATTTCCATCTTTCATAAGTATTGTGAAATTTTTCAAAAAATCGTTACCTAAAATTACCCTAAAAGGCATAGAAGACCTAGATACAACATAAAAAATTACGTTAGTGTATGTAAAATCATCTAGTACTACTTTCATAATCGCAAAACCAAGAGGTATAATTTTCTTTGAACCTAAGCCAGTCAATATTATGTTTGGACTTACGTCATATTGCAGTAAATTCACTTTATTGTAAAGTTCATCTGATATCAGATTGACATCACATCCTGAATCTATTAATGCATTTTCAATGTTTCTGTACAAATTTAGCATTTTAAATGGTTTATATGAACAATTTTGATTACACACATCCGGTTCCTGTTTCGTTGTATTCCCGACGTAACACGATCGACTCGGTCTTGCGTTCTTATTCTCATCATCTCTTTCTATATAAACTTCATCAACATCATTAGTAGCGCCACCTGGAATAAAATATGAGTCGAATAAGGCTTGCTTCGGAGCGGAAGACAAAGGTATTCGGAACTGGTCGTGTTTTTTCGCAGTCATTCGCTCATCTCGGTTATAGCCGGTTGAAACCGATGAATCCCGAACGGTCGGTTGCGCCATCTGCGATGATACAATTGGTCTAGTCTTAGAGGAAACATTTTCCGCCGCCATTTTCCGAAGATGACAGTTTGTAGAAATATGTCCAAAATTTTGACAATTGAAACGCCGTCGACCTTGAGCTTGATACGGACATCTAGAAGATACATGATTTCTCTCCCCACAGTTAAAACATAAGATATTTCGAATTTCCGATCGAGTAGTATAATTCTGTTGCAATCGTATTTTCCTTCTAAAGTCACTATAAAGGGTCAATCTGCTACGAAAATCAACAATGTCTGAGGCTCCATAGAGTATAATCTTATTCGTCTCCACATCTGGAATTCCGTCTATTACATAGTCCATTAGTGCAGCATCTTCAACGTTGCCATAGAAAGCCATATCCTTCATAATTAGAAAATATTGTTGAAAGGTCTCACTATTCTGCATTTTTCTCGAAGCAAGTTTCTTATGTATTGTCGCACTATTCATTTTTAGTCCAAATTTATCTAGCAGAGCGTTTTTCAAAGTTGGATAATCTTTCACTCCACCTAAAGTCCTTAAAAATAGTTTAGCAGTACCGTCCAGTAAACGCTTGGCATAAATCAACCTCTCAATATTAGTCCAATGCATCGTCTGTGCAACATCTTCAAATTCCTCAATAAATATGGTGATGGGGTAGGTATCATCTCCAGTAAAATTTGTCATGGACCTCTCCATATCGGTAAACGATATTCGTACATGGCGCTCCATACCGTTTTCATCTAATATAACGTCTCTCTTCTGCGACATTGTAAAAATAGAAAATAAATTTCTATCCCGGACGAGCCCCCAAAAATGTAGGATAGCAAATAAATAAAGTATCTCCCTTTAAACTGGTATAATTAAATAATAATACATAGTAAAGAAAAATTAAAACACTCGCTTGACAATCCAACTATAAACAACTCGTTGCTACACAACCACCATCCTACATACATATGAAATAGAAACCTAAAATTAAATACTAAAACTAAATAAAAAAAAAAGGAGAGCAGAATTATAGATAAAATATTGGTCCCAAACCACTGTCACTTACCGGGAACGTTCCCAAAAGGCTGGCGGCGTTACCACGCTGAATAGCAATGCTTACCCTTTGAGCAAAATAGACGCCAGCCTTTTGGTCGCGTGAGAGGTCTACTAAGCGCTCAGCAACATCTCGATAAAGTTTTAGAGCGTTAGGACCCCACGGACCCAGAGTTTCCACCCCAAACGCCGCAAATGTGTAACTATTGCCGATAGCGGCGTACTTGCGGCGCTTGAGGGCCTCCTGTTCGGCTGCAGCAGAACCGGCGGTAACGGACGTACTTGAAAGATGGGACGCCGCCAGAGTGTCAACGCAAGTAGCATCCCACACTAAGGGGCGGCCCATCTTCCAAGGTACTAACGTCATTCCATCCGGTCTCCTGCCATCGTCGCGGCACAAGCCGTTTGGTTCCAGAACGGCAGGTACCCCGGCGGTGACAAGAGCCCGGCGTATAATATCGTTCAGGGCCGCGTGACGAGAAATTCTGCCGGCGCTTCTGCTGCAGGATAATCCATGGTGTCCTAAGCGATCCACCTTATCCCCACATTGACAGAGGTGAGGAACCACACAGGTTGCCCCCAGGCGAATGCTGGCGCAGATTCTGAAGGTAGTATCATCTAAAAGTGTGCCAAGATTCGCCGAGGGCAGTGCCTGTAGCCAGAGACCTGACTCCCAACGTGAGACAGCTAAGAGGCGAGCACGCTCAGCCTGCCCCGTACAAGAAGAAAAGAGTTTCTGATACGTTATAAGGCTGAGCGGCTCGTCCCAAAGCTTCTGGCGCTTTAGGTTCACGGGTAAATTTTGATTCGGGCAGGCCAACGACCACGCATTTTTAACCTCAGCCAAACACGGGACCTCAAAATCACTAAGTGATGGATTTAATATTTTACCGATGAGGTCCAAGGTGCTATACACTGAGGCCAAGAAGGCGGGTAACGCTATGTCTGAAATTTTCCGAATTCCCAGGCCGCCGAGCCTTATAGGCAGGGTGGCCTGGGTCCACGAGCGTTCATCAAAAGGGATGTTAAATAGTGATGAGAGTGATTGCCTAATAGTATTATCTAAATTATTTACTAAATGTGGATATTGCCACAGCGGACAGCAACGAAGTACGTATGTAAAATTTGGAACAAATAAACAGTGGTAAATAACAGTGTGGGATATTGATAGTTTTTGAGTAGTAATTATGTGTTTTGTGAGAAATGTGAGCTGTATAGTCAAATGTGGCCTTTTGAGTTGTCACAAGAACTCCGTCGAATAGCACTAGCTGATTACCTACAGTTCAGCTGTGCTACACATAGACTTATGAAAATGAAGAAACTATATTGTAAACTAAGATCTGGCTTAAAGCCCTAGCTGCCAAGCCATAAACCTAAATAAATAACCCATAACAAACGAGCTAGTTTCACTTCTACTGCGTGAGAACTGTACGCACACAATTTTTTTGTTTTTATTTTTCGCCGTCCTGTCTCTGCGAGCAGAGCACATAGGGCATAGCACAATTAACATCTTTTTTTTCCTTATAACCGTGATTACCTCTTGTTTACCTAATAGGAGCACAGGTAAACGACATTTGACTGATAAACGTAGGTTGTTTATACGCAGATTCGGTCCCCTTATTCCCGTACTCGGTGACAATCAGCTGTTTCAAATAAAAATTGCCATTTTGCCTCTTGGCAGTCTCTTAAACTATCTCTCGGTGTTGGTTATTTTTGACAGTTATTTATGAGTTACTTTACCACCTCTTAGCCTTAAGAGGAGTTTATGGGTAAGAATTTCACTAATCAGTAGCTGAGCAGTTTCTTAAAACTTTACTAACGATTATAAGTAACGCCATTATATGTTAATTTTTTACATGCCTTTACTGTCGTATCCTATATGATATTATTGTTTATGTTTTGAAATAAACTTTCTCTCGACTTTTGTCGGCTTTTATAAATATCCCGTCCCGTTGCCCACGGCAAAAAAGATATTTATGTCCCCACTATTGATTTTGAATGGTGTCCGTGTGTGTATCTCTTCTTCGCCTTCCTCTTGTTCTTCCTCTAACTGTCTGTGTTTGCGTGGCTAATGTGTGTATGTCACTTCGGTCTAATGTGTGTGGTGATTGTGACGTGTGTTCTGGTTGTTGAGTTGTGTTCTGTGTGGTTGAATTTAGGGTGTCTGCGTTGTTTACAAATACGGTATCTCCTAGTACCTTGCGTAGTATCCTACATGATATTATTATCTATATCATTATTACAATGTTATCTATAATATTATAAAATTCTAAACATGCCGTATCGGTACATAAAAGCGATTAAAAAAAAACAACTGGAATAGACTATATAAACAATGGAGAAATTGGTGCATTTTTTAAATTTCTTGTCGGTTTGTTCGGGATTCACGTAAAAACTATTAGGTCGATTTCGATACGGTTTTCGCTGATAGACAGGTTATTCTTAGACTTAAAATCTGCGCTACTTCAGGAGATCAGCAGACAGGCAGACGGCCCACTTGATGGAAAGCGGTTACCATCGCCAATGGACATTTGCAACACAAAAGTTGCTACAAATGCGCTGCTGCTCTCTTAAGGGAGACTGGAACCTGGTCAGTAATGTCGGAACACAACTCAAGGTTGTTATGGCGACATACTTTAGACCAGGGGTGGCTGTGGGTTGTTTGGTCACCTCTTACGACAGGCCGCCCCAACGCAGGAAATTGTATTCTTTCTCCGTTCCTGCACGGATAAAAACGTTTGTTAGTCTCACAAAAACTCAAGAACGGGTGAACCGATTTGTCTAATTTAGGTTTTGAAATATTTGTAGAACTCCAACGAAGGTTTAAAAGGTGTAAAAATGAATCATAGAAATGTACACGCATAACTTGAGAACAACTGTACCGATTTTGATGATTTTTTTGTATGTATCTGACTGGATCCCGGGATTATTTAGAATCACAACTAGAACCGGCAGGTGGCGCTGGGATCGGGACCTAGATTTTTTTTAGCGCATGACAACGTCTACGGAGACAATATTAGACGGCTAATCCTAATAAATATAAATTACGTGTCACGTTGTTTGTCCGCGACGAACTCCTAAACTACTTGACCGATTTTAATCAAATTTGCACACCGTGTGCAGTTTGATCCGACTTGAAACATAGGATAGCTTACCTTTGGACCCGGTAGGTGGCGCTGGAATCGGGTTCTAAATTTTATTTCTTCAGGGCAGAACAACATCTGCCGGGACAGCTAGTAATATATACATACATACATACATAACTTCACGCCAGTTCCCTTGCGGGGTAGGCACGAACAACAGAGCGCCATTTAGGCCCATTCTTACACACCTCACTTGCTTCTTTGACATTCATAACTCTTGTCATGCACACTCGTCTGTTCTTAAGGCTCCTGACATCATCCCAGCTAGTAATATATAATAATAGAATTACAATTAATTAGGTAATTTATGTACAATCACAAAATACGTGCAATAATTTGTTAAGTTTCATATCAAATTTTAACATTGCACATCGTTATTAATTAATTGATTACTTCTATTTACCTTTAGCATTGTTATACAAAGGTATAAGAAGAAAGACTTATTCATTTTATCTACATTTATTGTAATATCGCTGTTATTTTAAAATATAATTTTATTTCGTTAAAAAGTTTTCTTGAAGATGGTGTAAGTAAATTTAATTATATTTATGTTATTTTAAGCTTTCCACGAATATATTTAATCGTCTAACAGATAGTCTAGAAAATTCCAATAAAGTATTTGAAAGTTAGAAAAAAAAATGTGTCTTAAAAGTAATAAAAAAAAAAACAAAAAAAAACGACTTCAAGATGTTGTACAAAGAAGTCGGTTAAATATTTTTTTTTTTAGTGTGAATGGTAACGGATAAGTGGCAAAACGAATCGCAACAAAATTTTAACTTGAAGTTTTACTAACTTTAAGTGTTGTTAGGAAAAGAGCTGCCTCGTTGCTCCGCAGGATTCGGGCCGGCTCTGACGACATCCTAAAAGTACTGGCTGACAGATTTGATGTGCCCGCTCTCAATGGTTGTGCTGGCAAATGTATAGCCACTACTATGATTGTTACAAAACTTTAGGCTATAAGGGAGAGTTTTTGGCGGGAACTGAAAGGAGATGTTGTGTTGTGCAGTTTTATTTTCTAAAAATGTATAAAATTACTCTAAAATGAACAATAGTTGTAGGATATTGATAGTTTTTGAGTAGTAATTATGTGTTTTGTAAGAAATGTGAACTGTAAAGTCAAATGTGGCCTTTTGAGATGTCACAAGAACCCCGTTGAATGGCACTAGCTGATAACCTACAGTTCAGCTGTGCTACACATAGGTTTAAGAAAATGAAGTAACTACATTGAATCTAAGATCTGGCTTAAAGGCCTAGCTGCCAAGCCAAAAAATCCAAAAAAAAAAAAAAATTTAGGCTATAAGTTCTACTAACACTAATTTTAAGTATTTCTGTTCTATGTGATTTTACTAACCAATATATGAATTGATTCGAAATAAAATTATTATTATTATTACTTACGGGCAGGTTTTCAAATTGGACAAGTACATTAACAATCTGCCCGTAAAACTTCAATTTAAAATTTTGTTGCGATTCATTTTCTTTATTCTTTATTGTATACAAAAAGTTACATACACAATTATAAAACAGTGGTGATGTACAAAGCCGAGCTTAACCCTAAAAGAGTTTTCTTCCAGCAAACCTATGAGTCTAGCGAGAAGGGGTGAAGCAAAAGGCAGGGTTGTGTACGCAAAAGATATTTTACGTTGTAACATATAATATAAATAAATTAACAAAAATAAATTATATACAAGATACTCATAAGATATATACATTTTGCCACTTGTCCGTTGAAGTTTCACTTCTATTATGTGTCCCAGCACACATTTTAATTTTTCGCAGGTTTACTGCAAATTATGATTTGGTTAGGTTAGGTACATTTTAATTAATGCATTTTTTATTTAAACATATTTTATTTTATCAAACAAAAAAAAACTGAATTCGATCCGGAACCAAAAAACGCATCCATGTTATACTCTATAATTATGCCGCCTCTCACGTAACGCTTTTTCGTGACAGAAAAATCCTAAGACCCCCCGTAAATAGAGAAGTTTTACTTCAAAAAAAAAATATTTTTTTAATTGCGCAAATACTTCAATAGCTTTAGAAATAATATATTAAGCACCTGTAGAAATTGTGCTACACGCGTATACAAATGTTGAAGGTTTCTCTCGAATTCCCTGAGAATCACTCATCAGATCCTAACTTGGCGACTATGGGACCATATCGGCAGTATGTTCTTTGGAAAAAGAATGAAAATTCGGTCTACAATTGACGGAGAAATCACATAACATGCGTATAAGAAATTAAGCGCCTGTAGAAAATGTATTACCTACACGCGTAAACATTTTTTTTCCCCACGAAATTAGGCGCACGGCGTTCTTTAAAAAAAGAACATTATCTATTTCCCCGAGATCCACGCATCAGATCCTAACCTGTTGAGCATATGATTACTTCGCGAGTATACATTTACGTGTAAATAAAAAAATTGAAAATCGGTTTACAATTGATGGAGATATCGTGTTACAAAAAACTCGATTAACAATTTTCGTGGGTTTCTCTAATTCCTTGGAATTCACTCATCAGATCCTGGCATGGTTGACAATAGGACCAATTCGGAAGTGTAACATTTCGATTAAAAAAAAAAAATCGGTCCACAATTGACGGAGAAATCAAGTCCACACACACACACACATACAAAAAAACACAGGCGAACTAACGACCTCCTTTTGAAAGTTAAAAAGCATATATTGAAAGATTTTACGACGCATTTTCAGCAAACCGGGTTTGTACTTAGTATATTGCCGTACTGCAATTATATCCCAAACAACGCTGATTTATCTAATTATTATCATGTGAGAGCATAAATTTATTATAACACTTATTATGGATTTTTTAATTATAATCATTAGTTTTCCTAATCTATATTTATCTTATACTAGCTGTACCCGGCAGACGTTGTCCTGCCCTTAGAAATAAAAATCTAGAACCCGATTGCAGCGACATTTACCGGGACCAATAGTTAATTTAAACCATTCTCGAATCCACTTTAATAAAAACAAAAAAATCATCAAAATAGGTCCCACCGTTTAGGAAGACTTTAGCGGTGCCACCTACCGGTAGATCTATAATCTTAACCATCCCGGGACCCACTTGAACACACACAAAAATAATTTCACCTAAATATTGGAACCCGATTACAGCTAAATTAATTATTTTACATGTATTTTATCAATAAAATAACTCCGACCGAAGCATCTGTTTTAAACGATATTCAGTTTTTTTACATCCTCTTTGACGATATTTGCAGCATGCATTCTGTCGATTCTGTGTCAAACGTCATAAGGTTACATTAAAAAAGTTTATATTGTCCAAAGCGCTAAGGTTAGATTAGAAATAATTTTATATTGTGGTTAAGTATTCTTAAATTTTCTAATATTCCGCGCAATTTTCTTAATTTTAAGCGTCTGCAATTTTGTAGTACCTTAGTAAGCACGGGGCGAGCCTGCGGCAACCTAATCCACCTCGGTCGAATATATACACACAAGGAAAACTAAGAAGACCAGGAAGATCAAGGAGCATTCGGAAGACTCTACAGACAACGGACTCTCAGCGTGACTATGTGGACCTTGTGAACCACCAGTGATTGTGATTAGTGCCACTCGTATTGATCGGTGTAATCGACATAATTAGTGCTATCTACGTTCAGTGTAACGTCCGGGGCTAGTGCTAAGTTGTGTCGGTTAACGTCGAACGTGCCGTTTGATACAGTTGTGCTGATCGCACCTGTTGCTGTTGTAGCGACTATAAATAAATTCAGACAACTTGCTAAGGGGTGTTTCATTTAGGGCGACCCCTGCGCCCGCACGCCCAACATATAGATATACCGTTACTATTCATTGATTTCAATTATAGTTTTTATAGGCTCTTAAGGGCTCATCGGGAGATCAGCGCTGATTATAACAGACCAGCATTGTGCTGAGACTGATGTCCCTTTTAGGACAAGTTTGTTTATTTTCAATTTAGTTTTTTGTGTTTCAATTAGTTTAATGTAATTTTTCCTAAATAAAATGATTTTCTTTCTTTCTGAATTACACGCCAAGGAACCTTGAAACGCCGCAAATACATATAATTATATCCATTGGTAATTGGTACATATTTATGGCTTTCGGGCTCATCAACTTTATCCGATAGCTTTCAATGTGAATAAATAAGTGTAACGTGAGCAAAAGGCTGGCCTGATCTTGGGCAACGCACCAGCGTTGCCAAACACCGTGAAAATGTGGCCAGCATTTTGAGAACGCTCCACACCGACAGCAATCTGGAATCCGTTCTTAATTACAAATATGTATACGGTAATTTTATTTTTAGTATTTATTATATGTTGTTTTAGAAGGTGTATATATTTATCCGTGCAGGAACGGAGAAAGAATACAATTTCCTGCGGCCGGGCGGCCTGTCGTAAAAGGCGACTAAACAACCCACAGCCAGGTGGTAGGGCATTTTCCCGACTGGATGGCCACCATCCCTGGTCTAGAGCATGCCGCCACAACCACTTTGAATTGTGTTCCGGCATTAGTGACCAGGTTCCAGACTCACTTAAGAGAGCAGCAGCGCATTTGTAGCACCTTTGGTGTTGCAAATGTCCATAGGCGATGGTAACCGCTTTCCATCCTGTAGGCCGTCTGCCTGTCTGCTAAACTCCTGCAATAAAAATAAAAAATAAAAAAATGTACTTGTCAAAATATTATGGCGTATTAAAAGAACTAGTGGTCGCCTAGTGGTCGAAATTCGACCGTAATTAATTTAAATTATAAGTTTGAACTTTATTAAAGTTCTGTTGCAAAGACTATACTTCTATAATCCCAGATTTCGCCAAGGCTACACTGTTAATTTCACTTTAACAATAAACAAAAGAGTATATATGCGTGTGTGTGTCAAATACATGGCAGTGTGTGTAATCTTAAATTGGTTTAATGTCTTTTTTTGTGCAGTTTTAAAAAAATATTAGCATTCTGCACTCCTTCACTATATAAACTACTAGCTGTACCCGGCAGACGTTGCCCTACTCTTAGAAATAAAAATCTAGAACCCGATTGCTGCGACATTTACCGGGACCAATAGTTACTTTAAACCATTCTCGGCACCCCTTAGCCACTCACACCCATATTGCCCCTGTCTTCTATGGCATTTTTTGGGGCCCATGCAAGGGAGTGGCGAGTCACCGTCTGCCCATTTTTCCATGTTCCCTGAACATTGCGACGGGCAGGCGCCATAGTCCCCATATTCCCAGACCCCTAGTACCACTAGCAGTTCACCCCAATAGCCCGGTACTTTTTGTCCTTATTTCCCACAATAGTCCTACACTGGCCGGGGCTTGTCCTTAGGTGCATTACTATATGGCGTAGACAGGGATAATCGCCGGTCAGTGTCACGCCACATTTACATTAAATTTGTCAAGGGGCCTCTATGTGTTGGCCTTCCCATGGCCCCACGCGAGCCCCCCAAAAGTCCGGGCCATTTTCATGACCCGTGGTCTTGAAAGACATACAGTACTAATGAATACTCTAGCCATTAATTTCAAAATTTTGTACACTCTTAAAATAAGCTATTTTGGACACAGGGCCCTGGAAGCCGTCGACGCGGCGTCTTCATTTCAAAATTTCTTGTCTATTCAGGGTGCATTTCAAATATTAGCTACGCTCAACTTGACTTCCTATATGTACCCAAAATCAATAGACGTGTTTGGTAAGTTTACTCAAATAGTAGTAGTAGTAGTATCGAATAAGTTATAACATATAATCGAATACAATGCAAGAAAACTTAACTTATTTGTATTGTATTCTACTCATAGTCCCTCAAGACTATAAGTAGAATACTGAGCCCAGATCACCGTCTAGAAGACGTGTAGATTGTTTGTGCCATAATCATATTTCTTTGGAAACTACTAGAGACACGTTCCGGTAGTAGCTCACAACGCCCAATGCTCCGCCAACCGTTCCACATGGCGACGACGATCGTTATGGTCGTGGCAAATACGTCACTAGTGACGTCATCATTTTCGATCACCCGTTTCAAGAGGTGGGTCGAAGTGGGCGTTGACCACAGAGTAATTCTCTCTATCTATTGACATTGAAAAAGGCGCGATTTTCAAATCAATGAATGGCATTTGTGTATTTCGTCGTTTATGACGTCAACGCCCCATAATCGGTTCCACTAGGGCTACGTACCATTTGGGACTCACAACGACCACGTTCACGACCGCGATTTATCCCGTTCCACTTGTTTGCCGGCGTTACAATCGTAAACCCTAATGGAACGGCTATTCGACCCACCTCTTCACATGGGTCATTGTGAGCGAAAAAGATGACGTCATTAGTGACGTTTTCGCCACGACCACAACGACCGCGGTCGCTTAGTGGAACGGCTAACGGAGCATTTTGGGCGTTGTTAGCTACAAATGGAACGCCCTGTAGAGTTTATGACTGTAATGAATCAGCCAAATGTAACAATTTAAACAATGTTAACCGTATCATCTCTAACCCCTATTTCTCTTTTTAGATGGTCAGTATTTTGACCGCATAGTGGTGGGTGGCGGAACTGCCGGCTGTGTGGTTGCCACCAGACTGGCGCAGATGGACAGGACCAAAGAAGTGCTTCTGATTGAAGCCGGTGGAGATCCACCTTTCGAGACGACTGTGCGTAAAGCTTATAATTATATTTAATTGCCTAAAAACATGCAAACAGATAAGTGGTCCACCTGATAGAAAATAGTTACCCATGGACGTTGCCAAGGCGTTGCTACTCTCTACAATAAAATAGTGAATATGGGATATGGAGAATAAGGTAGGAGAGATGGCATAGGGAGGGTCGGGATGAGGAAATAAGCAGCTAGTAGGGGAAATAGACCAAAAACATTTCAGGTGCTCAGATAGCTGGTACCTATCTCGGACAAAGAATCATTATGGAGAACCAGTGCGGTCACGTAGCCAGCCTTCTGAGCACCTTTACTGTCTTAATTTGAACCCTAAAAATAAAAAATATCATTATTTTTTTTAGCTTCCACCATTGATGCTGTATCCCCTAAGATCTCGTAACGACTGGCTCTATAGTACCACCAAAAACGACTTCTCGCAACTGGGCAACGAAGGCCACATTTCCACTATCTTTCAAGGCAAAATGTTAGGAGGCACCAATAATTTTCCTTACATTCTTTATTCTGTTGGCAATCAACATGACTACGACGAATGGGCATTAAAGGTAAAATCCAAATCTTGGAATTGGGAGGGCGTCTTTCCTTACTTTAAGAGATCCCAAAGAATCGAAGATAAGGACATCGAAAATTCCGAAGACAGATACGCTTTTGGATTAAATGGCCCCGTTGTAATAACTAAGGACATGTTACCAGTAACACGCGAATTCATACCAGCCTTCGCTGAACTTGGTATACCAACTCCAATTGACAGCAATGGTAATCGTACCATAGGTTATTGTCCCACACTTTTCACTATTGGCGAAGGGATGAGACAAACCAGTGCGCAATCTTACCTTGCCAGATTCAGATTAGATAATCTTAAAGTTCTAAAAAATGCTACGGTAACTAAAGTTATAGTTAATAACAACAAGGTTGCCACTGGTGTTAGAGTTCAGAGACGCGGTATAAAAGATGTAACTTTAAACGCAAGATATGAAATTATATTGTCAGCTGGAGCTATTAACACGCCTAAAATTTTACTGCACTCAGGCATTGGTCCTAAAGCTCACTTATCTAGCAAAAATATACCTGTGGTAGTGGACCTTCCAGTGGGTCGAAATCTCTTAGATCACGTAGCAGTCCTTGTTGTTTATGACTTAGTTAATTTAAGAATCAACCCGATACCAACTAATCCACATATATATGCACAACCTTCTTTTACTGGTTACGTTGCTTTGGATAGGAAAGCCGAAGTGCCAGACTACGAGACTTCAAACTTCCTTGATTTTCCCTCAAACCAGATGGTGTATTGTGTTGCATCATACGACTACACATTTGATATTTGTAATAACTTATTTTATAAAGAAAATACGAACCAAGTACTCTGGACTCTTGTGACTAGTCTTCATCCTGAATCAAGGGGGTATGTTGAGTTAAGAAGTAATAATTTTAATGACAAACCAATAGTGAATCCAAGATACTTGTCACATCCAAAAGATTTAGAGAATCAAGCTAAGCATGTTCGTGATTTCATAAGGGTGGAAAACACAACATATTTTAGGAGAAATGGCGCAAGATTTGTAGATCCAAGATTAGAAGAATGTCAAAGGTTTGATTTTAAAAGTCTAGACTATTTGAAATGCTACATTAGGTATATGATGGCACCTCAATGGCAATTCAGTGGAACTTGTGCCATGGGGCCCGTTGTTGACCCTAGAATGAATGTCCGGGGTACACGAGGACTGAGAATAGCCGATGCCAGTGTGATCCCTGTGAATATCAGTGGAGATATAGAGGGTCCTATCATTATGCTGGCGGAGAAACTAGCTGATATTATAAAAGAAGAATATTATGGTAGCTTTTAAAACATATAAATACCCAGTCTTGCCATAAATATTGTAACAAAGATTTTTTTTCCATTGCTAATAACATTTATAAGTTTTACAGTGTGTTAGCTTAATACATAAATATAAAACAATTTAAAATATAAAAACCTTATTCGAAGTGGTCTCCATTGGCTGCAAT
Source organism: Dendrolimus kikuchii (assembly GCA_019925095.2). Taxonomy (NCBI): domain Eukaryota; kingdom Metazoa; phylum Arthropoda; class Insecta; order Lepidoptera; family Lasiocampidae; genus Dendrolimus; species Dendrolimus kikuchii. The sequence goes on from CM034398.1 coordinate 1,402,589, forward strand.
ACAGTCCTTTAAACGTTGAGGCCAGTTATCAATAGAAGCACGCACTCTTTCCATGGGAACATTATTCACTGCCAATCGTATGTATTGTTTTAGGGACTCCAAATTATCATGGCGTTTAAAGCAAGCCGTATTCTCTAAAACTGACCATAAATCATAATCCAGCAGATTAAGATCGGGACTGGACGACGGCCAGTCTTTAGCTCTGATGAAGTCCGAAACGTTCGTTTCCGACCAAGACTGCGTGGACCGAGCTTTATGACCCGGCGCCGAGTCTTGCTGGAAAGACTATTCTTGGTTATTGAACATGGTGTTGTTAAGGGGCTTAACTACCTTCTCAAGAATGGTATCTTGATACACTTGTGCCGATGTTTTGATACCTTTTTCACAAAAGTATGGCTCAGTCACATCTTCATAGCTAACACCCCACCAAACCATCACTGAAGACGGATAATACCCACGTTGCACTCTGTCGACTAATTGAGAAGCTTCCTTAGAGCTTTGAGCATAAATGCGGTCATTTTCTTTGTTAAAATGTTGCTCAATTGTAAAAATGTTCTCATCCGTAAACAAAATTTTTCTGTGACCTCCCTTTGCGTACCGCTTCAGTAGTTGTTTCGATTTTACCACCCTATTCTTTTTTAAATTATGTCATCTTTTAAAATACGCGACATGGTTCTAGGTGATATCTTCATCTCCCGAGATAAAATCTTTTGCTTTCGGACAGGATTTCTTCGAATTCTTTCCCTTACTGATTTGACCAACTTTTTTGTACGAACACTACGTGGACGGCCAGTTCTTTTTCTGTCACAAACAGAAGAGGTCTCATTGTACCTATTAATAGCCCGGACAAACAATTGACTAATACCAAGCGTATTGAGAGTTTTAAAAATTGCATTTGTCTTTATCGCCCCACTCCATTTTAATATCGCAAAATGTTGTACAATGTATTGGCGCCAAAATGAGAAAACACAATGAACAATCATATAAAAATGACAGATTCCAAATTCAAATGTAATATTTTGTTTCTTTTTAATTGTAACAGTATTTATGGCCAGACTAAGTATACATACACTTATAAAATATGTAGTTTAAGTATGTTTTTTATGTTATACCTAATAATCTGCACCACCTACATCGCCATATTAGGTTCAACTATTCCTTAAGTTAGGTTGCCTGGAAGAGATTGCTTTAAGCGATAAGTCCCTACTATAACGTGCATTTTTTAAATTATATATTTGGTGAGGAATAAAGTGTTATCTATCTATCTATCATATTGCTGAGCTTGGTTGAATTTTGAGGTATATTATGTACCTAGTTACTTTTAATTGTGTGTGTTTTTTCACGGTATGAAATAAATATGTTTCTTGCTTCTTCTTTTATTTCCTTAATTTTATATTTATTTTTTATCTATGTCCTTCCATTTATGTAATCTCCAGTCATTTCATGCTAAATTAGTTTTGTTTATGGTGTTAAAAATAACGCCGTTAATGACTTGCTGCATTATGGGGTATATACATTGTACATACGTTATCTATCAATGTTAACAATGCCGCATCACAAATAACGCCAACCACTAACATTATCCCAGATGAAGTAGAAACATAGTAAAAAATTATTTTTCAAAATCTTACAACGGCAAGAACTTTTATAATAAACTAGTGGCCCCGGCAGACGTTGTCCTGCTCTGAAAAAATAAAAGTCTAGGACCCGACCCCAGCGCCACCTACCGGTTCCAATTGTGGATTTAAACCATCCGGGAACCCACTCAAACACACAAAAACAAAATCACCAAAATCGCTCCAGATGATTAGGAGGATTCTAGAACCCGATCTCAGCGCCACCTACCGGTTCCAACGGGATATAAAGTATCCTATACCATCTCCTGGTTCTAAGCTACGTTCCCACCAATTTTCAGTCAAATTGGTATAGCCGTTCTTGAGTTATTAATAGTGTAACTCACTCAACTTTCTTTTATATATATAGATACAATCAAGAATCTTATAAGTCTTTGAATGCAATATAGCCAATAATCCAATTAAAGTTTTAATGCACATTTTTAAAATCTTAAATTTTTAAACAGTCTAAAAGAAAAATTAATTGAACAATTTTAATAAATGTCTATCAAATTATTATATACAGCCTTAGAAAATACATACATACATACATAACTTCACGCCAGTTCCCTTGCCGGATAGGCACGAACAACAGAGCGCCATTTAGGCTTATTCTTACACACCTCACTTGCCTCTTTGACATACATAACTCTTGTCATGCAAGCTCGTCTGTTCTTAAGGCTCCTGACATCACCTTCTGCTAGTACACGATCAATTTGATCATGGAAGGTGTGCCGTGGCCTTCCACGACTTCTGCATCCATCCACTTTTGCATTGTATATCTGTTTAGTCATTCTTTCATCATGCATTCTTTCCACATGCCCGAACCACCGGAGCATTCCTTTCCTTACCTTCACCCCGACACTCTCTCATACATATATATATATACATACATACACACATGCAAAACAAGCAAAGCAATAGTACATGTCTTGTCATGTTGGTTTAGGAACATTCCAGAACAAGCCGCACCTACAATTTGAAATTGACGAATTGTATGACGACAATAGTATAGGTGATCGATGTAGTCAGGGTCCTAATAGGCAATGACAAGTCCATGGTGGTAACACTCCGGATGTTGAAAGGAAATTGACGGCGTTTAACATACTCCAATGTTGTTTCCAATTCGTGGCGCAGCGATTCGTCTGGAACATCGATTATAATTAAAATATCAAATCAAATCATGTATTGCATAAAAACATGGTGGATATACAAAAGGTGTTGACATTTTAATAATTGTCACTTTTTTTTTGCCGGTTCGGGGCATACTATTTTTTGTCACTTATATTATAGTATAGTATAGTATTTTTTTTTATTGGACTTGACTTGTATGTTGTTGGTCCGAAGACCTTACAACTTTACCGGGGTGTTTGGCAACTTGCTCGAGGGAGCTCCCTAAGGAGTTCTACCTCGGCTGGACTGTTGCCATGCCACGCCATACAAAGCACTAATTGAGAACGGGCGACGGGTAATATAAAGCCCGAGGGGAAGGATCCCGGCGGCCCGGGATCGGTGGTTCGCGGCGGCCTACGCTATCTTACTGCCGTTTCGCAACGTGTTATGGCTGGGAGAGAAGAAACGGCGAAAGAAACTTCCCAGCAACACGCCTAATCTATCCTGTGGCTATGTCTACTAGCATCTACAGTGATCTTGATTGGCGGCGCCTGAGACGCCGCCGTCTGTGTCTGTCTGTCGGTGCCTGCCAGCCTGCCGTCCTAACCGCGGGCGGACTGATCCGGGCCAGCCGTTTCGTAATAACGTCGACCCTGTCCGTCAGAACGTTACGCGGTCGTCGTACGAGAGCCTTTCGACGAGGCTTATAATCGGACGCGGACACGACGAGCGGATTTCGATGGTGCGGCGCGAGATCGAAATACTTACGCGAGAGCGACGTAATGTACTTTTTGATGGAGGGAAGCTCCAGATCGCGGTGGAGGTCGACGTTACGCATATAGAGGGGAGCCCCGAAGGCTCTGCGCATGAATTTATTCTGCACGATTTGCAGTTTATCTAAAAGGGCAGGCTTGGTATGGCCGAATACCACACTCGCGTATGTCATGATCGGGTGGAAGTATAGTATAGTAAGTCGTGGTAGCGTAATGGCTAGCGCACGCGTCCCAAACTCAAAGGGCGCGGGTTCGATCCTGGACGGAACGCAACGCACCACTTAGGCACTTTTCTGACCTAATGTGCATATTGTTACAATTACCACGTGCTAATAACTATGAAGGAAAACATCGTGATGCAACGTGCACATCGAGATAATCGATGTGTTAAACCTGCCAAGCCGCCTTGGACAAGCGTGGCGGGTATGCTGTCCGTTCCCCTATAGTGGGAGGCCCGAGCCCAGCAATGGGACATTTATGGGCTGTTATTAATATTACTATATTATGATGTCAAAGAAGCAAATGAGGTGTGTAAGAATAAGCCTGAATGGCGCTCTGTTGTTCGTGCCTACCCCGCAAGGGAACTGGCGTGAAGCTATGTATGTATGTATGTACTATATTATAGTATTCGTGCCGTTTGAAGTTGAAACTTTAGGTCCTTAAACTTTAATTATTATTACTAACAGTGTTTAAGGTAGCTCTTTCTATAAAATTCTGAAATATATCCAGACCGTCATGTATATTGCTACATACTTATACTAACCCCCTTATTCACAATAGTTATACTAAGTTTATAGGCTCGTTAAAAATTCTTAATTTTTCTCGATTAATAGACATAATTAAAACTAGGTTATAAAGGTTTTAAGCGCGACATTTTATTTATTAAAGTGAAACTTCTATATAAACGGGGGGTCTTAGGATTTTTCTGTCACGAAAAAGCGTTACGGCCGTGTGGAGGAGCGGCTTAAATTTAGACTAGACGTGGTGAGAGGCGACATAATTTTAGAGTATACTATGGATGCGTTTTTTGATTCCGGGACGAATTCAGTTTTTTTTTTGTTTGATAAAATAAAATATGTTTAAATAAAAAATGCATTCATTAAAATGTACCTACCCTAACCAAATCATAATTTGCAGTAAACCTGCGAAAAATCGAAATGTGTGCTAGGATACATAGTAGAAGTGAAACTTCAACGGACAATTGGAAAAACGAATCGCAACAAAATTTTAACTTGAAGTTTTACGGGCAAGTTTTCAAATTGGACAAGTACATTAACAATCTGCCCGTAAAACTTCAAGATAAAATTTTTATTGCGATTCGTTTTGCCACTTATCCGTTGCCATTTTTAATCCGACGTTTCGGCCAGTTTTCAGTAGCCCTGGTCACGTCATAAACCGTTAAAACGTAGTTTTAACTCCGATAAAAAGTATCTGGACGCCCCAGGTAGCCTCCGAGAAGTCTTCAGCAACGTCAAGAATCTGTAGGACTTCCTGGAGGACCTGAGCTTGATGGTGTAAACCCTCATCCACCCTCGCACGCAAAATAGGCGCTATTTCGTCGAGTTGCGGAAACCGCCCGCACGTAAAAGAAGAAGAAGAGAACTCCAATAAAAAAACCATGATCGCATTCCGAATATTATTGTATAACTCCTTTTAAATGAGTTTATAAAACTCTTTATAAGTTAAATAAGCTTTTTTAATTACAAGCTTTTGAGATCCTATATATTATGTAGCAGCAGAGTGCTAGCCAAGACAAGTAAAACAAGCCCAAACACGACGGGTCTATCTTGTTTAGTACAGGAGTTCCTATGGCCACCTTCCGACTCCATCATCAGATCAGCTCCATGGTACCATATTATTGCATCGTCACGCGATATACATATGCGTGCAAAATTTCAGCTCAATCAGAAACCGGGAAGTTGGCCAAATTTAACTTGCAAGATTCCACCCGAACTTACATACATACATAAGTACATCCATTGCAAGTGAAATAAAAGCTTGTAAAAAAGGGATTTTAATAACACTTATAAACAAAATATAAACATAGTGACCTGACCAGTAACTTTTTAGAATTTTTATTTATAATTCGGTAACTACTTGGAGGGAATTTCCTAACAGGGTTATCCCTCAACGACATGAGGTCATTTAAGAAGTACGTCATAAAATGTCATGAAAGCTGACAACGCGTTGGCGACTGCTATTTCAACATCTTGACGTTGCGCCGATAATTTAAAGTACGTTTCAAATTCGTATTCTACTAAATAAGTGGAATATTTTTTTTATGTTTAAGGCTTGGCAACTAGGCCTTTAAGCCAGGCGTCGTTGTATTGTAGGCTACAATCGACGTCATTCAACGGAGTCCTTGTGAAAACTCGAAAGGCCACGTTTGGCTATATAGTTCAAATTCTCGCAAAAACACATAATTACTACTCAAAAACTATCAATATACATACATAACTTCACGCCAGTTCCCTTGCGGGATAGGCACAAACAACAGAGCGCCATTCAGGCTTATTCTTACACACCTCACTCGCTTCTTTGACATTTAGCTCTTGTCATGGTCCACGTGTCATGCACGTTCGTCTGTTCTTAAGGCTCCTAACATCACCTTCTATCAATATCCTATAACTATTGTTCATTTTAGAGTAATTTTACACATTTTTAGAAAATAAAACTGCACAGCACAACGTCCCCTTTCAGTTCCCGCCAAAAACTCTTAATAAGTGGAATAATAATAGAAAAAATTGGTATTACCATCAGGAAAAACGGCCTTAGCCGATATAAATATTGATAAGCCATCAACATTTTCAACATTTGTTTTGCGTGTTTTTGCTTAAACATATTAAATGGCAACTCCAATGGGTCACGCCATTGGAGTTGGCAGAATACCTAAATATTGAGACCAGAGAGTCAGGTGATTTTGAAGAGATAGTAATAGAAGAGTTGGGCCCCTGGTGTTGTAATCGGCGGCGTTGACCACCTTCTATCAGGTGGGTCGTCTGCCATTTCCGTCTCGCCAATACTGTGGTGTGTGAAAAGTGGCTACTGTCGCCTGTAGTCGTTTGCAACAACGATAAAGAGAATTAAAGAAAGTATGATAGAGAGGAGTCAGAGGGAGATAGGATAGGGAAGATAGAATAAAAGAAGGGTCGCAATAAGCTATCGGAACTATGACTTATTGCATAATAGAGTACTAAACTTGAATTAAACTAAAACTTATAAAAGTTTAGATACGATTGGCATCCAAGCGTGCTGACAAAATTATTATTCTAATGTCTATGATAATAATTCAATAAATACTTAAATCTAAGAAGGTATTTGTTTTAGTAATACATGGTAATAGGTGATTATGACAAGACATAAGAAAATAAAAGTATTTTAGAATTGTTTTGATTAAAAGTAAAAAAAAGACTTCACCTGAACACTGCATACGTTGCTTATTTATCATAGATTTCATGTTATTAACATCATTCACAGCGATGTCACAAATGACTGCAGTTATTGATATTACTGCAATATTGTAGATCATTTCTCCGAAGTCGAAAATTAATATAAAACTATCAACCTTAAAAAAGAAACATGTAATAACAAATTTGAATCGCGCGTTTTTGTATCGTTCGAATAAATTATACTTTTTTTAAAGGATTTTATGGCTTGGCAACTAGGCCTTTAGGCCAGATCTTAGATTCAATGTAGTTTCTTCATTTTCTTAAACCTATGTGTAGCACAGCTGAGCAGTAGGTTATCAGCTAGTGCCATTAAACGGAGTTCTTGTGACAACTCAAAAGGCCACATTTGACCATACAGTTCACATTTCTCACAAAACACATATATAATTACTACTCAAAAATTATCTATATCCTACAACTATTGTTCATTTTAGAGTAATTTTACACATTTTTAGAAAGTAAAACTGCACAGCACAACATCTCCTTTCAGTTCCCGCCAAAAACTCCTCGAATAAATTACGCAGCGTAGAGTCCGCGCCACCAAAGAAATCCCACAAACAAGGCGCCGCAAACGCTGTGTTTAATCCTGCCAGAATATTTAGTTTTTTTTTCTCTTCATTTGGCTAGGCACGGTTTGTGTATTCAGCCAGAGTCATGTGGTAAATGTTTATTGACTATCAGAAAACGAGGGAAACAAATCACGAAAAAATACAAAATTATATCGAAAATTTTGAAAACTTGAAAATTTGAAAATAATTAATAAATATATACAGACAACTAAAATTAAAGCTTTATTTGGTTATTTACAATAAATGAATTTAATACACTATATACATCAAATATACAATCCATAAGCAATAAAGAAATACAAGTTGGAAGAGGAACGGGAATATTTAGTTGCTAATCCGTAAGTATTTTTTTTTCCTCTCTAATGGCTTCCGCGGTTAGCGTTCCGCCACCGACAAATCTTGATCGTCTTGAAGAACTTATTCAACGTATTCAGTATCATATACAGGAAACAGGGTTTTTACTTTAACTAAAGAATTAAAACGAGGAAACTTTTATGAAAATACAAAAAAACCGCATAAACAAAGGAATTTGGAAAAGGAGAGGTTCAGAGAAGGAACTGGAAAGAATATTGTTAAATATTATATATTTATGTACAAATGTATTATTAAATGAAAATAAATAAATAGTTAAGTAAGAAAAAATATTAAATCTTAATATCATTATTTACAATAAACATACGATAAACGATAATTCAAATGATTATTTGATGATAAAAGGATTTGGATAGAAGTGGGTAAAGGAATGAGAAGCTGTGTGAGACCTTGGAAGAGCTGTGAGTGATCATATTTTGTACAGTTCAGGAAAATGTCATTCACGTCCTCCACTTCACCCGTAAGTAGATGTAGGTAATTATTGAATAACATTCCAAAATATTCCATAGTTAAAACGGTAAATTTATTTCCTGGCTACTCTACGAACAAAAACTATCAAATAGTGGAGCTGCCATTTTTAGTTCCTTTATTTTCCGGGGAACTTCTTTTGTGGCGCGAACTCTAGTAATGTCTTTCGCTAGTGACCGTCAAAAGAACTGTGTCCATACAACCTTGTCAGTTGTATAATTTTTCAGTACAGCTCGGCCAAATTGTAAGTGTTTGATTTACATCAAAGCTAGGAGTGGACTCGTGTGGATTTGAAAAATCGTATTAAAATTTAGGGGATGCCCTGTTCGTTGCACACGCATTCCGATTAACACAACATTAAGAGTTCTAGCTGCCTACAATTGTACAACCATGATTTAAAGAAAGTACCTAATTATGTGAGGAGCAAATATATAGGTATTGCGCCAGTACTGGGTGCAAGAACATTTTTTTTTTTTAATTACTTACCTTATTAGCATAATTACTCGCAATTCGGTACATATATAGAACGGTTCTGAGTAGTCCAAACATCAAAGACTTGAGCAACTAAAATTATAACATTATCTATTACAGTAGACATATTTCGAAATATAATTATAACTTAAGACAAATAATAAACCAAGTGAATGTATAAAGTGAAAAGGGAATAGTAAAAGAAACATATCCTCTAGCATTACAGAAGCAAGTGAGGTGTGTAAGAATAAGCCTAAATGGCGCTCTGTTGTACGTGCCTACCCCGCAAGGGAACTGGCGTGAAGTTATGTATGTATGTATGTATTACAGTGTCAAAAGATCGTAAAATGCATTGCATATTTCGTGGTGAATATGAAATTGAAAACTTTATAGACTCTGTGGCTACGTTCCATTAGAGACTCACAACGATCACGTTCACGACCGCGATTTTTCCCGTTCCGCTTGATTACCGGCGTTACAATCGTAAACCCAAGTGGAACGGTTATTCGACCCACCTCTTGACATGGGTTTCATTTTGGGCGAGTTTTTGGCGGGAACTGAAAGGAGACGTTGTACTATGCAGTATTATTTTCTAAAAATGTGTAAAATTACTCTAAAATGAACAATAGTTGTAGGATATTGATAGTTTTTGAGTAGTAATTATGTGTTTTTGTGAGAAATGTGAACTGTATAGTCCAATGTGGCCTTTCGAGTTATCACAAGAACTCCGTTGAATGGTGTGGATTGTAGCCTACAATACAACTGCTCCTGGCTTAAAGGCCTAGTTGCCAAGCCTTAAACATAAAAAAAGAGACTCACAACGATCACGTTCACGACCGCGATTTTTCCCATTCCACTTGCTTGCCGGCGTTACAATCGTAAACCCAAGTGGAACGGTTATTCGACCCACCACTTGACAGGGGGTGAACGGAGCATTTTGGGCGTTGTGAGCTACTAATGGAATGCGCTGTGTTTGACGAAATAGAGGGCTTACTTTCAACGTCTTTCTCGATCGTTTTCGTTATACAAAGTATTTTGCTTGTTTTTTTTAATATTAAATGCATTTCCATTGTATATATTCGGTTTATTTTTGTATTATATGACCTACGTTATAGTAGTTTTACAGAAATCTTTATTGTTTATTTCTTGTATTTAAAATTTCATTAACTTTTTCGGGCTGACGAAAACGAACGAGAAAATGTAATTGAAAGTAAGGCCTGAGGTCCTACAGACGCGGCGCTATCGTAGGGTCGTGCAACGGAATTTTAGAAATATAGAACAATAATATAATGTAACATTTACTTTAAAACACCTGATAAAAACAACATAGCAACGTAGACTGGGATGATCTGTTATAATTAGTTCCATATTTTGCCACGGGGACTTGTTTCGTGAGACGCATTCTATACTGAATAAATTTACGCGGCATTTTAGTTTTATCTTTTAAATTTGATCTGACTCTTCGCAACTGTACTTTGCTTGCTACTGTATATATTTTTTTTTACATTATTTTAAATTTTATTTCTGAATATGATTTTGTCCTATGTTTCTGTATTTTTTCGGTTAATAAATAGCGTTTACAGAAGACATCTAAGAAACAAATTTATTATAGATAATAATGTAATACCAAGTGTATACGAGAGATGATGTACTTACACATACAGACGGACAGAAAAACAAACAAACACTTTGTTTACGAAATCTTTTAACTTTAAAAGCATACTGACCAATATATATAAAAACTTCCCCATTGATTGTAAATTATCCAACACAAGTTTGTAATGTAGCAATACTTTCCTAGTTGCAGAAATGCTATTTGCACATTCGTTCCTTCCAACTATATTAATGGGAACCATAATCCTGTTCATGCAACGTTTAAATAACATAATTCTATAATATATCGATGTAGCAATTACATAGACTGTCAAATAATTAAAATCACACGAGATGAGAATAGTGTCGACACTCAATAATAGAAAAATCGTGGTCTTAGAGCCATATTTCATTATTTGAAAAACTATAAATATTGTTCTGGCTACAAGAAATATAAATATTTTAAGCAATACACGTTTAGGAAGTAACAAAATTTTTCTTTTCCACATTACTACATCATTACTCATCATAACATTGCAATATTTTTGATAACAACTATCCCCGTAAACTATATTAAACAACACATTGAAAGAAAATTCTGCGAATGCACAAATATGTGGTGTTATTAATAATTTTTGATCAAATGATCTGAATATACTTAGAGACGTAATTAATAATACAAAAACGCAGTATAATTTGATGAAAGAATTCAAAATCCTCGAAGAAGTTATCTTGCAGTAATTACCGCATAAAAGTAGTATTATCATGCAAAGTTTAAGAAGTGATATGCTTTTGGAATATTTCCGCATTATTATTGTACTTCGATTTCACGGTGTACTATAAACGTGTGTGTTCCGGAATGAGTAATTATAGTAATAGATACAGTGTGTTCTTATACTACTATTAATTTATAGAGGACGAATATATAGAGACCCCATCTGATAAAGATGGAGAATACAGCCCACCATTTTTACTCTTTACCAATGTATTAACTTGAAACTCAACGAATTTGTCAGGATTTTCTATATTGAAGAACCTACTGCCGTTACTGAGGGTGCCACCATAGATGCTGTCCCACGGAAAATAAAGGAACTAAAAGTGACTGCTCCGCCATTTGTTTCTAATGTAGCCAGAAAATAAATTTATAGCTTTGTCGAATATTTAGTATATATTTTTCAGTAGTTAGCTAAATACATTTAAGGATCAGCGGCTAACTACTTTGACAGCATAATTTACGGCGATTGCAAAAAAGCGTCTGAAGGCCATTTTTTGTGGTGACTAATACGGAAACCGTCATTGAGTGCCGCAATCTCGTATGCAGAGCAAAAGAGTTAATATATTGAAAAGAACTAGGTTTGAGACATCAAAACCTTTGCACACCTAGCTAACCGCAACGCAGAGGTCCCGGATTCAATTTCTAGTATAGGAAACCCTTTCCATTACTTACTAAGTATCTAGAATAGGTTCCGAAATTATCCGTTATGAATAAACCAAAACTAAAGTGTTATTTTTTTTTACTGCATGAATTCAGCAGACTAGCAGTCGGCTCACCTGATGGAAAGCGATTACCATTACCTACGGACATTTACAACACCAATGTGCTGCAGGTCTCTTAGGGGAGACTGGATAGTTTGAGGATATTCAGTGTGTGTGTGTGTGTGTGTATGTGTGTGTGTGTGTGTGTGTGTGTGTGTGTGCGTGCGAGTGAGTGTGTGTGCGTGTGTGTGTGTGTGTTGTGTGTGGTTGTGATTGTCTGTCAAATAATGCAAAAAAAATTAGAAGCATTTGATTCAAAATAATAACGATGCATATATTATAACTCCGTGATATTTTCGCAACTATTTTTCTTACTACATCATCTCTGTATAATACTACCTCTAAGTAATAATTAATACCATTAATATTGAATTGTACTGTACTACGGGCTCATGACACTTTACAGAATTACTTTTACGTACGACATTTGCCCACTTACATTTATTAGGTTTAGTATGACTAGTTGTTGTTTGCGACTTTTACCAGTAGAACTTTTAAAAGATCAAAACGGCATTTTCAAATTTTTATGGCTGAAAATATTTTGAGAACGAAGTATAAGAGACATGAAAACATTAAAAATATAAAAACTGTAATTGAATAAAAAATGTCTTCAAGTTATTAAATATCTTTCTAACATTAAAATAAACGTGGCCAGGCCGTAAAGCTGGTATTACGCCTCACTTCTACAACCGCACAGCTCATCAACCACGGGATGTTCATCCCATTTCCTAGACCTTCCATGCTCAACTATGCAACGGCTCTCTAGAACATTTAACGATAATCTGGAGGGAACTTCGCGCTACGATTTTCCCCCAGCGTTATGATATGGGGTTTTCTAGGAAAGGCATTATAAAATTTCCTAGAGGTCGGCAGCGCGTTGTCGACTCCCCTTATGTTGCAAACGTCCATAGGCGACGGTAACTACTTTCCATCGGGTGGGTCGTTTGCTTGTTTGCCTACTTCAGGCAATAAAAAATAAAAAATCGATAAGCAAATTGAATCACTGGTCGAAAGTCTCGGAACTGAAAAGACATGACGGTATTTATGATATGAGATTATTCAATTTTATTTTTTGGTTGATCCATCCAAATTGAAAGACATACATGAACCGTCTAATATCGGTTTAACGGTCTAACCACGACTTGGATGCCAGATGCCAGTAACGCCGCGATAGTTTTTAGCGCCGGGTTATTTTCGCCGAGCAGATGCAAGGACGTCTAGCATGCTGCATATTTTATGGCAAGAAAGTCACGGGCGGACCAAAATGCTTGAGGATAATTCATGAAATAAGAACTTGGCACTGATTAAATATTAATACGTTGCGAAATCATGACTATCTAAATAAAAATGTTAAATATTATCATCTCAAAAAATGGAATATTAACGTCTCTATTGCTTGTAAACAAACTGAAGAGCTTTACTAATATCAATTAAATTATTACCTATTTAAAAGTTGTTATAAAATTACCTTAACTAGGTACTTAACAACTTCATACTTGTAAATCGGCTATTAAGGCTACGTTCGACAGGAGATTCAGAACTACCACTTTCACAACCTCGATTTTTCCCATTCCACTTGCTTGAGGGCGTTACAATCATAAACTCTAGTGGAGCGGATTATGAAGCGTTGATGTCATTAACGACGAAATACACAAATGTCATTGGTTGATTTGAAAATAGCTCCTTTTTTAAATATCACTCGATAGAGAGAATTAATGCTCTGTGGTCAACGCCCACTTCGACCCACCTCTTGAGATCGTTGTCAACGCTGTGTGATTGAAAATAATGACGTCAGTAGTGTAGTTTTGGCCACGACCATATACATAGTATCCAACTATCCATAGTAGTTTGTGACGACCATCCGTGGTCGCCATGTGGAACGGCTGACGGAGCATTTTGGGCGTTATGAGATTTTACACGAACGCGTCCTAAGTTCGCGCCAAAAATATTTGTCATTTTCTCAAACCGCCAATGGCTATTATTTTAATCTGTATGAACTAAATGCAACTGTCACTAATGTCAACTTGTCAATGGTGCCTGTTAGGTGTTGATGTGATTCAAATTGAGCTATGGAATAATTTAAATTTTAAAAGTTTTATTACGAATTGAGAGAGAACATATTTTGTTAGCAATGAATACCTCCACTTTCAATTCTAATATTAAAACAATTGTAAGTATAAACATAAAATGCTTAATAACAACATAGGTTATGTTTGTTCTCTACAATATATTGGTTTCTTGCAGGTATTCTCTGATAAATGTTTTGAGAAACACATAGGATGTGTATTTAGAAGTAGCAGCAAGTTTTCACTTTATCCACGTAGCCAAACAACGAGTAAAACACCAGAAAATATAGAAAACAATATTATAAATGTTAGTCAGAATGTTTTACTGTTTCATCCTATTTTACGGAAAATGTTGAATGAGTCCAATGGTACATATCTATCGTTACAAAAGGTTGCCGAAACCGCTAAAACGTCAGACAATCATGTGGAATTCCTAAAGATTTCAAGACAATATAGGTCGATACTTCGCGTCTGTATTGAAAACTTCCAAGAAGCTTCCCTACAAGAACAGGATGGTGTTTTAAAAAACAGTTTACTTTCCTACATAACGATTTTCTACTCTATAGAATGCATTTGGCACTTATGTGAGTTTTTATACATAGACAATATTCCTGGTGACATTGTATTACCATTTTTACTGGAATGGGTTAGATTCCATTTTCCCTGTCACGAGAAATCTGCAGCAGAGATCTTGGAGAACTGCGAGAGAGGATCAGAAGACCACCCGGAGTATTGGGACACGGTGATAGGAATGATTGTTCAAGGGAGAGTGGATGTGGCAAGAGCGCTTTTAAAACTGCACTCTGCTGCTGACAGTAATGAGTTCAAGCTAACTGATAATACATTGAGGAGTATGCCAGTTTACAGTGTAAGTTTTTTAAATATCTATATATATAAAAGAAAGTCGTGTTAGTTACACTATTTATAACTCAAGAACGGCTCTACCGATTTGGCTAAAAATTGGTGGGGAGGTAGCTTAGAACCAGGAGATGGACATAGGATACTTTTATCCTGTTGGAACCAGTAGGTGGTGCTGAGATTGGGTTCTAGAATCCTAATTACCTGGAGTGATTTTGTTTTTGTGTGTTTAAGTGGGTTCCCGGATGGTTTAGATTCACAATTAGAACCGGTAGGTGGTGCTGAGATCGGGTTCTAAAATCCTCCTAATCACCTGGATTGATTTTGGTGATTTTGTTTTTGTGTGTTTGTGTGGGTCCCTGGATGGTTTAAATCCACAATTGGAACCGATAGGTGGCGCTGGGATTGGGTCCTAAATTTTTATTTTTTCAGAGCAGGACAACGTCTGCCGGGCCACTAGTTATTTAAATAAATAAAAATAGCCTTTACTGCTGAAAGGACCCTTGCACTTGAGTTAGTTTATTACACTAATTAGTATCCAATTTCGCCTCCTTCTCAGCTTGTACTTTGACAAAGGCCACCCTCATGCTATTTGATGCTCACTTCTCTCTGTCCTTACAGGTTCTGGACCACAATGTCCCTGCTGTGTGTTTTAAATTGTCCTCCCATCTCTTATATTGTCGTCCCCTACATTTTTTTCCCTAGGTACCACTTTGCTATCCTATGTGTTCATTTGTTTTTACAAGCTTTTATTTAACTTGCAATGGATGTATCTATGTATGTATGTAAGTTTGGGTGGAATCTTGCAAATTAAATTTGACCAACTTCCCGGTTTCCGATTGACCTGAAATTTTGCACGAATATGTATATGGTGTGACAATGCAATAATATGGTACTATGGAGCTGATCTGATGATGGAGTCCGAAGGTGGCCATAGGAACTCAGACTACATATGGAGTACTGCTCACATCTATGGGCCAGAGCACCTGCTTACCAGACTAATCCCTCAACTCCATCCAGTGTTGTGCCATTCATATCGTCGACAATCTCAATACTAACAGGCGGTTTACAATCACTTAGCCTTCGAAGAGACTGTACCCCTCTGCCTATTCTACTGCCTGTATAACGGGGAGTGTTCCAAGGCACGGTTTAATCTGGTGACAACATCTCACTTTTACAAACGCACTGCTCGCAACGGGATATTCACCCCATTTCCTTGAGCTCCCACTCTCATTTATGCAATGGTTTTCTAGAAGATTTATTCCATGTACAATAACGATCTGGAGGGAACTTCCCGCTGCGGTTTTCCCTTTGTGCTACAATGTGGTTTTCTTTAAGAAGGGCGTTATAAAATTTCTTAGAGGTTGCAAACATCCATCAGCGACGGTAACCATTTTTCATTAGGTGAGCCATCTGTCTATTTGCCTGCTTCAGGCAATAACATTTTTTTTTGTTTCATGTGCATTCATTCATGACAATAAGTTTATTTTCTTCTTTACATTAGTTATATGTGGCTTATATCTAATTTAATGTAATGTAAAATATAAGAACTGGCCATTAGACAACTCATGTATTATTTATTTTCTACAGTTTGATATTGATTTTGCAGGTTTATGGTGGTTTATCAACCAATGATTTCACCATATCTTGGAAACATTGGCAGGCAGAATGCAGATCTAAACTCAGCAGTGGAGTACTAGCATCACAGCAAAAATTAGAGCTTATATTAAGAGTAAGACATTTTTGTTTTCTATATATTTTTTTTTTTAATAATAGTTATAAAGATACAAAGGCAACATTAATGTTTTATCCGTACAGGAACGGAGAAAGAATACAATTTCCTGCGGCCGGGCGGCCTGTCGTAAGAGGCGACAAAACAACCCACAACTAGGTAGTAGGGCATTTGCCCGACTGGATGGCTACCACCCCTGGTCTAAAGTATGTCGCCATAACAACCTTGAGTTGTGTTCCGGCATTAGCTACCACGTTCCAGTCTCCCTTAAGAGAGCAGCAGCGCATTTGTAGCACCTTTGGTGTTTTAAATGTCCATAGGCGATGGTAACCGCATTCCATCAAGTGGGTCGTCTGCCTGTCTGCTGAACTCCTGCAATAAAAAAAATGTACACACACAAATTGTAAGGAGGTTCCTATCTCTGTAGCCCTAACTGCTGTGTGGTACTAGGTAGTGGGTCCATCCAGGACCCTTTTTTTTTTTTTACAAGGGGAAATCCTTTTGCGGACCCCCCCTGGCGAGACTTCGGCGGGGGAGTGTGGGACTCGCCGCCTAGAGAAGCCGGAATACCCACTAAAACCCCTTGGTGCCACCTGACGCCATGAGCCGGGGTCACGGGATATGCGTGAGCTTTTCTTCCGCGACCCTGGCTGAGGGTCCATCCAGGACCCGCGGGCTACAAACATCAAGATTTTATATTTATTTTATTAATATTTTATTTTACTTATTTTTTTAAGAATAATTAAAAAAAAAAAGTAATAATAGGATGTTATCAATAATAATAATGCTTTTGCTGATTACGTTTTTTTTAGTACTTGTTTTGTTTTCCATGTTTATAAAATTATGAGCATTACCACTAACATCGGATATGTTGTATACTCGTATGTATATGTTGGTAAAACCAACATTCACCAAGTATCACTGTATCCTGTCACTAATAAAATATTTCAATTCAATTTAACATATCAAAAAATAACATGAAATTATTATTTCTAAATAAACTCACTACACCTGCACACACTTCACCCTTTTATGATAACTCTTTTATAGTGCAGGCTGTCAAACTTTGAAATGCGCTGCCTCTTACTGTCAGAGAGGCCAAAACATTGCCTACATTTAAGAATGCACTCAGAAACACTACTTTTTCTTAAATACATACATAACTTCACGCCAGTTCCCTTGCGGGGTAGGCCTTTCTTAAATAATTATGCTTAATTCTAATAAAATATGTAGTTCAAGTATGTTTATTTATGATATGCCTAATGATCTACACCACCTACATCGCCAGATTAGGTAAAACTATTCCTAAGCTAGGTTGCTTGGAAGATATTGCTTTAAGCGATAAGGCCCCCTATTGTTTCTACCATGACAATATTGTAATTGTATTTTTGAAATTGTATATTTGGTGAGCAGTAAAGTGTTATCTATCTATAACATTTATATATATGTATATATATATATATATATATACTAGCTGTCCCGGCAGACGTTTTTCTGCCCTGAAGAAATAAAATTTAGAACCCGATTGCAGCGCCATCTACCGGGTCCAATTGTGAATTTAAACCATCCTCGAATCCACTTGAACACACACAAAAAAATTCATTCAAATCAGTCCAGCCGTTTAGGAGGAGTTCACTGTCAACACACGTACAGAAGAATTTTATATATATATATATATTTATGTAATATTAATGAATTACAGTTAATAACCGGCGATTACATGGCGTTCGAGTCGATCCGGGGCCAATACAGTTCTTGGTTCGACATCCTGGGCGGGTGGGTGATGTTCACCTGCCCCTGGGCCAAGCGCCACGAGCTGGCGGCCGCGGCCGGCGCGTGCGCGGGCATGAGCGCGCCCCCCGCCACCTCCCGCCTCGACGACATGGTGCGCGCGCTGCTCGACGGGGACCTGCATCAGGTATACAGCGCTGTCTTCATTACAGCTCTTGAGACTACTTCACACTGCGCTTGTAATTTTCTAATTGACGTCCTCTGTGGTTGAGCGGGCTAAGCCTTTGCCGGCCTAACTCACTGCAACGAACAGGCTCCAGGTTGGATTCCTATGGTCTGGGTGTCTGGGATCGGCCCCAGAGTAGTCCGTTGTATATTACTCATAACACAAGCGTAACTTGCTTAATTTGGGGATATACAATATGTGTGTTTGTAAAAAAAAAAAAAATTCAAGTAGTTTAGTAAGTAAAATACTTGCTGTTGCCCAAAAATCGTTCGCACTACAGGCGAGTACAGTACACAAGTGAGTGACGTTTTGCAAGATGAATGTTCAAGGCAATAAAGTAAATAAGCTAATAAAGCTACTGGCAATCGCTTTTTTATAACTGAACATTCCACAAGCGTTCATGTTGTTATGCAGAAACAAATTTTAAAGTGGTTTCTTCGCTCCAGCAAAACGACATTTTGTGGTAGTAATGTAAGTAGTTCGTCCTTGTTTAAAACGGATGAACGAGAAGGAGTGACACGTGGTGGAAGGCGCTACTCGCCGAAAAGGATAGAACGAAATGGATCGATTGGATTAATTTTTTTTTTGTTCAGACATGTTTAGTTACTAAATTACTTGGTACTCGACTAAATCACTCGGTACTCGACTAAATTACTCGGTACTCGACTAAATTACTGGCGTAGTTTGAACTACGTTTTAGGGCCGGCTCGATCATTGTGTTACCACACAAATAATATATCGACGTGAACTGCTTAGTTTGGATCTAATCCTGTTACGTGATGAGTGAGGGATAGTCCACTGTCCCCTCCCCGATCCCATCTCCATACTCCAAACAGGGGCGTAGCTACCGCCGTATCAGCCTTATCAATAACACGGGGCCCCCGAAGTGTGTAAGCAAAAATTCCTAAAATGTTATTCACAATCTTTTAAAAATAATAACATATTTGAGAATAACTGCTGAGCCTGCAGGAACGGCTATCAGATTTGTTTTTACTGTCTATAGAGGCAGAAAATCTAGAAAAACTGAAATCGTCTTACGCTATAGATGATTTGATAAATTAGCTTGCTGGAATTGATTGATTTGAATATTTATTTTAAAAAAAAAGCATATATTAGTAGAAAACATTGGAAAGATGTAATAAATATACAGGTGTTATAACAATAATCAACGGTCTGTGCAGGTAATCCATGAAATCCAGCAGTTGGCTGACAACGGCTGGTTCGCCACCCACCTCACTGATATGCTGCACCACTGCGGGAAGCTCACTATTTTGGATAAACAACAGAACAAGTAAGTTCATAATAATTTACTTTGAATATGTGAATAACCCTTTTTTGTTCTTCTTCAAGTCTCCAGGCAGCGAATAAGACCTTATCATTCTCTTTACAGACATTTACTTAACAGATAACGTATTACTGTCCACATTCATAAGGATTTATGTAGTCAGATGCGCAAGTTCACTATAATAACTACTTAACTAATGCAAGCGTAAATTAGGCTTTTAATGTAATACAGACAACAATACTAAATGAGAATAATTATTAACAATTTTTTTTATTTTTTTTTAAATATCCACAATCAGTCGCAACCCGACTTTAAATGAATGGCTTGTGCTAATTTTTAATTAATGAGTGTGTTCTCCATTGAGAACACTACTCTTTGTTTTATGGAGAAGTCCTCTCCTGTAACTTTTGGATATCATGCCTTTTCAGCCGAGATGGGTATGTACGCTGCATTAACTTGGCTGCCAATTTATTTACATGCAGAGCCAATCGACATCTCTTAGCAAGTTCTCGAATTATTAAATGATGCAGATAATAAGATGAAACATATATAGTCTATGGTTATATATAGTCATAGAAAGCCTTGGCTATATATAGCCATACAAAGCCTTGGCTATATATAGCCATAGAAAACCTTGGCTATATATAGCCATAGAAAGCCTTGGCTATATATAGTCATAGAAAGCCTTGGCTATATATAGCCATACAAAGCCTTGGCTATATATAGTCATAGAAAGCCTTGGCTATGTACATATATTACAGAAAAATTATGTATGTAAAGATATATACAAGAATTACTGTTCAAAATTGGTTTATGGAACCTTATTTGTATCTGCAGTGTTACCTCTCGTTTACGAGACAGCCTTGTCCTGGAGTATGGTACACTACTAATGGAGCACAAGTCCTTGTGGTCGGTGGGATTGTCATACTTGGCCTCCTGCCCCCCTGAGGGCCTCAGGCGGGCAGAGCTCCTCTTAGAGCGGTTACCCCTGCACACCGAGGCCAGGGCCATGAGAGTCATCGCTGAGGCCAAGAAGTATGGACTGCTGGGAGTTGGTAAGTCGGCATTGTATCGTTGTTTTGAATCATAGTAGATATGTTTAACAACATAGGTAACAGAGTGGAAACCATGAGATAGGAAGACATAAAGGAAGTTGTCGATCTCCCCACAGGATCGATAGACATATACATAGAAAGAACTAGAAGAGGCCTAGAAAAGACAAGGTATGCTAATCTTTAACTTATGAAGTTAATTTACTAGCTGTGCCCGTGACTTCGTCCGCGTGTATTTTTTTTTTTTTTTTTTGTACCCTAATAAATTATAGCCCAAGTTACTCCTTATAATATCAGCAAAATCGGTCAAGCCGTTTCAGAGATTACTCGGAATATCTAGACAGAAACAAAAATTCTAAAAATTGAATTTTCGGATTATCCTAGTCCGAATTGTCCTCCTTGATTTGTTTACGTTTTTATTTTGACATTACACACAGACACTTCAATTTTATTTATGTATATAGATAAAAATGAATTGCTATCAATGAAGGCGATTTTGACTTTTTGATTTGTATCTGTGACTTGAATTTTAGGCATTCAGTGAGTCAGTGTACTTATTCATCGAGTGGAAAGTGTTCTGAAATTAGGGTAGGCTTATATTATAACTAGCTGATGCCCGCGACTTCGGCCGCGTGATGCGGTTTTTTAACTATCCCACGGGAACTCCTTGATTTTTCGGGATCAAAAGTATCCTATATGTTGACCGGGATATAAGCTACCACCATACAAAATTTCATTTAAATCGGTCCAGTCGTTTCGGAGATTAGCCGGTACAGACAGACAAACAGAGAAACAAAAAATTTGAAAAAAAATCTAAATTAGTTCTATTTCACTTCTTACATCTCCCTGACTCGGTTTTTAGCATTTTTTTTCACTGTACAGAAATTCGACCTCTACAGATTTATTATATATATAGATAATCTGAATCTAGGCTCAGTATTCTACTTATAATCTTAATATAATAATAATAATAATAATCGGCAGACAAACACACACATTGTATATCCCCAAATTAAGCAAGTTACGCTTGTGTTATGGGTAATATACAACGGACTACTCTGGGGCCGATCCCAGACACCCAGACCATAGTAAATAACGGAGAAAATACGTTTTTCCGAAATTTACTATACCAGGAATCGAACCCGGAACCTCTGCGTTGTAGTGAGGTACGCCGGCAAAGGCTTAGCCCGCTCAGCCACAGAGGCCGTCTTGTCTACGGGTAGAATACAATACGAATAAGTTCAATTTTCTTTTAATGCATTAGATTATTTATGAATTTCTTAATTGTACTAGCTTATAATTTATGTATTTAGAGTAGCTTCTGACCAGATCTCAGTACACTTGCAAAGGACACTTGGTTAACCCTCGCTGCGCAGTTATGGGTGGCATGCTGCGCAGTGACAGAACGTCTCAAGTGGTTTTTTTTTATTATTATTATGCATGATGAAAGAATGACTAAACAGATATACAATGCAAAAGTGGATGGATGCAGAAGTCGCGGAAGGCCACGACACACCTTCCATGATCAAATTGATCGTGTACTAGCGGAGGGTGATGTCAGGAGCCTTAAGAACAGACGAGCTTGCATGACAAGAGTTATGAATGTCAAAGAGGCAAGTGAGGTGTGTAAGAATAAGCCTAAATGGCACTCTGTTGTTCGTGCCTACCCCGCAAGGGAACTGGCGTGAAGTTATGTATGTATGTATGTATTATTATTAACATATCTACGGACTCGAGTTCCATACCTTTTTTTACTACTTAATTTCTATGAAAGATTTTACAGTCCATACACGCTTATTGTTTATTTTTGTTACTGTGTGTGACATTAATTTAGTGATTTTTATGTTGTGGTGTGCCTTAAGAATAACTTATTATATTAATTTATTCTAATTTTAATACTAAACTTATACTAATGTAGAGTGTATCTGTTACATGCTGGTGTTGTGAGGAAGTGCATGTGCAGTGTTGGCCTTATATCTATACTTATATATAGTCCTATCTAGTGCCATGTGTGTTGTTTTTTTCTTTTCTGTGCCTGGGTTATTAATTTTGAGGCTCTTTGTGTGCCTTGGTTTGTTTGTGGCGTGTGCGTGTAATGCAATGCGATGGTAGTGCGTGTTGATTGGAGTATGTGTATAAGTTTTATTGTTACTTATGTGTTTGTGACTTTGTGTGGTGTTATAATTGATTGTTTAATCGTTGTGACATGAAAAATTTTCAGTTGGTGTGTCAAGTGGTTATAATGCGATTCAAATGAGAATGGGATCGACTTTGCGCCATATTGTGACTTTAGATAATTAAATATTATATTAAGGCAATTTACTACTTATGCTCGATTGAAAGTTTGATATTTTGAATAATGCGCTTGTAAATAGTTAGATTCGACTCACCGATAGCTCGTTGTAGATTTTGATTTTTGAAGAGAGTGAAATGCAGTATCGTATAGACGGTGGCGCCACTCGTAGACGTGTCGGATTGTCGATTTGATTGACACTCACGAATTTGCAGTGACGTTTTAGACGAGCATCTTCGAATCGCGGGAATTTAAATACAAGCGTTTAATAGCAAACCCTACACTACTAATTTAACCTTCTTATTGAAATTTGATGTAAGACTATTTATTATTGATATGCAAATAAGTTTTTTTGCAAACCATACTTTTCGTGGTAGTATGTCGTGGTAGCGTAATGGCCAGCGCACGCGTCCCGGTCTCAGAGGGTGCGGGTTCGATTCTGGCCGGAACGCATGCACCTCTTAGTCAGATTTCTGATCTAATGTGCATATTGTTACAATCACCATGTGCTAACAACGGTGAAGGAAAACATCGTGATGCAACCTGCACATCGAGATAACCGATGTGTCAAACTTGGACAAGCGTGGCGGGTATACTGTCTGCTCCCTCCATAATGGGAGGCCCGAGCTCAGCAGTGGGACATTAATGGGCTGATATTATAAACCATACTTTTCAAGTGACATTTGACAGATAGAGGTTATTGACATTCCTATTCTTATTTGGATCGCACTATACTTGCTTTTGCAAGTTACTTTTTCCAACAAAATATACTTAGGTCCAAATGTCAATGGATGTAGGAATGAAAAAGTATACAATTTGCAGCTGGCCAACCTGTAGTATAGAGCGAGAAAAAAACCCACAGCTGGGTGGTGGGTAATTTGCCCGCCTGGATAGCTACCACCCCTTGTCCAGAGTATGCCACCATAACGATCTTGGGTTGTGGGTTCCAGTCTCACTTTAAAGAGCGGTAACACCTTTGGTGTTTTGGATGTCCGTAAGCGACGGTAACCGCTTTCCATCAGTAGGGCCGTTTGCCAAGGCTTCTCGTGTGTACAGTGCAGACGGTGTGCGCGTGCGAGTCAGCGCGCGAGCTGCGTGCGGAGCGCGTGGGCGGCGCGTTGGCGTGGGCGGTGCGTGGGCGTGGCGGCGCGCAGTGCGCCCGCGCCGCCCACGCCGCGCTGCGCCGCTACACGCGCACCGGCCTCCTGCCCGCCAAGGACCTGCTGCTCACCGCCGGACCCTCGCTGCTCATCACCGACGCGCTGCTCTTCCTCGGTATGCACACCCTCTATAACCATAAGATAGATAACACTTTATTGCTCACCAACTATACAATTTCAAAAATACACAATTACAATATTGTCATGGCAGAAACAATAGGCGGCCTTATCGCTTCAAGCAATCTCTTCCAGGCAACCTAACTTAAGGAATAGTTTAACCTAATCTGGCGGTGTACGTGGTGCAAATTACTAAATATATCATAAACAAACATACTTAACTACATATTTTAAGATTTTAGATAAATAAAATCCAAATCAAATCAAATCATTTTTATTGCGAACTAAGTGTAACACATTGGTCTTATTCAATATAGCTGAGAACTTATTACTTAGCTGACCTTTCATAGCATCGCAGTATAAAATTACTTAACCTATCTCTATATAATATTTTCTTAAGTTTTCGCGACTTGTATACATAATATTCAATAGAGAATAGAGAAGATGGTTGGCAAGTACCACCTGTTTGGGATCCAATTATCAAAACTATTAAGACCCAAACCCAGCAAAAACCAGCTGCCAGACCTCAGGACACTGTGAGCTCTTTCTGCGTACAACGGAACACAAACCAACTTGACTGATAATTACTTTTATTTTTCCTTCCACCCATTTTAATATTAGATAAAATTATTAGAGCTAGGCATGTTTGCTGAAGAGTTTCTTGCGCCGCTTCTTCTCTTCAAGCCATAACATGTTGCGAAGCGGTAGTAAATTAGATTAGGCTCCCATAGAGTAAATAATAACCATAAACAAAATTAAAATTAAATACTCGTTGACACTTGACATCTTTGTCTTCCGTGATCACGGCCACTGAAAAGTGGCCGAAACGTCGGAAAAACCAAAATCAAATAAAATGACCGCGCTTAAAACCGTTAAAACGTAGTTTTATTATCTATCTCTATATAATATTTAATTTGGTGCCTTACAAATCTTTTATTTAATTTAAACAATACAACACAATATCTTCTTAATTACCTCTCATTTAAATAGTCTTGGACGCTATAATAGGATTTTTGTTTAAAAATATTAATATTACTTTCTTGCATTATATTATATGGGAACTTATTATATATTCTCGGTGCCATCCCAAACACACTTTTATCATATAATGCAATGGTATGCGGAGGCATACAAGTTTTATTCTTATTAATATGTCGGGCACTTTTATAATTTTCAAATAATGTCGGGTTGTTTTTAATTAACATAATAATTTCAAAAATATACAAACAAGGGAATATTTTCTTAAGTTTTCGCGACTTGTATACATAATAAAACTACGTTTTAACGGTTTTAAGCGCGGTAATTTTATTTGATTTTGGTTTTTCCGACGTTTCGGCCACTTTTCAGTGGCCGTGATCACGGAAGACAAAGATGTCAAGTGTCAACGAGTATTGTTTAAGTTTTATTTAGCCTACCGCCAACTTATTAATTTTAATTATTTAATTTTTAATTTTGTTTATGGTTATTATTTAATCTATGGGAGCCTAATCTAATTTACTACCGCTTCGCAACATGTTATGGCTTGAAGAGAAGAAGCGGCGCAAGAAACTCTTCAGCAAACATGCCTAGCTCTAATAATTTTATATAATATTAAAATGGGTGGAAGGAAAAATAAATGTAATTATCAGTCAAGTTGGTTTGTGTTCCGTTGTACGCAGAAAAAGCTCACAGTGTCTTGAGGTCTGGCAGCTGGTTTTTGCCGGGTTTGGGTCTTAATAGTTTTGATAATTGGATCCCAAACAGGTGGTACTTGCCAACCATCTTCTCTATTGAAATTTGGGTGTTTTTTGATTTCAATAGCCTCACGCATCATTCTAGGTATGAAACGATTCTCTTTCGCGAGGATTTGTGGGTTATCGAATCTGATGTAGTGGTTGGGTTTATCCAGCGTGTGTTCACTGATAACCAAATCAAATAAAATTACCGCGCTTAAAACCGTTAAAACGTAGTTTTATTAAACAAGGAAATGTCAATATCTTAAAATCTATAAAAAATGGTTTACATGTATCCGTTTGTTTTAAATGAAATATGCATCTAAGGCATTTCTTTTGTGCTTTGAATATTCTCTCTCTGTCTGTAGAATTTCCCCAAAATATAATTGCGTATCTTAAAACAGATGTAACATATGCATGGAATGCTATTAAAAGGGAATTCACATTTACAACTTTAGACATCATGTAGAGAGCATATGAAAATTTGCTTAACCTTGCACAAACTTCGTCCGTATGAAATTTCCAAGTTAGTTTATTATCTATATAGAGTCCTAAGAATTTTGTACAATTAACATGTGTTTTACTTTTGTCGATATATAATAAATCAGCTAAATCTAAATTATTATTACTATCACTAAATTTCATAATCTTTGTCTTTTCTAAATTAATTTTTAAATTATTTAATGTCAGCCATTGTATTATTTTGTCCAAATTATTATTTAACACTATTTCAAAATTATTTAACATCCGTCACCCTAAGTGCATTGCGAGTATAAAGTCCGTCACCTTGAGTGCATTCCGAGTATAAAATCCGTCACCTTAAGTGCATTCCGAGTATAAAATCCGTCACCTTAAGTGCATTCCGAGTATAAAATCCGTCACCTTAAGTGCATTCCGAGTATAAAATCCGTCACCTTAAGTGCATTCCGAGTATAAAATCCGTCACCTTAAGTGCATTGCGAGTATAAAATCCATCACCCTAAAAGTGCTCCCACATTGCGAGTATCCTGTTATTTAACATTTGTGATTCGATTTTAAGCATCTAGTCCATTACACAATGTCAAACGTAGCGGATATTATGTTACAAGTTGTATCAAAATACTAGGATATGCATGCGACTGCGTCCACGCTTGACTTGAAATTCCCGATGTAAAAAGTAACATACATACATACATAACTTCACGCCAGCTCCCTTGCGGGGTAGGCACGAACAACAGAGCGCCATCCAGGCCCATTCTTACACACCTCACTTGCCTCTTTGACATTCATAACTCTTGTCATGCAAGCTCGTCTGTTCTTAAGGCTCCTGACATCACCTTCTGCTAGTACACGATCAATTTGATCATGGAAGGTGTGTCGTGGCCTTCCACGACTTCTGCATCCATCCACTTTTGCATTGTATATCTGTTTAGTCATTCTTTCATCATGCATTCTTTCCACATGCCCGAACCACCGGAGCATTCCTTTCCTTACCTTCACCCCGACACTCTCTTTCAGACCAACTCTCTTTCTTACTTCGGTATTACGAAAAAGTAACGTAGACTTTAAATCTAAAAACTTACTGTCGATCAGCGAAAACCGCCTTGAAATCGGCCCAGTAATTTTTACGTGTATCCCAAATACATAATTAATACACATATCGTCTAAATTTCCACAAATTTCCATTTATGGCAAGTCGTGGTAGCGTAATGGCCAGCGCACGCGTCCCAGACCCAAAGGGCGCGGGTTCGATCCTGGCCGAAACGCATGCACCGCTTAGGCAGTTTTCTGACCTAATGTGCATATTGTTACGATTACCACGTGCTAATAACGGTGAAGGAAAAACATCGTGATGCAACCTGCACATCGAGATAACCGATGTGTCAAACCTGCCAAGCCACCTTGGACAAGCGTGGCGGGTATACTGTCCGTTCCCCTATAGTGGGAGGCCCGAGCCCAGCAGTGGGACATTTATGGGCTGCTATTATATATTATATATTTATGGCCAGTTCTTGTATCTTACTGATCGTTCATTTGCCTTACTATCAGGTTAAAATTTGTCATAATCTCCATACAAATAATGTCACAATTGAACCGATGGTAAGGCAAGTGTATGAATAGTAAGATATACAAACCGGTTATAAGTTAGCATTTCCTTAATACAATAATTATTATTTCAGGTAAATACTGTGAATTTCACAGTTTGTACAAAAGCAAAGAGTTCAAAAAGGCAGCGGGGTTGCTGGTCTCGTTGCTCACCTCTAAGATAGCGCCTGATTAGTAAGTATCAAAAAACTACAATAAGTCAGTCAATTCACTAATCAGTACTTAATTAGTTGAAGTAATAAGTGCTATTCAGAAACTATCCCATTTTTCAGGATAAAAAGTACCCCATGTCCATACTATTTATTTAATATATAGAAAAAATCTAAACGTGTGCTAGGACACATAGTAGAAGTGAAACTTCAACAGACAAGTGGAAAAGCGAATGGCAATGAATAAGTGAAAAAACAAATCGCAACGGACGAGTGGCAAAACGAATCGCAACAAAATTTTTACTTAAAGGTTTACAGGCAGATTGTTAATGTACTTGTCCAATTTGAAAATTTGCCCGCAAAACTTCAAGTTATAATTTTTGTTGCAATTCGTTTTGCCACTTGTCCGTTGCGATTCATTTTTTCACTTATCCGTTGCGATTCGTTTTCCACTTGTCCGATGAAGTTTCACTTCTACTATATGTCCCAGCACACATTTAAATTTTTCCAGGTTTACTGCAAATTATGACTTGGTTAGGTTAGGTACATTTTAACTACTGCATTTTTTATTTAAACAAATTTAATTTTATTAAACAAAAAAACTGAATTCGATCCGGAACCAAAAAAACATCCAATCTACTCTAAAATTATGCCGCCTTTCACTACGCGGCCGTAACGCTTTTTCGTGACAGAAAAAATCCTAATACCCCCCGTCTATATAGAAGTTAAAAGTCAAAAATAAAATAAGTTTTAAAAAAAGAGGAATTTATTCAATCCGGCTCGAAGGACCAAAAAATTGTAGTGTGTATACAGTTTTAGTTTAGGAGGGAAGCGTAAAATTCCTTTTGTGATTTCAGTCACCCAAACCATAGTAAATAATAGAAAGTTCATTTATGACATTCAACATGCCAGTAAATGAATGCAGAACCTCAGTGTTCCAATGAGATAAGTCGGTAAAGTCCTAGCTTGTTCAACCACAGACTTCCTGTCTGTCTCATAAACTTTCTCATTCATAATATTAATAGATTTTTGTGTTTTATTATCCACAGTTTCTGGGAAACCCTACTCCTGGACACCATACCTCTGCTAGAATCCGAAGAACCAGTATTCTCATCATCGGACACATACGAGATCATGTTGTGTTTAGAACTGAAAACCACTTCATTGGACACCGAGAAGGCATCTCTACTCAGATTGGCCCTGGTCAGGAATCTGGCCAGGACTGCGCTAGCGGAAGGACCTGATGGAAATATAGAAGGATAGTGAAAGTAATTCAATAGTATTAAGTGAAGTGAGTGAACAAAACTTTAAAACACTGCAATTGGGAATATGCATGTATTAATTACTAGCGGCCCATTCCGACATAGCATGGGTGGTTTATGGCTAATTTTTCTATACCTTGGGTTACATTATTGAAATTTTACTAGAGATCTCTAATTTTTTCTAGTGATAAATATAGCCTATGTTACTCAGGGATATGTAGCATTCGAATGGTGACAGAATTTTTATAATCGGTCCAGCAGTTTTTGAGTTTATTCGTTACAAACATACAAAAAGACAAATCTTTCCTCTTTAATATTAGTGTAGATTTTAATCAATTTTTTTTTATATTAATGAATAATCGTAAAACGTTTTAACGGTTTCAAGCGCGACATTTTATTTGATATTGATTTCGACCTACCGGCCACTTTTTGGTTATGTGTACTAGTCGCAAACACTGAAATAATACTAATATAAAATAATTATAAAACTGCATTCAGATTTGAGGCCATCAGACCCTGCCATTGACTGCCTCTGTGGTTAACTGGGGTAAGCCTTTGCTGGCCTACAGCACCACAGAAGCTCCATGTTCGGTTCTTGGCGTAGAAAATTTCGTAAACAAAGGCAACTGATGGCTTATATAAGCGTTATAATTTTTCTAATACAAAAAGGAAAACGTCAGCCCTAAATTCTACCTGGAAAATGAGAAATCTTAAAAATAAGGTCACAGGTGAATAAGTTGTTGATTACCATAATCGATGTATGTGAATGAATTTCAACAAATAATAATATGATAAATGTAAAATGCACTTAAAGTGATAATACAAACCAAGTTCTAAATTTTAACCTCAGTACGTTTGTCACTCTTCTCTTTTTTAGTTTTATCCCCAGGGAGATTGTCTCCTTTGTCTCTTCTTTAGTTTCATCCCCAGAAAATTGTCACTTTTGCCTCTTTTTTAATCTGAACACCAGGCAAATTGTCACCCTTATCGTCGCATTTTTAGGTTTACCCCAGAAAATTGTTAACCTTGTCTCTTTTAGTTTTAACCCAGGAAATTGTTACCCTTGTCTCATTTTTTAGTTTAACCCCAGGTAATTGTCACCCTTGTCTCATTTTTAGTTTTACCCCAGGAAATTGTCACCCTTGTAGTGGAACACTTACAAACCAATAAATGGCGCTGTGCAATAATTGATGTCACAAACGTTTCCCGAAACATACAAAGAATATATACAAAATTTCAACTATAACAGATGGGCCTAGGCCTGCGAGGAACAACATTAGCCTCGCTGGAAGATCTTCCTAAGAGACGGAGGATCATTCCATCTCGCTTCTCCATCCCGTACGGGGCATCACCCCCTTCACCCTTGTTTCATTTTTAGTTTTAACCTTAGGAAGATTGTCACCCTTATCTTTTTTTACTCTAACCCCAAAAAATTGTTAACCTTGTCTCTTTTTTAATTTTACCCAAGAAAGTGTCACACTCGTTTCATTTTTAGTTTTAATCTCAGGAAGATCTCACCCTTGCCTCTTTTTTCATCTTAACCTTAGGAAGATTGTCGCCCTTGTCTCCTTATCAATTTTATCCTTATTAAGAATTGATAATCTTAATAGGGTTAAAATTGATAAAGAGAATCTATGGTCTCATACATACATACATACATAACTTCACGCCAGTTCCCTTGCGGGGTAGGCACGAACAACAGAGCGCCATTTAGGCTTATTCCTACATACCTCACTTGCTTCTTTGACATTCATAACTCTTGTCATGCACGCTCGTCTGTTCTTAAGGTTCTTATGGTCTCATTTTCAGTTTTAATTAACCACTGAAAGATTGTCTGTCACCCTTGTCTATCATGGATGAATTTAAACATGGATCGTGATATCAAGATTAAAATGCATAAATAAAAAAAATATTAATAGAAAAACAATGTTATAATTGTGATTCTGTGGTAATAATGATTTCAAATAAGCATACTTGACTTACATTACAGAATTACAGGCATATTCCCTATCGAGCTTATTAAATTCAATCTGGTTTATGTAAAACAGTGATGCAACAGAAGTGGGTTGATAGAAACATCCTAAGGAGATTGATTGCAACATATACTTCTACTAAGGCTACGTTCCACAAGCGACTTACAACGGCTACGTGTGAAACTGCGCTTTTCCCGTTCCACTTGCTTATGTGTGTTACAATCATAAACTCTAGTGGAACGAATTATTGCGCGTTGATGTCTTTTTTTTTTTAAACAACCCACTGTCAGGTGTTCTGAAGTATATCGCCATAACAACCTTGAGTTGTGTTCCGGCATTAGCGACCAGGTTCCAGTCTCCCTTAAGAGAGCAGCAGCGCAATTGTAGCACCTTTGGTGTTGCAAATGTCCATAGGCGATGGTAACCGCTTTCCATCAAGTGGGCCGTCTGCCTGTCTGCTGAACTCCTGCAATAAAATAAATAAACAAATTTTTGCTAAATCCTAAATTAAATAATTTTTTTGAAGTGTCAAAGATGTATTAAAATCAATTCAATGTATTGTTACGAGTTGCAGGACTCGAATTAAATTGCCGTTGGAATTATTATAGAGTTTATTAGTACTATACAAATACGTATAACACAGGTACAAATATAACCAAACACAACAAGTCCAAACGTAATGCAGAAAATCGTAATTCCATAAAACGTGCAAAGTCCGTCACTAAAAGATTCCTGATTGTAGTACACACGTCTTGTTTCGCTCGACTGCCTCGTCCCTCAATCGAGGCATTGCTTTATACTGCACAGATGCAATATGTCTGCCCGGCCGCGTGGACCGAATTTCCTAGAATCAGTTTGTACTTTAAATCCGACACACCTGGCTAATGACTGCCATAAAAGATTACAATACACAATGGGCTGTTTTCTAATCACACATTTTAAACACAAAGTAAACAAAAGAAGTCCAAATGCCGAAAGGTAATAAAATGTGTTTCTACAGGTATGTAGGTGTGAATTTGTCTTTGTCGTCGTCTAAGTCGTAACAGTATATTTATTTTCAGTCTATATATTTTGTAATTTGAATGTATTAACTTAATAGTTATAGTATAATATCTATATAAATCTGGGAATCAGTCTCCTTAGTGCTGTATGGTCTGGATGTTACTGCTCAGCGTCCGTGTTGAATGTCTTATATTGCTCATAACAAGAGTAATCCGATTAACATGGGAATGTATGTTTGTATGTTGATTAAAATACTTCCATAATTTTTTAACATTGTCAACTTTTGTATTTTAACATTAAGTATCAAGAAATAAAAAGAAATATTTTTTCATGGTTTTGTTTTATTTTACAACTACCTATGGCTGTCACTTTATTCTATGGCCTTCGGTCTTTATAATTATCTTCTGAAGCCTACAAGATATATAAATGAAAGATTAAAGAATTTAAGATAAAGGGTATATATGGCAGGGTTTCTAAGTAAAAACTGCCCCCGGGCCGATTTCTACTTTTAGGGGTCGTTTTGTTATGAAATAAAAATAATTCACCCAAATTTTCAGCTTTTTATCTTAAGTATTTTTGAAAAACCTATTTTTCTGACATTCCCGCGGAATCACGTTTTGGCGAATTTCTCCTGGTTTTCTTTCGTGTTTTTCTGTTTTCCTGGCTTTGTGTTGTCATTTATCTGTTGGTGTTGGCTATTTTTAAGTTTATTATTAGTGGTAAGTACTTTACTTCATAAATGTCGCAGTCGGTGGGAGAGAAAGTCCCTCCTGATAGGGGGAGACATTCTTTAGGAATGGAAGTGGGCGAATCTCATGCTATTGGCCAAACTAAGGAGAAATTACGGGCTAAACGTTCTTTAGAGGCTCCTTCAAATACCCCCGAGAAAAGAATTTTGCCCCCTTCAGTCTCTATCCAACACACATACACCAGACCTGGATTTGAGGCAAACTCGGATCTCAGGTATTCTGAGTCTGACTCAGGCCCTTTTATTGTTTACGTTACGGGTCCCGATGTGGACCTGCCCAAATCTTCCAACAATATGCGCGCCCTCAAAATAGCCCAAGTTATTTACAACAGCAAAGTCTCAGGGGTTGACGAAATAAAAAACATAGGAAGAAACAAAATTTCTATTTATTTTAAAACATTCTCTGAAGCTAACTCATTCTTATCCCACCCTCTCCTAGAGTTAAATAATCTTACAGCAATAATTCCCCGTTTCCAACTTACCCGTATGGGTGTAATTCATTCAATCCCTCTAGATTGGTCTTTGGAGGACTTGGTTTCATGGACTGAGTGCCGTCCAGAGTCTTCTATAGTAATTAAAGCGAGAAGACTAAATAAAAAAAAACGTGTTGAAGATACAACCTGCTGGGAACCCACTGGTACTGTAGTTCTCACCTTTTTAGGCCAATCCCTCCCAAGCCATGTTTATTGTTGCAACCTCTCTCAACCTGTTGGAACATATACCCTTCCCACTATACAGTGCCTAAAATGCTGTCGTTTCGGACACATCCGTGACAAATGCCGATCTAACTCACGCTGTTCTCGCTGTGCTGGCCCGCATGAAAATGCCACTTGTCAGGTACCTGAGGATAAAATTACTTGTTTGTTTTGTTCTGGTAACCATGCAGCCACTGACTCTAGATGCCCCGAACATGCACGCCAAAGAAACATTAAAGTCATAATGTCCACTGAAAATATTGGATATGTTGAGGCAGCCCGTAGATTTAAACCTGTTCGGACTTCATATGCTGACATTTCCTCAACAGTTCCAAACAAATCTGCCTACATACCCTATCCCTCCCCTAATTCTGTTCCCTCGCCTATGTGCCCTGAACCTTCTCCCAATACTATTCAATCTGCACCAAATTCTTCATATAGGAAAACCATCTATATACATAGAAAACCTAGACAGGAGCTAGGTACAACATATGATCATCTAGCCCATGCTAATATTGTCTCCTCACCACCTTCCTCTTTACCAAATGGTTGTGCTCTTGGCGATAACTCCCCTAATATCTCTACCGCTAATGATAATTTAGTACAAATTTTGTCAACAGCTTTAATTAATATATTTTCTAAATGTGGTGATATACAACCGTACAATGTCATAGATATGCTTCAAAAAATTATTACGTCACTTATAAACTCTTCTATCCAAAATGGCGAAGGTCCTTCAATGGAACTGTCGTAGTGTTAATAATAAAAAACATGAAGTATCTTTTTTAATTAATCAGTTTAATCCTTACCTTTTTGCCCTCTCTGAAACATGGTTGAACCCTGGTTCTTTATTTCGAGTGCCTGGGTTTTCATGTATCCGAGATGATAGATCGGATGGTTGGGCTGGTTGTGCTATTCTTGTTAGAAGAAATATTACATTCTCCCGTTTCACCCTCCCCCCTCACTCCCCAGATATTAATATTGTAGCTGTCCGTTGTCTTAATATAACATTTGTGTCTGTCTACATCCCTTACCCCAATGCTCTCCTCATACAAGAACTTTTCTCCCTCTTATGCCATCTTCCTGTCCCTCTCCTCATTCTAGGAGACCTAAATATCCGCCATACTTTGTGGGGTTCAGCTTCCTGTGATCCTATTGCTCCAGCATTTCTTGATATCTTAAATGATCTAAACTTATGCATCATTAATGATGGAACCCCTACGCGTAGAGTCTCTCCCCTTCAAAATCCGAGTGCCCCTGACCTTACTTTATCCTCTCCCTCCATAGCCTACTCTCTTTCATGGTCTGTTCTTTCTAACTGTTATGGAAGTGACCATCTCCCTATTCTTTGTTCCTTGCCTGATTCTTCACCCCCTCCTGTCACTCCAATCCCTCTCTTGAGATTTAGACTCGCACTAGCTGACTGGCATAAGTTCTCTTCCTTGGTACAAAGTAAATTAAACTCTCTTCCTGATGTTTCTTCTCTGAATTTTACTTCCCTATATGATGAGTATGTATCTGCATTGACATCTGCTGCTGAGCAATCAATCCCCTTAAAAAACTCTGTAAAAAATAAAATTCCCTCCCCTGCTTGGTGGGATTCTGAATGTTCCGCTATAGTAAAAAAGCGCAAAGAAGCGGAGATTAAATTTACCAGGAGCCTCACATATGATAATTACCTAGAATTTCAGAAAGTCTCTGCTTCCTCTAAAAGACTGTTGCGTTCAAAAAAAAAAAAAGGTTGGCAAGCCTTCTGCGAATCCCTTTCTCCCAGGACTCCAGCTTCTATGATATGGAAGAAAATAAAAGCCTTTAGAAAGTCCCAAAGTGACGATAATATTAATTCCAATAATCCATCTTCCTGGCTTCCCAATTTCATGCACAAGCTTGCACCTCCTTTTGTTCCCCTTGAACCTTGTCCCCCCATCAGTTGTTCCCCTTCAGATGAGTTGAATCCCATGAATTCTAAATTTTCCTTTGGAGAACTATGCGCTGCCCTAGATCATCTCCGAGACTCTTCTCCTGGAGTAGACGGCATTACTTATTCCTTTGTAATTCAGTCCTGTGAATCTTCTAAGCATTTTCTACTGAACCTTCTGAATCAGATTTTTCTCTCCGGATCTATCCCAGAGTCTTGGAAAAAGCAAATAATTGTTCCAATATTAAAACCTGGCAAGGATGCTTCAGACCCTGATGCTTATAGACCTATAGCCCTATCTTCAGTCCTTGCTAAAATTATGGAGCATTTAATTAAAAATCGACTCGAGTGGATCGTAGAAAGCAAAGGCATATTAGCCAACAGCCAGTTTGGTTTTAGACGAGGTTTAGGTACAATGGACAGTCTCAGCCTTATTACCTCAGACATCAGATTAGCTTTTTCCCGAAATGAACATGTCGTAGGAGTCTTTTTAGACATAACGTCTGCATACGACAACGTCAACCTTCAAATACTCAGGCAGAAGCTGCACAATCTGAGTATCCCCCCGAGGATTGTCAACATTGTTTCCAATATGTTCATGGAGAGATCAATCTCCGTCCGCGTTTCGGGAATCGACTCCCCCCCGCGTCTTGTATGGAAAGGTTTACCCCAAGGCTCTGTCCTCAGCCCGATCCTCTATAACATTTATACGGCTGATTTAGAATCTTCTGTAAGCTGCTTTTGCAAAGCCCTTCAGTATGCCGATGACATTGCTCTATATGCCACTTCTGACTCTTTCAGTGATGCTTCAAACCGTATCAATTCTGCTCTTTTTTATCTTAACTCATGGCTTTCAGAGCACGGTTTGTCACTTTCTGCTTCAAAAAGTTCGGCTGTAATATTCTCCCGCAAAAGAGATATTCCTGCCCTAGACATTCACATTAACAATCATCCAATCCAAATTGCTAACTCTGTTAAATTCCTAGGTGTCTTCCTCGATGCCAAACTTTCAGGCCTCCCCCATCTCAATTATATTTGCGCAAAAACAGAAAAAAACACTAACGTAATTCGAGCCCTGTCAGGTGTTAGGTGGGGATCTCACCCCTATTGTCAGAAGCTGCTTTATAATGCCATCATCCGCAGCCATTTTGACTATGCCTGCTTCATATTGGAACCCTGCAGTAAATCCGCTCTCATGAAACTGGAACGCATACAAGCCAAATGCCTCAGAATCATCACAGGCGCAATGAAATCTTCTCCAATAAATGCCCTTCAGGTTGAGTGTGTAGACCCTCCTCTTGCTCTTCGCAGGCAGCTTCTATCGGACAGATTCTTTTATAAAGTGATAGAGCTCTCAGATCATCCCCTTCTAGGTATCTTAGATCAACTCCTTCAAATATCGTTCACATCTAGTTATTGGACTCACAAATGTCTTCCACTTCTTATAAATTCGTATAAGAAACTAGTAGATCTCCCTCTTGGCATTTTCCAGAATTATAAAAATCCTGTTTTTGAGTCAAGTTTTGAAAGCCTTATTTATAAACCTAATGTTATTCTAAATCTAGATATTCACAAAAATTCTCCAGATGCTAATCAATTATTTTGTAAAATTACGCAGGATCGTTGGCCAGACCACCTTCAGTTTTTCACCGATGCATCACGGCTATCTCAAAATGGCCCTGTTGGTTCAGCTATTTGGATTCCCAAATACAAAATTATTTTAAATTTCAAAATTCCTCCTCCTAGTTCTGTGTTCACTGGCGAATCAATCGCTATTCTAGAAGCCGTCCTTTATATTGAATCCCATAACATAAGTAAATCTATCATTTTTACTGATTCCTTAAGCTCCCTACAGGATATCTCAAAATTACCTTTGCATGCTAAACATAACTTTGTCATCTCCCTAAAAATAAAGGAAGCCCTCTTTCGTTGTCACTCGTCTGGTTTAGATATAGTACTTGCCTGGATCCCAGGTCACTGTGGAATTGGTGGAAATGAGATTGCCGACTGTTGCGCCAAGGAAGCTGTCTGTTCGGGTAGTAACAAATATAATAAATGCTTTCCCCGCGATTTACGTTCTCTCGCGCGGCCCCAGATGTTTGAGACTTGGAATGGTATCTGGCAACAGTCCCGTCTGACTGTTGGCAGATACTACGGTAGTTTGCAACCAACATTACGTCCCAAACCTTGGTTCTTCAACTATAGAAAACTACCCAAAAAAGTTATATCAACTATAATTCGCCTGCGTCTTGGCCACTGTTGCTGTCCTGTATTTCTTGCAAAATTAAGAATTCGCGATAATTCTCTCTGTGAGTGCGGCTTAGCTGACGGCTCTGTCCATCACATTTTTTTCGAATGTCCCAAAATAGTTTCTCCCCTCTACAGTATATTACTCAAAGATTTTCCCCGACCGGTCAATGTGGACTTTCTTCTTACCGTAGCTGATAGTAGACATGTACATATATTATCAAAGTTTTTAACAATAAATAACATCTATCTCTAATGTAGTTAGTCTAACACTCTATGTTTTGTGTTGTCCTCAGGATCTCAGAAAGTGATTTGGAAGATCACCGACCAAATTTTTCTTTTCGCATTTATACTCTTATATGCACCTGACATTTTACCACCTACTGTGACATTGGCCAAATCAATGCAAACTGCGTTGGAGCCATAATCCAAAAAAAGAAGAAGATCTGCGGGATAGACGAAAATATCGAAAAAGATGGCGCTGCGATCGCATCTTGTTTGATATGAAGAACGTGTATGAATGAAACTCAATACAGAGCCTGTTTCAGGAATAACAAAATATAGATGGTGAAATTAGCTGCATGTACATACATACGTAATCACCATATAAATCTTAATAAAATAAGCCTTTTTAAAAAGGTTTTTAAATACCAGCTTTTAAGATCCTGGATATCATGTAGCCGCAGAGTGCTAGCCAAGACAAGTAAAACGAGCCCAAACACGACGGGTCTATCTTGTCTAGTACAAGAGTTCCTATGGCCACTTTCCGACTCCATCATCAGATCAGCTCCATGGTACCATACTATTGCATTGTCACGCGATACACATATGTGTACAAAATTTCAGCTCAATCGGAAACCGGGAAGTTGGTCAAATTTAACTTGCAAGATTCCACCCGAACTTACACATACATAAGTACATCCATTGCAAGTTAAATAAAAGCTTGTAAAATAAGTTTCGGGTTTTTATTACAGTTAAAGGTAATCATTTTTAATATCACAATTCCGTTGTTTCATCTTATAATGAATGAACTAACGAATGAATGAATGAACTAACGAATGAATGAATGAACTAACGAATGAATGAATGAACTAACGAATGAATGAATGAATATGCTTTATTGTGTTTTAAAAAATACATTTAACAGAACAGACAACCTTATAATCAACAATAATTATTTATTTATACCATAAAGATTCATTATTAGATTAAACAATAGTTTTTCTGAACATAACTCATCACTAGTTAAATTGTCTATTTCTAATCGGACATTTAATTGTAATACAATCATTCAGTATTACTGTTCTAATGTTGTATACCAGGGTTCTCCAAACTTTCCAGCTTTATGGTCATCAGTAAGTTTTACAGGCCAAAACAGTTTTTTATATAAATCTCATTAGTACTTTTTATAAGCTTTATGATATTAGTGAGGTTAATTTCAATTATTTACTAGTTATAATGGGCCACTAATATTCTAACCACTAAAAAATACGAGAGCCTAAGCTATCTTACTAAAAAAATATAATAAACGCTAAGGAATAAAAACATGTACCAAATATGGAAGTCAAAAACTACAATTATTGTAGTTATT
This sequence comes from Dendrolimus kikuchii, assembly GCA_019925095.2. NCBI lineage: Eukaryota > Metazoa > Arthropoda > Insecta > Lepidoptera > Lasiocampidae > Dendrolimus > Dendrolimus kikuchii. The sequence goes on from CM034398.1 coordinate 1,442,448, forward strand.
TTATTCTTGAATGCTCTTTAAAATTATATTCTATGACCAAATATCTGCTTTCACAAGTTAGGGGTTTTTGCCTAAATTTAGGGGTTAAATAAGTGTGTAGGGGTTCTTTAGGGATTTATGATTTGCTTGAAATAAAGCCCTGGGATAATAAAATTTGCTACATTTATATATATTTTTGTTGATCTTGTAACAAGTAGTAAAATTCCTCGCAGAGTATTTTTTTAAATTTTTTTTGGTCCTCTCAGGTATAATAGTGCTGTATGTATTATGATATGTACTGTGTTTATATAGTATATAATAAAAAAAAAATTGTTTTATATATTTTGAACATTTTATATTATTTATTGTCTACACGGCCACTGTCATGTTTTAATATTTTCTTTAGTTTAAGGGGTTGCCTGGAAGAGATCGCTTGAAGCGATAAGGCCGCCCTTTGTTCAACATTTATTGTATCTAGTTTTTAAGTTTAAATTTTGGTGAACAATAGTGTTTTCATTCATTCATTCAATCATTCATAATATCTTACTCTAAGGTCCTTATATGCTATGGTCCATGTTACAAACACAGCTAATTACAGACTATTATAAATTCCTTTAAAGCTATAAACAACTACTCCGTAATCTGTGGTACCTAATCATAGAATGAAGGTGGTAGGCTCAGATTACTCTATGGTAGTAGGTATGTCTGTGGTCGAGGCGGTTATTCTAAATTAAGGTTTATGTAGGTATTCAGATGCGCAATCACAGAACCGACTAGAAGAAAAACATATTAGTAACTAATAACTTGTCAGATTTATATTAAAGTTAAATTAGTTGGCAAGATATTTGTTTTCAAATTCGTAAAAAAATGTATTTGGTGCGGGTGTTTGTAACAGGCAAATCGCACCACATATTAATTTTTAATTCCGTATCCCGGAAACTAAAGGATGTATAGAAATAATTTAAAACTCGGAAAGTAAAAAATCAATATGACTAAACATTCTTCATTAGCTAAACTGTCTATGCTTGTTTCTATGCTGAAGATATTTTCTATAAACATCTGGCATAATACAATAAGTACTTGTAAGTAATAAAATATTAGCGAACTTATTATTTATTGGATTTATTGGCTTGGGTTTCTATACCTTTAAGAATGGAATGGTGGGTCTTGTGTCTCATTCCATCCATCTAATGATATGTTGAAAATTTTTAATACCCAAATATAAGATTTTAATAAAAATACAGATATGGAAGTAGAGGATGTTATCTTCAATGTATTGAATAGCTTTTTAATAAAGAATATTACAAAAATTACGTTGTTTTTTTAGGGGTCTTTTCAGGTAAACGTGGCAATTTTAGGGGCCTTTAAGCTTAGCTTAATGGTTAAATATTTTCAGGAGTTGGTAACCCTCCCAAAAATAGTAAATGATCAAGAAAACTTGGAAATTAACGCACAATTACTAGCTATAAAAAATAAATAAATAGGATTTTATTTTGATGATCATTTACTATTTTTAGCAGAAATGTATTTTTTTGACAATAAATTTGACTAAATCTGGTTACAAGTTAAACATAAGCCGTTAATGCTTAAATTCTCATTACGTTACAACTGGCATGTAATTAAAACTGGGTTAATACAATGCTGTGTTGTTTGATCCAACTTATTCACGACAACAGTAAGTCCTTATTTGTCAGAGCCTAATTTGGCTTGTGGGATGTAGATAAGAGACCCCTGCTGTATGTTAAAGGACAATGATGTCTTGTAATAATAACACAATATGAACTCTTAGTAATATCTATTGGGTTGGGAATTAATAGACAGTAATATTCTTGCCACAGATCGTCTGGAAGAGATAATTTATTAGCGGATAAGACCACCCTTTGTTCATAGAATATTATTAATTTGGAAGTTTCCTGTAATAGTGTACAATAAAGAGATTCCTATTTTTTTTTTACTAAATCGGCAGAGTTACACACACATTGTAAATTCCCAAACTAAGCAAGTTACGCTTGTATTGTGGGTAATATACAACGGACCACTCTGGGGCCAATCCCAGACACCCAGAACATAGTAAATAACGGTATATTCGTTTACGAAATTTGCCATGCCAAGCATCGAACCCAGAGACCGTCAATCTATGTATGCATCCAAGTGAATGCGGATTTCAAATAAGAATAAAAATTCAAAATATTGCTTAGAAACATAACTTTTTTCAAGGAATGTATATGATACATTGTGCTTCTCTACAATATCAAGTTTTGTGCTAAATTTAAATAGTAATGGCCTTGATATGGTTCTTAACTACTTAAACAGCCAGATTGTTGAGCATTTTTCGATGATATATCACCAGAATGAAATCTGGCAAATCAATTTTGACAACTTCTTGCTTGCCTTTTAAAAAAAAAAACCCTATATGTATGAAGTGCACATCTTAATGTTCCATTTTTAAAATTGGATAAAAACAAAATTATAGATCTAAAGGATATTATTTTTCACTAAATATTTTTTTTTAATTTTTTTATTGCTGAAGTATAGCAAACAGGCTGATGGCCCAACTGTGATGGAAAGTGATGGACATTTGTAATACCAGAGGTCCTGCCAATGTTCTGCAGGCCTTGAATGAGAAACTGGAACCTAGCCACTGATGCCGGAACATAATTCAAAGTTGTTATGGCAGCATACTCTAGACCAGGGGTAGTAGCCGTCCAGTCAGGCAAATGCCCTACCATCTGGCTGTGGGTTGTTTAGTCGCCTCTTACGACAGGCCACCCGGCTGCAGGAATTTGTATTCTTTTCCATTCCTGCACAGAGAGATAGAATAAAAGGTAGAAATGCAGATAATAAGAAAGAAATATAAGTTTCATATTTTGAACACAAACAAAAGAAAAGACAGTAAAATCCAACTTTCAACAAAATCCACTATCACTGCATAGCCAACCCAATATATTTGGCAATGAAAAAAAATGAACTACTAAATGTATGTATTTGTAAGACATTATAACTAAAATACATTATGTAGCAGATCATTGCCAACGGGGAGCGTGCCCAGAAGGCTGGCTGCATTGCCACGCTGTATGGCAATACTTATTTGTTGTGCAAAATATGAGCCAGCCTTCTGATCACGGGTAGTGTCAAAGAGTTTCTTACATATGTCTTTAAAGAAACTCTTTGCGGACGGACCCCACGGGCCTAATGTTTCAACCCCAAATGGCACAAATATGTAACCCCTTCCTAAGGCTCCATATATGCGCCGTTTGACGTATTATTACTACTAAATTCTTTAATTAGTAAGACAGAACAATCAATACAATACAAAACTATTTTTCAAAAATCCTATCAATATATACCTTATTTTCTATTATTGTAAAATGATTCCATCGATTCCAATTCCTCAATTCTATGCTCTAAAATCTTATCAAAACCTTGGTAATGAAAGGTGGCATAGAAAAACTTATCATTCAGCATGTATTGAAACCAGTACTTATCATCAAGCCACATCTTGTCATATGGAATATCTTGGAATTTATACCACTTTGGTATCATTTCTTCTGTTTCTGTGGCAAGCCCTTCAAAGGTGCTTGCTGTGAAAACCCTTACGTCCATCATAAGTCGGTCACCCTCGAAAGTAAACTCCAAATGACCAACGTTTCTTAAATCACTGGGCTGAACAAGCATACAGGACTCTTCTTTTAATTCCCTTACGGCGGCTTCGATAATACTTTCATTTATTTCCACTTTACCACCAAAACCATTCCACTTGTTCACGCCGAAGCCGCGTTTTTTGAGACCGAGTAAAACTTCACCATTATTCTTCAAGAAGACTAGCGTATACAACTTTTTTAAAGACATGATAATTAGCCCTTAAATTGCATTTGCAGTTTATTCAGATTGAAAACGTTGGATGACCAAAACAATCCAGCTAACCGTTGTACAGCCTACAGGAAACAGGAAGTGTTAAGAAGTGGACATATTCATAAAAAAATATTAAAGTATTTTGGGTACAGTAATTAGGTCAATTTTAAAACTCCCGCCTAGCGGTGGCATTATGATTGATTGTAATTTCCGTTTCACAAAAACAGAGAATGTCTGTGCTTTGAATTCCCGCCATAAATGTTTAAAAAATTGTTATTATTTTCGTCTCTGGCAACTTTATTTTTACTTTTCACTTCCAATTTTTGTCAACAATGAAATAATTGTTATTTTCTATTTGTAATATTACGGATACACACGGACTTAAGATTACACTTCATTACCCTCTAAAAACTGGTATTTTAACAACACGTCTAAACATGGTAATACTATAAAAAAGAAATATAAAATTACAATAGAAAAAGAAAAGTTTTTGGCGGGAACTTGAAGGTAATGTTTTGCTGTATAGGTTTATATTAAAATAATGTCATGTTGGTTATAAATCTTTGAAAACTGTCGAAACTTGCAACATATTAATTAATTTCATACGAATTCCTTTAATTCTAAAGCTATTGTGGCACTCTCCACGCGATGCATTTCCAGCGAACGTTCGATGGCTTTTGTTCGATCAATGTATCGCGGTAAACATTGACACCCGATATTCTCCTGAAAATTAATACGCGTACAAAGCTATTTGGAATAAGTTCTTTTGCCTGCTATTATGGCGAACGAAATAATACCAACTTTATGATATTTTTTTATTTCTTCTTTCAAATGCAACTTCATTCAGAACAAACTGTATTCAGTGAGCGGCCGATTAGCACCGAATGATGCGCGTGATCGGCGGCCCAGCTCGCTCACTACGCGGGAGCGCTGCGCGGCGTTATAACAACAGTTTACCTTCTCTCCTCCCCAGAGTTCGGAAGCGCTTCGCGGCTAATAGGCTACAGTTCGCTGCTAACTCGACATTGAGTTAGCGACCAATGCCGCTCAGAGTCAGACGCTCACTGTTCGTCTAATGGGGACACAGCCTTACTGTATCCGCTTGAGTACGCGACTTATTCTAATAGTCGGTCAACCAACTTGTATCATTTGATTGAAAAGCACAGAACTGAAAGAACTTTTTTTTTATTGCAGGAGTTCAGCAGACAGGCAGACGACCCACTTGATGGAAAGCGGTTGCCATCGCCTATGGACATTTGCAACACCAAACGTGCTACTAATGCGCTTCTGCTCTCTTAATGGAGACTGGAACCTGGTCACTAATGCCGGAACACAACTCAAGGTTATTATGGTGACATACTTTAGACCAGGGGTGGTCGCCATCCAGTCGAGCAAATGCCCTACCACCTGGCTGTGGGTTGTTTTGTCGTCTCTTACGACAGGCCGCCCGGCCGCAGGAAATTGTATTCTTTCTCCGTTCCTGCACAGATATCTTTCTTTCTCCGTTCCTGCACAGATATCTGAACTGACTAATTTTAACATTTATTTTTATGGAATCCTTCACCGTGCCATAAATTACGTCATCAGTTAAAGGGGAGGGAGGGGTCAACGAAGTGTGAAATTGATTAATAAGGGGTGGGAGCAAAGAGTACATTGGTGGGAGTGGTCCTTTTCGTAACATTTCAAAATCTATATTTAAGCTTTCAAACACGAAATTTGAATTAATAACGAACAACTCCAAAATATTTCCAACTCTGTATGAGCTTAGTGTAAATAATTTAAATGGAAATAAAACTAATTATATACCTACGGTACTAACTAACTAACTCAGCGACCCAAAGTGAGTCTTGGCCTCCGAAACGAGAGTACGCCACTTTCCTCTGTCCTGCGCAGTGTTGCCAGTTGTGGGCTTGTAGTGCGGTCAGGTCAGCTTCGACTCTACCCTTCCAGCGATACTTGGGGCAACCAACCGGTCGCCGACCGATCGTCCCAAGTATCCTCTCTTCACTCCCCGGTCCTCCTGCATCCGAATATACGGAACTGCTGTTTTTATTTAAAAAGAAAGAAAATAATGTGTATTTAGAGTTATTTAAAATGGAAATTATACATAAGCAGTTTAACAAAAGCCAAAGATTAACTAATTCTAATCAGGCCCTAAATCAGCAAATGCTGGTTGATAACAACCAACGCTGGTCTTCCGTTAGTGCCAGGCAGTAACGTCACCTTCACAGAAGAAAAAATAACTAATGAACATTTAATATTATTTATAACTAGCTGCGCCCCGCGGTTATTATAGCCTATGTGTTATTCTGATGTGTAAGCTATATTATTGTAAAGTTTCATCAAAATTCATTTTTTTTTTTTTTTTTTTTTATTGCAGGAGTTCAGCAGACAGGCAGACGGCCCACTTAGTGGAAAGCGGTTACCATCGCCTATGGACATTTGCAACACCAAAGGTGCTACAAATGCGCTGCTGCTCTCTTAAAGGAGACTGGAACCTGGTCACTAATGCCGGAACACAATACAAGATTGTTATGGCGGCATACTCTAGACCAGGGGTGGTCGCCATCCAGTCGAGCAAATACTCTACCACCTGGCTGTGGGTTGTTTAGTCGCCTCTTACGACAGGCCGCCGGGCCGCAGGAAATTGTATTCTTTCTCCGTTCCTGCACGGATAAAAATTTATTATTGTAAAGTTTAATCAAAATCCATTCGGTAGTTTTTGCGTGAAAGGGTAACAAACATACATCCATACATACAAACCTTCGCGTTTATAATATTAGTCGGATTAGAACAACATCAAACAAAGAATTTACTTAATTTAATAATTTTTTCATGTAAAATTGTTGGTCTGAAAGAGAGTGTCGGGGTGAAGGTAAGGAAAGGAATGCTCCGGTGGTTCGGGCCTGTGGAAAGAATGACTAAACAGATATACTATGCAAAAGTGGATGGATGCAGAAGTCGTGGAAGGCCACGACACACCTTCCATGATCAAACTGATCGTGTACTAGCAGAAGGTGATGTCAGGAGCCTTAAGAACAGACGAGCGTGCATGACAAGAGCTATGAATGTCAAAGAAGCAAGTAAGGTGTGTAAGAATAAGCCTGAATGGCGCTCTGTTTTTCGTGCCTACCCCGCAAGGGAACTGGCGTGAAGTTATGTATGTATGTAAAATTGCATACATGTGATGTCATACTAGGGAGGGAGGAATCTCACAAATGTGACCAGCTCTGACAAGGAGGGGGGAGGGGTCAAAAAATCCTGAAATTCGTGTGACGTCATTTGTGGATGGCGCCCCCTACACCGATACGTACCCCGTCTATATTAATTACCTAGTTTCGATTATCATAAGCGCAAGGACCATCATTACACGAACAGCGAGAATAAAACTTTAATTATTAACAGTAACATGAGAGATAAAAGCTGTACATGTTGTCCGTAAGAGTTTGCCCGAGTAAACTTTGTTTTCACAGTACGCGAAAGTAATACAGAGCCAAGGAATAGAGAAGAGGAGAGAATAGGAAGCAAATCGCACCGCAATGTGTTACCAGTTATAATCGAACTAGTACGGATATAAGTGGAATAGTTTCCAGTGGATATGTTGCTTTTATATACGTAGACGCAAATACAATTTTATTTTCCAAAAAATTCTTCTTTCTTCACTTTCTTTTATCCCCCGGCAGCTTCAAGATCTATTGGGCGTGGGGCGGTTTGTAACTCGCCCCACAGGAGGAGAGGAGAGCGCGCGTGGAACACTCGCGCTCTCATCTCGACGGCATGTGCAGGTGTGTGAGAACCCCTGCGCTGCCCGCTTACGGTGGAGATCCATAGTGGCCCTCCGATGCCGGCGCGTTCCCGTTTAGCGGGAGCGGAGCAGTGACGTGCGCTCACGCTCCCGCTCCGCCTCCTCCTTTGCAAGCATAACGTGCTCGCAGAAAGAGGAGACTGCGGTCTTATGACAGACTATCCCAACGGAGGAATTAGTATTCCTTTCCATTCTTGCACGATTTAATGTTGTTCAATAACCTTAAGAACATTCCACTCCCTAAACATAAATACATTAATGGATAATACTTCCTTTTCTTTGGCTATAAATTTGCGCTTGGGTTCTCGCAGATGTGCACCACACACATGCGTCTGTGGAACAGAGATATTCGGCCCGGGATACCACGGTCTTTCTTGCCGCCGCAGTGCCGGCAGATGGTCACGCCACGCTGCCTTGAAAGATGTCTTACAGACGGCGCTTGCCACCGCTACCATACCGGCTTTATTGGAGCCAAACGGTATTGCACGTGACGATGGTAGGCGTCCCGACGGAATGACTCTAATTCCCTGGCAGCGTGGCAAGCCTTTGGTATGGGATGCGACTTGCGTCGACACGTTGGCCGCATTCCATTTACCAAATACGTCTAGTCAGCCGATTCAGCGGCGGAAACAGCCGAATCACTGAAGCGGCGCAAATATGCAACCCTCAGTGAGAGTTATATGTTTGTGCCGTTTGCTGTCGAGACGCTTGGACTGTGGGGTCCTGAGGCCATGAGCCTCTACCAAAATTTATCGAAACGACTCAATGACTTCAGGTGATCAGAGGGCTGGTGCTTACCTCGGGCAACGGATCAGTATGGCGATCCAGCGAGGAAAGGTAGCCAGCCTTCTGGGCACCTTACCCATAGAAGACGGTGATCTGGGCTCAGTATTCTACTTATAGTCTTGAGGGACTATGAGTAGAATACAATACAAATAAGTTAAGTTTTCTTGCATTGTATTCGATTATATGTAATTTAAAAAAAAACCTACATACAAACATACTCATTTGTACACTTATTAAGTATCCAAGATAAATAGTATTTACCTATCTTCAATTTATATAATACGACTTATCTGATAACAGCTTATTGGCCCAGTTAATTGTTACGAACACATCTGACAAATATTCGGAAGATATTGGTTGTATGACATTTGTTTAAAGTGATTGATTTTCGGTAAGTTTTTATAGCTAGAATTGTTTTAAAGTAATGTCTTTGCTAAATGCTTTATTCCACGTGGTTGTTGAATTAGGGTAGTTGACGGTTTTATTGGTGTTGTGATTACTATTGTTCAATGTCCACGTGTCAACAATGAAGTAAAAGATATCATGGTTATCAATGTGCAAAAAACACCAATTCGCTGAGAAAACTTTTGGATAGGAATACGGTGTTTATGGTCTAAAAAAATTTGAGTTTTTCCCGTCATCTATCATCGTCGGCTAAGTGTTATCTACTGCTGGGTGAAGGCCTTTCCAAGTTGCGCCAGTATCCCGATTCTCAATGACGATCTTATATAGGTCGCCGGTCTACCCAGCTGGAGGGTGTACAATACGTTCACTGAGTCGCAGTGTCCACTCCAGAACTCGTTTTTTTTTTATTGCTGAAGCACAGCAGACAGGCTAACGACCCAACTGTGATGGAAAGTGGCTACCGTCACCTAAGGAAATTAGTAATACCAGAGGTCCTACCAATGTGCTGCCGGCCTTGAAAGAGAAGCTGGAACCTGGCCACTGATGCCGGAACACAACTCAAGGTTGTTATGACGGCATACTCTTGACCAGGGGTGGTAGCCATCCAATCGGACAAGTGCCCTACAACCTGGCTGTGGGTTGTTTCATCTCCTCTTACGACAGGCCGCCCCAACGCAAGAATTAATATTCTTTTTCTGTTTATGCACGGAGAAAAAGCTTCTTCAGTCATTGGTCTATTGTCCGGTCTTCAGTTAATAACCAGTGGATAGTGGTTACCAGAGTCATTGACATTTGCAACACCAAAGGTGCTGTGCAGATGGTAGGTGGCACAATTGTAGAGAGGTACGTATCTGATAAACGAGCTAGGAAAGTTAATATCTAATCTTTGACGACTGACATGGTCAACAAATTTAATTTCACCCTAAAAACAGTATCCGAATAGGGTGATACCATTTTCTTTTTTTATTGCAGGAGTTCAGCAGACAGGCAGACAGCCCACTTGATGCAAAGCGGTTACAATCACCTATTGACATTTGCAACACCAAAGGTGCTAAAAATGCGCTGCTGCTCTCTTAAGAGAGACTGGAACCTGGTCACTAATGTTGGAACACAACTCATGGTTGTTATGGCGGCATACTCTAGACCAGGGGTGATAACCATCCAGTCGGGCAAATGCCCTACCACCTGGCTGTGGGTTGTTTTGTCGCCTCTTACGACAGGCCGCCCCAAAGCAGGAAATTGTAATCTTTCTCCGTTCCTACGCGGATGAAATATTTGTAAATATGTATACACAATTATTATTTTGCGGGCTATGTCTGTTCTGAGTTCTCTTACATACATACCATATCTTCGTCTACGCAATATAGCTCACGCCATATCCTGCTAAACGATTTTCAGTTTTATGAACCAATCTCACAATCAGTAACCACATATAAGTCATGATAGTTTGTATTGCTCAGCCTTCGTTTTCAAACTCTCATCTAAGTTGTTTCAGATTTACATAAACTACTATCTCTTTAGCAGGAGAAATGTCATGCTTGAAGAGTGAATGCGGGCCTTACATGCAGGGCACCGCTGGAACAGCCTTCACCAACCTGATCACCCATCTCTTGGCTGCCCAATGTCTCATCACCGAACCTTGGCCATTGGATAGATCTTATTCATTGTCAAGTAAGTTTATCCCTGACCAAATAAAGGTCGAAATACCTATATTCGCCGTTGTAAATTTCAACAACTTGCGTTTGATTCCTGACCGAAAGCACCCATGCACTACGTAACAGTTTTTCGGAATATACATTGTATTCTCTTAATTACCACGTGCTGACGGTGAAGTAGATCATCGTGATGAATCCTACATATCAAGGTTACCTATGTATAAAACCCATCAATCCACCTTCGACGTGGGTGGCGGATGTCCGTTCCTCAAAAAATGGAGAGGAAGAACCTAGCTGTGTGTGAAACACATATGGACTGGTATTATTGTTTATTAGTAAACAAGTTTAAACTTATTTGAAAATGACTTATTGACTCTTCGGGAGATCAAAGGGCTGGTTCCTATCTCGGGCAACGGATCAGATAACGTAGCCAGCCTTCTGGGAACCTTACCCATTGACTTCGATACCTCGGCTCGCTATTCTATTTATGGTCTTAAGGGATTATTGGTAGAATACAATATACGTTAAGTTTGAATGTCACTTAATATTCCTTGGAAGATGGGAAGGCCGCTTATGTAGGACGCGACATGCGTTGACACTCTGGCGGCATAGCATCTTCTAGTGAATAAATCAGGGGCTGGCAACGCTGTTTCGACAGTTGAAGACCTCAAACGGCGCAAATGTGGAACCATAGGAAGGGGTTACATATTTGTGCCGTTTGGAGTTGAAACTTTAGGTCCGTGGGGTTCATCAGTAAAGGGTTTCTTCAAAGAAATTTGTAAGAAACTCTTTGATACCACCCGTGATCAGAAGGCTGGGTCGTATTCGTGCAACGAATCAGCATTGCCATACAGCATGGCATTGCAGCCAGCCTTCTGGGCACGCTTCCCTCTGGGAGCAATTAGTTACATACTTTATATTAATTTACTACCTTCTGCCCGCGACTCGTCCGCGTGGAATAGTTAAAAAAAAACCCCCCGATTTTGAAACATACTTCATTGGTGCTCCGCTCCTATTGGTCGTACTTAGGGTGATGATATATAGCCTATATATAACTTTCCTCGATAAATAGGCTATCTAACACTGAAACAAATTTTCAAATCAGACCAGCAGTTCCTGAGATTAGCGCGTTTGTAGCACCTTTGGTGTTGCAAATGTCCATAGGCGCCGGTAACCACTTTGGCCTATGTGGTGGGCCATCTTTTTTTTTTCAAGGGGAAATCCGTTTGCGAACGACACCCTGCCGCGCGGAGACGACGGGGGGACTCACCGGCCAGATGGGCTGCCGGAATACCCACTAAAACCCCTCGGTGTCCTTCTATCGCCATATGTCACGGCTCTGGGACGTGCGTGAGCTTTTTGCCGCGACCCCGACTGGCGTGGGGCCATCCCTGCGGGAAAGCCTCTACTGCTTCAATTCATGATGATAAAGGCGCTGGCGGAACATCGACGCGCCCACTACTGAGCGGCTTGAATGCAGGTGACGGCCTAGTGTCTCCGCGAGTCGTCACCCGCTGATGTGGTGGGCCGTCTGCGTGTCTTCTGCATTCATCCAATCAAAAAAAGCATTGCACGTTTGTTTTCTATAAAGAATCCTTCAATATGCGTTGTCCAACACACACTTAGCCGATTTTACTGATTTGATTACAGATGGCCAAACATTCGATTTCATTGTTGTCGGTGCTGGCACAGCCGGGTCATTGATCGCCAACAGACTGACAGAAATAGACAACTGGAAAGTGCTGCTTGTTGAAGCTGGTGGAGATCCACCTCTGGAGAGCGTCGTAAGTTGTCTAACAGCACAATTATCTTTTTTTATGGCATGAGTCCTGCAGACAGGCAGAAGGCTCACTGGTAAAAAGCGGTTACCATCGCCTATGGACATTCGCATCACCAAAGGTACTACAAATGCGCTGCTCTATTAACGGAGGCTGGAACCTGGGCGCTAACGCCAGAACACAGCTCAAGCTTGTTATGGCGGCATACGCTAGACCAGGGGTAGTAGCCATCCAGACGGGCAAATACCCTACCACCTGGCTGTGGGTTGTATTGTCGCCTCTTACGACAGACAGGCTCCAACCAGGAAATTGTATTCTTTCTTCTCCACTCTTGCACGGATAGAATATCTTCTTACTATAATCGTAGAATTTGCAGAGAGTACAATACTCCTTCGACGACTATAGTGTAAACTATTATTTGATGATAGACTATTTAAGGTAAATCCATTAGTATTTGCTATTTCTATGTCAACAAAAAATTCAAAACGCCCAGACAGTAATACTCTATCTATCCTATAATAAATCTGTAAACGGTTCAAGTTTGTACAACGCGTTTAAAAATGTAAAAAAAATCAGGGGTGATAATTAGAATCAGGAGATTCCAAAAATGTAATTTTTATAATTATTGTTATCACAGCAAGGACTCTTTTATCCCGAATGAAGTCATTTCTGTGGTATAGACGAAAGGAGCCAATAAGGTCGCGATAGCATGTTTTCAATAACGCCGCTGCAATCCACTAACAAATACTGCAACGTCATGACAACTCGAACGAAGTTTAGCTGGCTTTACCCAGTAATATGTGAAGTTAAATTAAGTTCGTCATAATAAACACTTAACTATGAGGACTAAATAATAAAACAAGTCATGTTGCTATTTCAGATTCCCGCTTTTTCCGGCGAAACTCATCAATCCCGGCATGCATTTCAATATTACACTGAGGAAGACGAAAACACGAACCGAGGTTGTATTGATAATAGGTCTTATTGGCCGAGAGGCAGAGTATTAGGTGGGACTAGCAGCATCAACGGCATGATTCACATGCGTGGAAGTGAAGGTGACTACAAACCTTGGCATAATTCTGCGGATGATGGATGGGACTGGCCGACTATTCGAAAATATTTCAAAAAAAGTGAAAAAATCGTCGATCCTTTTATTTTAAACAACCCTGAATTATTAGAAGAACACGGCACAGATGGAGAATTCATTGTAGATCAACTGAACTTTACACATCCATACATAGCTGATAAATTAACTAAAGCTTACGAAGAACTGGGTTTAAAGTATCTAAAAGATTTAAATGGGCCAACGCAAATGGGTGTTGGGAAGATTAGAGGAGCCAATAATAAAGGTAAAAGAGTGAGCAGTGCTACTGCGTTTCTGAATTCTATTCCAGAACGAAAAAACCTGTATGTACTAAAGCGTGCGTTTGTTCATAATGTTGAGATTGATGAAGCTACCAAAACTGCAAAAGGAGTTAGGGTATCTTTAGTGTATGGTGAGCAAGAGACATATTTTGCAAATAAAGAGGTAATCATAAGTGCTGGTGCCGTAAACACACCAGTCCTTCTGATGATGTCGGGTATAGGTCCAAAAGAACTTCTAAAAGAAAAGAAATTAAATTTAATCTCAAATTTACCTGTGGGTGAAAATCTACAGGACCATGTCAGGATCCCGATACCAGTTGTATTAGACACGGGAGCAAAACAAAAAGATGAAGTTTTTTGGTTAAAAGCTGCAGCTCAGTACATTATTGATCAATCAGGTCCTTATTCTACTAATTACGACCAACCAAACATAAACGCATTTTTGTCTGTGGCGGATGGAAAACAGTTACCTGATGTACAAGTCGACCACAATTATTTTGTTCCTAATACGACTTACGTAGAGAAAATGTGTAAGGAGGTAATGTCGTTCAAAGATAAAATATGCAAGCAGTTTGCTGAATTTAATTCGGAAAAAGAAATGATCATATTTTTCGTTTCATTATGTAGACCACATTCGAGAGGTAAAATTGAAATACGTGGTTACAATTCCATGGAGCATCCAAAAATATTTGCCAAATATTTTAGTGATAAGCGAGATATGAAGACTTTTATAAACGGTGTTAAAAAAGTTATGGAAATCATAAATACACCTACATTTAAATCAATGAACGCTGAACTAAAAAGAATAGAACATGAAGACTGTGACAAATTTGAATTACGGAGTGACAATTTTTGGGAATGTATGGCCAGAACAGTTACTTATAATGTTTATCATCCAGTTGGTACAGCTAAAATGGGCACACCCAATGACCCAGGATCAGTAGTGAATAGTAGACTTAAAGTGTATGGAGTAAATAATCTAAGGGTAGCAGATGCTAGTATAATGCCTACAATTCCTAGTGTGAATACAAATGCTGCTGTTATGATGATTGCCGAAAGAGCAGCTGACTTTATCAAAGAAGATCACGGCGTTGTTGATAATAAACCTGTGCAAAAAGACGAATTGTAATTAATTATAGTTTTTTTTTAAATAATTGTATTACTTGTTTCAGTCTTGAGCCCTTCAGTTAAAAATATTGAAAACTTAATCTCGGCAAGGAAAAATTAAATAATTGATTGAGTTGCAAGAAGATTAGGCCATTGAAATAATGTTATACTCGGTACCATTTTCAAAATTGTTTATAAAATATAATTATTTAAATAATGCATCCACTGGTAATAAAAATTAATTGTTTTCGTCATATGTATCAGTTGAAGATTCTGAAGATGTCAATGTTTCATTTTTCAAAATGATAGGGACAGCGTCAGCTCTATAGCGTTTCTTCCATTTAACTTCTTTACCAATCCTCTCACATAGATTAATTGCACTTTCTCTCAATTCAATTGGCAAATCAGTAACTATTACATCCTGCAGGAGTTTGTTTTTTACGTCTTTGTTTACTTTTGAAACCTTAGCTTCACATTTCAATCGATTAGAGAAAAATTTACTTTTAACTTTAATAAAAAAGTTTCGCAAGTCACCAGTACTCCACTTATTGTATATCCAAACAGATGTGTTAATACAGCATACGAATGATAACAACACGGCAACCAAGCCGAAAATACATCCAAATATTGCCCAAAGAGCAGATTTACATGGCTCACTGTAATTTATCGAAACATTATTAGTTGCAGGGCATAATTTTCCATACATCAAATCTTTTAAAAATAACAAATTCTGCGATATGGTAGATAAATTCGAATTTAATTCAACAGTTGTTGTCTTCATTGTTTCGTTCTGTGTAACCACGCCTAAGCCAGTAGAAAATGAGTAGACATCACCTACTGATATAGGATTATCTAAATCTCTACAAGTATTGCTGTTTGGTACATATACAACATCAGGAAGATCTTTCGCGAAGTCTCTTTCACAGACTGGTGCTTCTGTACATCTGTTATCAATGCTGTAAAATGGTCGTAATCCTAGATATTTCTCATCACAGTTGATAGGCAAACAACCATTAGAAGGATCTTGATCCTCAGTGTCACATGACTCCGTCTTTCTGAAGATACTTCGACTACAATCAGTTATATTTGTTGTATTGAACGGTAAGTAAATTATTTCTCTTTTAAGTTTTTTACTTGAGCAATCAGATTCAAGTAGCAAATTACAATAACCCACATGATTATATTTATAAATTGCAGGATAAACTAATATCAACGTCTCGATATCTTTAGGTTGTACAGTCTTATGGTTAACACCATAAACAGTAACCGTGAAACAGTCCTTCTTTCCAATATTCAAAAGGCAGCATCTTTTAGGCCAAATATGAACGTTGCAAGCATTTAAAGTGTCCAAATTTTCAACTGTAACAAATAATTGTATTCCTATAGACTCCGGATCGAAAGGTATCATCCCTTTGTCTACAACCGTAATGGTTGAAACAGTTTCTTGCAGTTTCATGATCACTGATAACAATATTGTTATTGAATACTTATATGACATTTTGACATAAAATATAAGTAACAACATTGTTTTTTTTTTTCTTTGTAAGTTGCATCCACAGAGTACATTAATAATGTTACAAACTAGGCGCCGACAAAGACAGGTTCCACGTACAGATTTGTAGAAGCACATTTGTTACCCGTCGGCATTTGAACTAATAACATTGAAACTATTGTATTTACTTATTTATTGGCATACGTTTCTGGAAAGCGGCCTATTGTCCTATTGTAATCGTTTACAGCCGCTTGCGGCTGTGGTCATTAGCCAGGTGTTACGGATTTTAAAGTAAAAGTTGATTCTAGGAAGTTCGGTCGAATCGATGAATGGAAAACGATGGCCGGATTGAAGGATCAAAGCAAGACGTGTGTACTACAATCAGGAATGTAATAGTGACGGACTTTGCGCGTTTTATTGAATTACGACCTTCTGCATTACGTTTGGACTTGTTGTGTTCGGTTATATTTGTACCATTGCCATTCGTTTTTCCACTTGTCCGTTGAAGTTTCACTTTTACTATGTGTCCCAGCACACATTTCGATTTTTCGCAGGTTTACTGCAAATTATGATTTGGTTAGGTTAGGTACATTTTAATTAATGCATATTTAAAAATATTATATTTTATCAAACAAAAAACTGAATTCGACCCGGAACCAAAAAACACATTCATATTATACTCTAAAATGATGCCGCCTCTCACCACGTCCACTCTAAATTTATGCCACTCCTCCACGCGGCCGTAACGCTTTTTCGTGACAGAAAAATCCTAAGACCCGCCGTTTATATAGAAGTTTCACTTCAAAAATATAAATTTATTACCATGAAATCAATTGTTAATTTTGATTATAAATATTACCAGGTAATTAGTACCGACAACCGGTAAGCGTTTTATGAAATGAAGCTCTTTGCCCGTATTACGAAATCAAAAATTCAATAACATTATGATTTTTTTATTGTATAATCTGTAAAAATCATAAATATATTACCAAATAAAAAAAATATTATACATAATAAGATTAAAATACAAATTCGCTTCCAAATTAAACTTTGTCGTACATTATCCTCATGTTCATATAATCGTGTTTGACTCGCGCATCGAAGTTGCGCATCTCGCTCCTCCTGGTCGCTGATTGTTCTACATCACGAAGTACGTAATCACGGACGCCGCATGGACAACAAGCACCGCACTCGCAGAACGCGCAGCAGGCTCTCACCGCGTCCCAAGCACCTGTTACAAGTTCATTGGGACATTAAGAACTTTGCATTAAGACCAAGAAGCTTACACACAAGCTTCTTGATAGAGACGGATGCTCTCCAGTCTGATGACTCGACGACTTACGTCAGGTCGCCGGTTGTGCCGTCGAGATGAGAGCGCGAGTGTTCCGCGCGTGCTCATCTCTCTTCCCGTGAAGCGCGTTACAGACCGCCCCACGCCTGGAATAGACCAAGAAGTAGCCGGGGGATACGTCCTTCGGCATAGGAAGAGACCCAGTGAGGGGGGCCCACGCCTGCCAGGGCACTGCGGAGTCAGGCAGCCCATTTCCCGTAGCCCTGGCATAAGGTGCAGGACGGAACACCCAGGGGTTTTAGTGGGTATCCCTAACTGGGGAGTGGCAATAGCGTGGCACTGCACACATGGCGTTTGATTATTATTTTATATAAGTTTATGGCTTGGCAGCTAGGCCTTTAGGCCAGATCTTAATTTACGATATAGTTTCTTCATTTTCTTAAGCCTATGTGTAGCACAGCTGAACTGTAGGTAATCAGCTAGGGCCATTCAACGGAGTTCTTGTGGCAACTCAAAAAGCCACATTTGACTATACAGTTCACATTTCACACAAAACACATAATTACTACTCAAAAACTATCAATATCCTACAACTATTGTTCATTTTAGAGTAATTTTACACATTTTTAGAAAATAAAACTGCACAGCACAGCGTCTCCTTTCAGTTCCCGCCAAAAACTCCCCCCACTCGATTTGAGTGGAGATATGGTCTAAGATCGAGCACACTTATTTAGAAGGTACCTGTTCACACGGGAATTGAAGACATCCAGGTTGTAGGTTTCGGGAAGAACAGACTCCGGCAGTGAGTTCCACTCCTTTGCGGTGCGCATAATGAAGGTGGACTCAAAGCGCTTTGTTCGTATAGGTGGAATGTCCACCATATAGCGGTGCCGCATGCCAGTGCGTCTGGTTGTCCGAGGAAGAAAGGGAGACGGCGGGATAAGATTGAAAAGCTCCAATGCAAATTCTCCAAAATGCATCCGATAGAAAACCGACAAGCTGGCAACCCTGCGTCGATGTTCGAGACTTTGTATTTTGTCATTAGATAGCTGGTCGTTGCCTATCAACTTCCTATCTCTTCGCTCAATCGATTCTAGTGCCTCGAGTTGGTATTTAGCTGCCATCTCAAAGATGAGAACAGTACTCCTGATAATAAGATAAGCGGAGGGCTGGGATACATGGCTCAAACCTTATTCTGCGAGGCAGTAATGTCTCAAAAGGAGGCCGCTGAACAAGAGAGGTACCGACGTCAGTCGGGGCCCCGGAGACGCAGATATGCGCAAGATCTTCTCATGTGATTTCGCTACAGGGGTCCTCCAGCATCTGGGGAGCGGAGGATTCATCCCCCTGTTGACGAAGTGATTTTGTCCTGCTTTCCGGAGCACTCTCAAGCACTGATGCGCAGGATCAGCGTGGGCGTAACTACGCTCACGCTATCTCACGCTATTCCTACCATGAGCGCGGGGTACACAGGAGGAAGGGGGTTTTAGTGGAGTATTAGCCCATGGGTTACCTCTTTAATAGGGATACCTTGCTGAGTCTCCACACAAGCCAGCATTTGACTGTTATCTGCGCCATCTTCAGTGGATAACTCTTATTGCTTTGGTTTAATCCTAGTAAAGTACCCGGCAGTATAAGAAATGTACCTCATGCTTCAAAAAAAAATTGGTGCAAACTTGGGCAGGTCTACGTACAGCAGTGGACAATGATTGATTGACGACGAAGATAGAAGCTACAAAAACATTTTCGATTGCAAAATCTTGCTAATAATATAAAGAAGAGTGCTTATTTACTACACGCTCTCACAGGAATTTAGCTTAAGAAGTACCTCACAGAGTTCATTAATATAATAGAACAATATACATTTGCCACGACACACCTTTCATGATGAAATTGATCGTGTACTAGCAGAAGGTGATGTCAGGAGCCTTAAGAACAGACGAGCGTGCATGACAAGAGTTATGAATGTCAAAGAAGCAAGTGAGGTGTGTAAGAATAAGCCTGAATGGCGCTCTGTTGCTGTGCCTACCCCGCAAGGGAACTGGCGTGAAGTTATGTATGTATGTATGTAAGAATATACATCTTGAGCGTATCGTGTTTTTGTAAGGTACCACAGTAGCTTACCAGTCATAAATTGACATCATCATTGACAAAACGTCTACAGTATAAAATCGAATTACTGGGATAGCAATACTATCTATCAAATTAAAATGTAATGAATTACAAAGTCTCAGCACTCCTGCAGTCAGGAATCCACTGACAATATAGGCTACGTTCCATTAGTGACTCAAAACAACCACGCTCAGGACCGCGATTAATCCCGTTCCACTTGCTTGCCGGCGTTACAATCGTAAACCCAAGTGGAATGGCTATTCGACCCGCCTATTGACATGGGTCATTGTGAGCGTTGTGTGATCGAAAATTATGACGTCATTAGTGACGTTTTCGCCACGACCACAACGATTGCGGTCGCCTTGTGATACGGCTAACTGAGCGTTTTGGGCGTTGTGAACTACTAGTGGAACGCCCTGATAGTGTATCTATGTCACTGAGCTTTCTATTCTGTATATAATAATATGCGAAATTTAGGACCCCCTTATCACACTGTGTCACACTTCGTCGATCCCCCCACAACTCCCCCCACCCCCACCCACTTTACGTGTAGCGTAATTTATGACTGGCCCCTTATAATAATGTGCAAATTAGGTCTGAAAAATGCGTAAGTGGTGCATGCTAGCCGGATGGGATTCGAACCTGCGTCCTTTTGGGATGCTCGAAGTTATTCAACGTGAACTATACCTATCTTCTTGGCCATTTCTGCATACTTCAGATACGGCGTATTGACAACGTCGTCAATAGGAGGGTGATGTCAGGAGCCTTAAGAACAGACGATTGTGCATGACAAGAGTTATGTCCGTCAAAGAAGCAAGTGAGGTGTGTAAGAATGGGCCTAAATGGCGCTCTGTTGTTCGTGCCTACCCCGCAAGGGAACTGGCGTGAAGTTATGTATGTATGTATGTATGTAATTTATGACTGGCCCCTTATAATAATGTGCAAATTAGGTCTGAAAAATGCGTAAGTGGTGCATGCTAGCCGGATGGGATTCGAACCTGCGTCCTTTTGGGATGCTCGAAGTTATTCAACGTGAACTATACCTATCTTCTTGGCCATTTCTGCATACTTCAGATACGGCGTATTGACAGTGTCGTCAATAGGCGCCTGGCAGACTCGCACCATGTGCGTCACACGAGGTCTGTTCCGTTCGTTGATGGTGACTCGTTTGGAGCGGCCGAAAAGTGGACAAGGGCTGTTAGGATACACTTTCTAGAAAACATATTAATTATGTTTAACACCAACGGTTTTATTCATATTGAGTTTGTATCAGCAAGATGTACAGGTTAAATGATACTACTACTAGTACTAATGATGTGAACTGAAATGAACTAATTAATTTTGAAAACGGTAAACTTAAGTACAAATATTAACAAGTCGTACAGCTAGTACAATATATAGCACAATGTGTGAGCGGGACGGATGATATGCGGGCGAGATAGAGCAACTATTAATATGTGGGCTCCCGCGTTGAACTAGCCAGTAGTTCGTCGTCCACTGCGATGACTAGACGTATGCAGCTCCCATAAGTTAAAGTAAGCGTGTAACCTCCTTTAAAGTTCTTAAAAAAGCCAGAACTCGTTATGTTCTAACTGTATATTGTTTTTGAAAATCTGGGAATGGGGATCAAAATGTTACGAAAAATTATTAATAGTCTCCTAAGCTCATTTTCTTTTAGCTGCAACGTTAAGGTTCCCCTTACTGCGCCGCTGAAAGTTTCCACTCTGTATAAATACTATACCGTTGGCCATCTTCTGAAGCATTCAGTAACTGGTTTCCTTTCAAGAAGTAACTCCGCCGATGTGTTTTGCACTTTGCCTTTCCATTCCCTTCTTCTGCTCTTGCAGATTGGGTGACATCTGATCACGAAATGAAATACAGTGTAAACTCTATGTAACGTCACTCGATTTACCGACAAACTCCCTTAAGCGTCCAAATCACTTGGCTTTGATTGCTTTAGCTTGTCTTCTATACAATGATACACTATATGTATAGCATTGTTTTTTTTTAAGGCGGGGGGAAATGCATTTCGCACAGTACCGGGTCCTTTGCTAGGGATTAGACCATAGTCGATTATGGAGGCATTCCCATGGGGGCAATCCAAACATTAATCGACCGGCTTGTGTGGAGACTCGAGCCCAAATGGCTAATACCCACTAAAACCACCCTCCTCCGATGCCCCGCGCTTATGGCAGGAAAGACATGAGACTTAGAACGTAGTTACGCCCACGCCGATCCTAGCGCAATAAGTGCCTAAGAAAGCCCCTGGAAGAGCTAACTCACTTCGATGACAGGGGTGAAGACTCCTCTGCTCCCTTGATGCATAAGGGCCCCTGAAGCGGTAAAACCAACCAAAGCTGAGTGATTTCGAGGCTTAAGGGAGTTTGTCGTTAAATCGAGTGACGTTACATGGAGTTTACACTGTATTTGCAAAAACATAGGTACATGAATAGGTATTACTAATATAAAGTTCCAGTATGTTTTGTCATCTACATGTCGTGCAAATGCTTATATACATACGTACATACATAGCTTCACGCCAGTTCCCTTGCGGGGTAGGCACGAACAACAGAGCGCCATTCAGGCTTGTTCTTACACACCTCACTCGCTTTTTTGACATTCATAGCTCTTGTCATGCACGCTCGTCTGTTCTTAAGGCTCCTGACATCACCTTCTGCTAGTATACGATCAATTTGATCATGGAAGGTGTGTCGTGGCCTTCCACGACTTCTGCATCCATCCACTTTTTGCATTGTATATCTGTTTTGTCATTCTTTCATCATGCATTCTTTCCACATGCCCGAACCACCGGAGCATTCCTTTCCTGCAAATGCTTACATTACCTAAACGTCTTGATGCTATAACCTACACTAATTTTTCTAAATTAATTTCAGTAAGCGAATTACAGAAGCGAAAGTTGTTTGTCAGGATCGTCACAAGTGGAGATCCATAGTCTCTGCTTACCCCTGTCGAAAACAGGTGTGATATTAGATAATATATGTATATGTTCACGAAATACGAAACGAATTCTAAGAGCCCCCGAACTATAACAGGGCGTTCCATTAGTAGTTCGCAACGCCCAAAACGCTCCGTACCACAAGGCGACCGCGATCGTTGTGGTCGTGGCGAAAACGTCACTAATGACGTCATCATTTTCGATCACACAACGCTCACAACGACCCATGTCAATAGGTGGGTCGAATAGCCGTTCCACTTGGGTTTACGATTGTTACGCCAAGAAGCAAGTGGAACGGGATAACTCGCGGTCGTGAACGTGGTCGTTGTGAGTCCCTGATGGAACGTAGCCTAAGTGGTGCATGGTGCATGCTTTCTGGCTGGGTACCGAACCCTTTGAGTTTGGAAGGACTAAGGCTACGTTCCAGAAGGGACGTACAACGACCACATTTACGACCGCAATTTTTCCCGTACCACTTGCTTGCTGACGTTACAATAATAAACTCTAGTGCAACAGTTGTTGCGTCAACTCATTGCCTCAATGTCAAAGAGGCAAGTGAGGTGTGTAAGAATAAGCCTAAATGGCACTCTGTTGTTCGTGCCTACCCCGCAAGGGAACTGGCGTGAAGTTATGTATGTATGTATGTATGTATGCAACAGTTGGTAAAAGTGAAAAAATGCGGAACCTGAGAATTATGCATTTTTTATTATTTATTTTGATCATGTCATATATGTTACATTTGCAGACTAATCCCAAAATTAAAGTAGTTGTGTTTTTTATTATAATTAGTAGGTAAGTCATCACGCTAAAATTGAACATTATATCTATCGATATAATGCACATATTTCGAAGTAATTGTATTGTTTATTAATTTTTTACCTAAATAACGGGTTTCCGATAATTTTAAGGTCCTTATTATACCATAGCAAACCATATTTATAGTCTTTAAATACAAAAGATGCATAATTTTCAGGTTCCGCGTTTTTTCACATTTACCGAACGGTTATTCGTTGTGAGCGTAGTGTTATCGAAAATTATGACGACATTTTCGCTACGTCTATAACGACTGCGGTCGCCAGGTGGAACGGCTGACGGAGCATTTTGGGCGTTGTGAGCTACTGAAGGAACGCGCTGAGCTATACTTACTTGCACAGATCTTTAGTGTCTTTGTGCTTCCTTTGTATGTCTGGTAAACGAATCATTATTGTCGATACCTTTCTACCGTGTTTTACAATTTTGAATGAATTTACAAGTTTCATTTTTCTAAATAGAATAACAGTAATTTTTCAATTTTTTTTTTGTGATTTATGATTTTGACGTGATGTTTTTCATTATAATAGATTTGTATGAGTCTTTAATAATACTGTATAAACTTTTGTGTTTAGAGTTATAATTTGGAAATGCAAAATCATCACTGGTGACAGCTTTCATCCGCAACACGTTGCAGACAAACAACAGAAGAAGCTAGACAAACGTTATTTGTCTATGTCTATAATTTTATATATACTTTGTTATGTTAGTACCATAGAGTACATTGTATATATAAAGAGCTAGTTAAAAATATCAGAAAGTTTGTGACTATGGATGGATATATATTATTATCACTATCTCAGACAACTACTAATGAATGAACGGAATTTGATGAAACTTTTTTGAATATAGCTTATACATGAACATGAAATATAATCGTGGTGTGCAAGCGGTACACAGCACGAGTCGAGGTGAATAACACGCGTCATCGCCGGGTCCACGACGCGAAGGCGGGCGTGAGGACAGTATTTTCAGAAATAGTCGCAGGCGGCTACTTGTGATATATGACACTAGCTGTGCCCGCGACTTCATCCGCGTGGACTTTTTTGTTGTGGAACCCTAATTTTAAAAGTAGCCAAACTTACTCCTTATAACATCAGCAATCTCCCAGTGAAAATCTTGTCAAAATCGGTCGAGCCGTTTCAGAGATTCGCCGGAACAGACTGACATTTTTTTACAAGCTTTTATTTAACTTGCAATGGATGTATGTATGTAAGTTCGGGTGGAATCTTGTAAGTTAAATTTGACCAACTTCCTTGTTTCCGATTGAGCTGAAATTTTTCACGCATATGTATATCGCGTGACAATGCAATAATATGATACCATGGAGCTGATCTGGTGATAGAGTGGGAAGGTGGCCATAGGAACTCCTGTATTAAACAAGATAGACCCATCGCATTTGGGCTCGTTTTACTTTTCTTGGCTAGCACTCTGCGGCTACATTATATCCAGGATCTCAAAAGCTTGTATTTAAAAACCTTTTTAATTTAATTATAAGTACAAAGTAAATTAAAAAGCTTTTTTAAAAAGGTTTTTAAATACAAGCCTTTGAGATCCTGGATATCATGTAGCCGCAGAGTGCTAGCCAACACAAGTAAAACGAGCCCAAACACGGCGGG
Source organism: Dendrolimus kikuchii (assembly GCA_019925095.2). Taxonomy (NCBI): domain Eukaryota; kingdom Metazoa; phylum Arthropoda; class Insecta; order Lepidoptera; family Lasiocampidae; genus Dendrolimus; species Dendrolimus kikuchii. Next base: position 1,467,460 of record CM034398.1, read on the forward strand.
TCTATCTTGTTTAGTGCAGGAGTTCCTATGGCCACCTTCCGACTCCATCCTTGGTACCATATTATTGCATTGTCACGGGATATACATATTCGTGAAAAATTTCAGCTCAATCGGAAACCTGGAAGTTGGTCAAATTTAACTTGCAAGATTCCACCCGAACTTACATACATACATAGGTACATCCATTGCAAGTTAAATAAAAGCTTGTAACTTGTAAAAACTGTTATTTGTTACATTACAAAAAGACACTTAAATTTTATTTATTTGTATACCTACATAAAACAACCTAACGAATTATAAGTATTACTAGTTGTGCCCGCGACGTCGTCCGCGTGGAATTTGTTTTCAAAACCCCCCGATTTGGAAACATTCTTCATTGGTGCTCCGCGCCTATTAGTCTTAGCGTGATGATATATAGCCTATAGCCTTCCTCGATAAATGGGCTATCCAACACTGAAAGAATTCAAATCAGAACAGTAGTTCCTGAGATTAGCGCCTTCAATCAAACAATATTAGTATATTTGGCTACAATACTAATACTTAGATTTTAAATATCCCGATATCTTTTGAATGAAACGTTCGAATTGAATAATTCAAAAAGTTCTAGAAAGGTATTGAATTCGTCTTGAATATGGAGTAATTTATTTTGATAAGGATTATTACCAAGGTACAAAATAAAGAGTTTTTGAAGCGACGGCATTTTAATTATTTAAAAAAATAAAAGAAAACACTTATCGTGAGATAACTACAATAGTTAGACATATGGTTACGCGACATTTTTTGTAGATAATTATATGTTCTGCAAAGTGGTAGTACATTGTTTTGTTCTATAATCAATAGTTTTCGCAGCGCACGCCGTGTAAGGATTATTTTCGGGGCATTTTTTTACAACTTGGGTTACTTGGACTTTTAGTAAGGATCCCTAATTATTTTGAAAATATATTATAGCCTATAGCGTTCCTCGATAAATGTACTATTCAACACTGAAAGAATTTTTTAAATCGGACCAGCGGTTCCTGAGATTAGCGCGTTTAAACAAACAAACTCTTCAGCTTTATAATATCAGTATAGATAATTAAGATGTAAAAGAAAAGATAATCAAAATTAAGACAACAAGTAGATTTAAAATCTAAGACAGTATTTCCCCATAATATTATCAAATAAATGAACTCGCTAGATGGCGTTGTAGATCAATCAGTCTTTAGTATATTATACATCAATTATAGTATCAAGTATACTAGTAATTATTATAGCTTTTCAAAGTTGCGCCTTATATTGGACTACTGTAGTTCATAGTAGTTTCTTAGACCTTCCTCTGCATGGTGCTGTGAATGAGGGCTGGAGGATGACCAGGCGGCTCCATCGATCTGAAATATATGAAGTCTCCTCAACTCTTTTCTTACATACATACATAAATACATAAGTTCACGCCAGTTCCCTTGTGGGCTAGGCACGAACAACAGAACGCCATTCAGGCTTATAATTACACACCTCACTTGCTTCTATGACATTCATAACTCTTGTCATGCACGCTCGTCTGTTCTTAAGGCTCCTGACATCACCTTCTGCTAGTACACGATCAATTTGATCATGGATCACTCTTTTCTTATAATATTATAAATTTAAATTTAAAAAAATGTTTGTCTATTTGTTCGGGATTCACCTTTTTCTTATTGCAGGAGTTCAGCAGACAGGCAGACGGCCCACTTGATGGAAAGCGGTTACCATCGCCTATGGATATTTGCAACACCAAAGGTGCTACAAATGCACTGCTGCTCTCTTGAGGGAGATTGGAACCTGGTCACTAATGCCGGAACATAACTCAAGGTTGTTATGGTGACATACATTAGACCAGGGGTGGTAGCCATCCAGTCGGGCAAATACCCTACCACCTGGCTGTGGGTTGTTAAGTCGCCTCTTACGACAGGCCGCCCGGCCGCAGGAAATTGTATTCTTTCTCCGTTCCTATGTATATATGTATATATATATTTGTATGTATTTAATTTATAAAGTAATTTAAGTATGTTTATTTATGATCTACCTAATAATCTGCACCACCTACATCGCCAAATTAGGTTAAACTATTCCTTAAGTTAGGTTGCCTGGAATAGATTGCTTTAAGCGATAAGGCCGCCTATTGTTTCTACCATGATAATATTGTAATTGTGTATTTTTAAAATTGTATAGTTGGTGAGCAATAAAGTGTTATCTATCTATCTATCAAAAGCTTAGGAAGAGAAGTAATATATTGCGTCACGTTTCATCCACTAATTTATTAATGTATAATTTAAGACAGTTAAAGACCATGGCAAATACATGTACGTGATGCTATGTAATGCGAGATAATGGATATCGGTGTTAAAGCTGCAGAGATAAGATTGGATATTTTTTTATATCATCAAAATGTCCAATAATATTTAATAACTAGCTGTGCCCGCGACATCGGCCGCGTGGAATTTGTTTTAAAAACCCCCCGGTTTTGAAACATTCTTCATTGGTGCTCCGCTCCTATTGGTCTTAGCGTGATGATATATAGCCTATAGCCTTCCTTGATAAATGGGCTATCTAACACTGAAAGAAATTTTCAAATCAGATCAGTAGTTCCTGAGATTAGCGCGTTCAAACAAATAAAGTCTTCAGCTTTATATATTAGTATAAGATATAAGATGATTAGAATATTGAAGTGCAAATCACGTAAACAGTAAGAGCTAAATTAGCCTATAAGAGAGTACAAGAACTTGTGGTCTTATTTTGTATTTCCCCCTCGGGCGATTGAGCCATGGGCTCTTGCCAGGTGCGTCACCCCCAATGGAGCAACCATCGTAGACGCACCACCCACATTTTTTTGTTAATTCAAGGGAATGTCTTTTCTTGTGCAGCAGTCGTGGAAGGCCACGACACACCTTCCATGATCAAATTGATTGTGTACTAGCAGAAGGTGATGTCAGAAGCCTTAAGAACAGACGAGCGTGCATGACAAGAGCTATGAATGTCAAAGAAGCAAGTGAGGTATGTAAGAATAAGCCTGAATGGCGCTCTGTTGTTCGTGCCTACCCCGCAAGGGAACTGGCGTGAAGTTATGTATGTATGTATGTCTTTTCTTGTGACACACACGCGGGATTTGGATAAAGGGGAAGACCAAAAGCGCCGCCCAGTGCTGCGCGCTTTTTGTGCGTCTGGAACTCTTGCACCAAACGGGATCTCCTCCATTAAAGGAGGAGGCCGAACAAACTACCCACTAAACCTTCCTGGGTCCCTATGAGAGCATATATCTAGAAGGTCAGGGATGTCTAAGTAGTCGTAGTTAAGCTCTTCTGACATCCTAGTGCGCCGATTTGATACTAAACCCCGGGAAGCAGGGCCGTACCACTTCGTACAGTAGAGGTGATTCCACCCATACCCCTATAAACAGTGGCCCTTTACCACGTTGCACCACACAACTTATATCAACCCCCACAGCATACTTAGGATGTCTCTGATCCCACTCCTTCATCTTCGTGCACAGGTTCTTAACTCTGGGAGACGCTGAAGACGGAGGCGCGTCAATAGGCTTCTGTTTACACGTCCTGCAGACACCACTGCAGGTACAAGCTGGAAGAAAATAATTTTATTTATATACGGCCACTCTCTTCTCCCCCTATTCTAGCTTTCTTATCTCATAGTCAAGGCTGGCAACGCGAAAACATCGCCGCTGGTGTTGCGAGAACCTTGAGTTATGTTCCAGCCGCATTACTGGCCAGGTTCCAGTCTCTCCCTTTCGAGAGCGGCAGGACATTGGTAGCACGTTTGATATTGCATATTTCCATAGGCGACGGTAACTACGTTCCATTGCAGTTGGGCCGTCAGCCTGTCAGCTGTGCTCCAGCAATTAAAAAAATCTTTGCAGGCAACGGTAACCACTTTCCAGTAGGTGTAGTAGCTTCGTAATAATAAAGTAGCCGTCAGTGTTTTTCAGAAACATCTGAGAATTGTTATTATGGCGCAGAAAGAGGCCGCGGAAAAGGTTAGGGAGTAGGATGCGCACTCAGACCCCATCTGCAGGAGGTGGACCGGCGGTCGTAGGCGCTACGCGCATCTCCTCCCATAAGTATCGTCATTCTGCCACCAGGGCGGCCAAGTATTGGCGAGCGTAGTGGCGTCACGGTGCAGTAACTCTGTTGTAGATCCCGTGACGCCCCGTAAAAGCGCGGACACAGGTGCGCAGGTTTAGGTTTACTGGGTACTTCACCAGTCAGTTTTTCGTGACAGCTTCTGTTTGAAGCTAACGTGAAGAACCGATCGCCGGTGTCTCACACAACCTCGATGCATACTTCTGCGCTGCATATGGCCCTCCCGAAGAGCCCGAAGATGGTGTCCAGAGACATTCCTCTGCGTTGTCAAAAAAGAAAGGGATCGGCGCTTGAAGTACAGAGGGTATTCAAGATGACTGTAGGACAATAGCCAGTGACTAAATACTAATTAAATAATACCTTTTATTTTATTCTTCCGGATCGACTTAGCTGAGATTGGATTTGCCTCGTTCTCATGATATTCCCTCGACCCCAAAGAGCACATAGACTGTGGCAACTTTGCTTCGAAGGTACGGTCTATAAGACCTGGAAAGTGATAATAGCTACGACTTAAATCTTTTTTATCCTGAAGATGTATACAGTGTATTGCCAAGATTAAAATGTAAAGCGGCCGAAAGACTTGTCACAGAACAACCCACAGCCAAGTGGTAGGGTATTAGTCCGTCTGCATAGACACCACCCTTGAGAACCTAAAGCGGCCATTTTCATACGACGAACATTACAGGTATCAAAATAAAGTGAAACCATAGAAGAAGAATACTTCTTTCTCCATGGTGGAACATGCTATATCTTACAACTACCGGTATGTATATCTAGACCCGTGTACATTTTACTAAGTCATTCTCCAAAGAATTTGGTAGAGTATAAATTATCGTCGTAGCAACCCTGAGATTTGTTCCTTCATTAGTGGCCTGGTACCAATCCTCCTTTCGAGGCTTCGAGGTGTGTACTATGCCTGGTTACCTGTTGGCTTAATCCTAATAATAAGAATTAATGTCGGTGGCTATCTTTATATATATTATTATATAATTCTTCTGTTCGTGTATATGTCACTGAAAATCAAAATCCGTCCAACCATTTAGGAGGCGCCTAAACGGTTGGACCGATTTAGAGGATTTTTTTTTGTTTATTTCTCAATTGAAAGTGTAGCTCAGCTGGCTGCTAAAAAGCTGACTATACGTTCAAAGGTGAGACGGTACTTCACTGCAGAGCAAATCCTTAATCATTACTATGCTCGGGTAAGATCTTGCATGGAGTACTGTTCTCACCTTTGGGACGGCTCAGCTAAATACCAGCTTGAAGCGCTAGAGTCAATTGAGAGAAGAGCCAAGAGGTTGATTGGTAGCGACCAGCTTGTCAATACAAGGTTTCAAAATCTAGAGCATCGACGCCGTGTTGCTAGTCTATCGGTTTTTTATAGGATTCATTTCGGACAGTGTGCGGTTGAACTGTTCGACCTGATCTCCCTATACCATTCCATCTTCAGACCACAACGCGCTCTTGTCTACGCCATCGTTTCACAGTGGAAACGCTATTAGTGCGAACTAAACGTTTCGCCTCCCCGTTCCTTCTAAATAAGGAGGAGTTTTGGAATGCACTGCCAGAGTCCGCGTTTCCCGAAAAGTACAATCCGGGTGTCTTCAAGTCTCACTAAGCGTGCTTCATGTTAGACCGCATCGTCGTCTGGCATAGACGTGATCGTGTTCAAACGGAAACTAATTTATTAAAAGTGGATTGGAAAATGGTTTAGATTCACAATTGGATCCAATAGGTGGCGCTGCAATCTGGACCTAGATTTTATTTTTCAAAAGATGTATTTATATTTTTTTTTTATTATTGCTGGAGTACAGCAGACAAGCTGACGGCCCAACTATGATGGAAAGTGGTTACCGTCGCCTATAAACATTTGCAATAATAGGTATTACCAATGTGCTGCCGTACTCGTAGATGGGACTGGACTGGCCACTAATGCCGGAACACAACTCAAGGTTGTTGGCGGCTAGACTAGACTAGGGGTGGGAGCCATCCACTCTGACAAATACCTTACCATCTGGCTGTGGATTGTTTTGTTGCCTCTTACGACAGGCCACCTGGCCGCCGGAATTATTATTCTTTCTCCGTCCCTGCTCAGATAAAATCTCTACATTATTTTATAGAATCTATTTGAAATACCCTTTTTTTCTACAATTTCAAGCATTGACACAGCAGTTCTCATAGGTTTTACCGAGATCTCATCATACTCGGATTTGATTGAAATCTCTGTGGAGCTGGTTTCATGTGAAGTCGGTTTGTCGGTATACACGCCTTTTTCCTAAAACAAAAGCTTATTGATATCTCCTTATATTTTTATAAGGATTTCTTGGAGTTATCATTAATAGAAAGAAAGAAAAAGAACGAAAGAAAGAAAACGTTTTTTTTAATCTTTAAGGCTTGGCAACTAGGCCTTTAAGCCAGGCGCAATTGTATTGTAGGCTACAATCGACGCCTTATAACGGAGTTCTTGTGAAAACTCGAAAGGCCACATTTGACTATTCACTTCATATTTCTCACAAAAACACATAATTAGTACTCAAAAATTATCAATATCCTACAACTATTGTTCATTTTAGAGTGATTTTATAGATTTTTAGAAAATAAAACTGCACAGCACCGCTGTCGCCTTGTGGAACGGCTAACGGAGCATTTTGGGCGTTGTAAGCTACTGATGGAACGCGCTGACAGTGCGGAAGACTTGACAATGTTTTTACCGGATAAACCATCAGATGCCTGAGCTCTTGCCGACTACGTAGAAATTCCCAACACGCACAGCACTTCTTCTGAACAAAATCGTTATCAATACTATCCAGTGGCTTGAAGTTTATCGTTATGTGCTGAGAAGGTAATGGTTCGCCGCAAAATTCGTCGCCAATATTGCAATATGAGAGCTCAGTTTTTGGTGGATTGCTTGTAGAATCAGAGGATTTTGGACAAGCCAAATCAGTTATATTTGAAAGAGAGAGTTCTTCTGACATTATCATCGATACTTCTGCTTCATCGCAACATTGAATGTATTACTTATTATAATCTAATAATAGTTTGTATCATCTGTGGCTGATTGATAGAGAAACTGCTAAATGCTAAAAGGAAATATTTCCAAAAAATCAGCAGTTCAAGAACAGTTGTAAATCAATATTAGTGTATATAAATATGTCCTATTTATTGAGTCACGTAATAATCTCCTATTATATTATGTATATATAATATAAGTAGAGGTCAAAGTTTGACAAATTATATTTAAGAATTAAAGTCAAAATTATGACAACATGTAAATAAGTTTGTAATAATAAAACTGTAGATATGTATACATCACGTATTACTATATTATGTCTTTGCTTTATTGACTTAAATAAAACCAATTTAGAGGTTTTTCTCTCGTTAAAAAGCACGTAAAAATTCATTGTCACTTAAATTCTGAGCAAATGTTGCTTTCATTATTATTGCTATAAAGTTTATTTTAGGCACTTAGTACCTATTTAAAAAATCTACAAGGGCAAGGGCATTAAAGGTTACTAAAATAAAAAATTATTCCTGACGGTCTATTTATTATAAAGACTTAGTCAAAGTTGAAACATATATTAATTATTATTTATTTATTAAAGTTGAAACATAATAAATTGCGACCGGAGGTTGGATTATGTAGACTCGGCATTAGTGTTGTAGTGTGGCTTAAAAAAAAAACCTAAGCACATCAATTTTATTGCATTATCTGTGCTGGTAAAAGTTTGAATGTTTTGATCAATTACTTGCTATTTATATGTTGTTTTCATTTAAAAACTTTAAATAGTTTGAAACCGAAACAGTAAAATATAAAATGTTTTAAGTTATCGATAATTAGCTTTTTGTCTCAATGATGCGATTGAAACAAAAATCCTATTATTAAAGAAAGACACAGTATACCGGATGAGTAGTTAGAAGACATGTTGAATGTGTCATGTCATGAATGAGTAGAAAGGCTAGTTGTCATCGTCAAAAGCAAAACTTTTGTTTAGACGTAATTTTTTACAAAATTACTATAAAAAGTGTGATTATTATCGTATTGCGTAATGTGATTTTAGTATAATGCGTGATATTACTTTATAACAATAAGATCGACTGAAGAAGAAAATTAATTTTAAAGTAGACCAGTTTCCTATTTGGTGAGTGATGTTTCTACGAAATCATAATTTAGTTTGAATTTCTTGGCACTACATTTGTTTTTACTGCTTCTGGGTATATTTACAAAGCGTTTAAGTTAGTCCTTGTATTAGAGTTTAAGTTATACGGTGGTTATAACTTCATTTGGCGAGCCTGTGACCTACGTTTGACGTCTACATAGCGTAGTGTACAAAAGTAATTTAGGTCGTATCGTATCGTATTTATTCGTAAAGAACGGACGTGTTTGTATACGCGGGTTGTTTATCATACGTCATAAGTGTAAGTCGAAGATTCTTTTGTGCTAATGTTGCTGATATGATAACAAACCTATCCAAGTGATAACAGGTATCAGATGTTTGTTAGTCACAAACTCCGATATACGGGTATTACATTTTTTACACAATAATTCCGGTTCTTGTTAAGTGCCAGTGAATTGGTTTACTTTTTATTGGATATTTTGTAAGTAGATGTTATTTTTTAGTCTTCAATGTTATTTATGTAGAGTATTGTACATAAAATATATGTGTACTGGACTTGAAGGACAAGGTCGTGGTCTTCTATGTCACATACATAAAACTCCTCTTATCTCAGGTTAATAGTGTGCAATCTAAATTATAAAAGTCATGAATTAATTGACATTAGTTTCCAACACCTTTCACTATTTTGCATCCAATTTGTTATGGCAAGAAGATTAGATGTGCTAACACTCATTTTAATATGTTGAAACGGCTGCATAAATCTTTTGACATACTTTTACAAAGACATCTTTGTAGAAAGACAACTTCTTTATTCAGAGGTAAATTTAAATTTCTATTGAAAAGTGAAATTACTTCATTATTATATACTAAAATACAGATATGAAGTACTTTGAGACTGCCACACATGTTTGAGAAAATTTATGGAAGTAGCTGAAGCAAAAGTGTGTGCTAGGTTGGTTGAAAGTTGAGATCTTTAGTAATTATTAGAAATATTGGAATGAAATGATTTATTGTTTTATTACTAAAATGGTTTTTTTTTTATATTTTTTTATTGCAGGAATTCAGCAGACAGGCAGATGGCCCACTTGATGGAAAGCGGTTACCATCGCCTATAGACATTTGCAACACCAAAGGTGCTACAAATGCGCTGCTGCTCTCTTAAGGGAGACTGGAACCTGGTCACTAATGCCGGAACACAACTCAAGATTTTTATGGCGACATACTTTAGACCAGGGGTGGTAGCCATCCAGTCGGGCAAATGCCCTACCACCTGGCGGTGGGTTGTTTTGTCGCCTCTTACGACAGGCCGCCCCAACGCAGGAAATTGTATTCTTTCTCTGTTCCTAAAAGGTGGGAGGAAACATAGCTTTATTATGTATACTAGTCACGAAAACTTAAGAAAATCTTATATCTTATAATCTATGAGTTGTAAATATTATCCCAATACATTATTTGAGTACATACATGAACCAAAATACTATTGATCGAAAGCTAATATTTATAATGGTAATTGATAATTATACAACAGGAGTACATGTTTAACAGAAATTACCATATTCTACAACATATAAATTTTAGAGTATTTACATATTAACAGTATGGATTATTCCAATAGTCTTCTCGTAAACTGTGAATAATCTTTGTAATTTTATTGAAATGTTAGTATAGTTCTTGCAATTCGTAAAGGCGAGTTGGCTTAACTCATGCTTGTATGTGAAGTGTATGTAGTGTTCATGTCTGATGAATTGATGAGTGTGAGTCCAATTTTACACACACTTGGTGTCACTCACTTACCAAAAATAGCTTACCACAATAAAGCCTGCTCGCCTTCACCAATTGCAAGAACTGTGTGTGTAAGTAATAATTATGACTTGCATATAAATTAATATATTTTAATAGAAAAGCCTCAACTTTTCTACACAGAACACTCATGTTAAAATAGCCTTAACAAAACATGCCTATTATGTACAGTCCTGGTATGAAAAGGTTCGCCAGTTTTCAAATTGATTCATTTAACATTCCCCGAGCACATGATACCTTTTCAAACTAAGTTACAGAACAGACTGTTCCACAGAATATTATATTTTACCATTTGACAATAAAGATTAAAATCATTAAGATCAAATTTGTTTGTTTTTCTATCTTGTATAAGAAGATTGTTTAAAAATGTTAAACCTTTTTATTGGTTTTAACATTTATGATAAAAGTAGTGATTATATCCTCTTTGTTTTTTATTGTTAATCTTAATGTCTGTCATTGTCAACATTGCAATTTTATTTTTTCACGTTTCTATATTTTATAATAGTAACATTTATTAAAATGTTGGCAGTACTGTATCTTGTACTCATGCAAGCAAAAGTCGACTTTAAGGTGACAAACCTTTTCATACCACAACTGTACCTTAAAATATTATTAGTATATTTTTTGCCAGTTGTTTTTAGTACTGTGTTTGTTAGATTCCTCAACAGACTAAGCAGATATGTAAATAGAATTCTCAATAAAGATGATTCTTAAATTAAAGAGCATCTTTAGTACACTACATACACTGGTTTCCCATTACAAAATGCAAGAAAGTCACCTACACTGGTATGCACTTGTTATATGGAACCTGACAAGTAATGTGGGCAAGAAGAATCTAGCCATACTAACTTCTCTAGATAGGGTTCGAAGAGGTAGAAGAAATTCTGGCTTTACATAGGGTTGATATATATGCTAATTGTTATATAATATTGGATCCCAAAGTCTACCTGAAGGGGAGAAAAAAATAAGGCAGAAGATGCTTGAAGGCCACCAGGGTGTAGCACTAGGAATATAGATAGATAACACTTTATTGCTCACCAAATAAACAATTTCAAAAATGCACAATTACAATATTGTCCTGGTAGAAACAATAGGCGGCCTTATCACTTAAAGCAATCTTTTCCAGGCAACCTAACTTAGGGATAGTTTAACCTAATCTGGTGATGTAGGTGGTGCAGATTATTAGGTAGATCATAAACAAACATACTTAAACATGATATATACTGGTTTCTCACTATTCCTATCTCATATCTATGAATGGGGTAATCAGTCACCATACTCTTACTTTGTAGTGCTGTTTCAAAACTATAAACAATTATGTTTAGTAATGAAATGTCACCTATTGTTCTATAATGGTATAATCTCGGAAACTTTCACCTCAATTACCAGCAAGAACTGTTATGTAAGGTTTTAATTTAATGCAGACTGCACAGACGAACTCACAAATGTTATAATTGAAGAATATCTCAATGACACTGTACTCGCATATCTGCTCCCTTCAGCTTTTTATTTTACTCTCCCACTTTTTATTATATTCTACTCTTTGTGTAATGATTTAATTTGTGTCTCTTATTGTTATTATCACATGTTAAGAATTTATGGAGGATTTTTTTGTTTTGTTAGCTGTAAACCATTAATTCCAAGGGGGAAAATTGTGTAACGTGTTTATGTAAAATAAAAAAAATCGTTTAAAAAAACCGACTTCAAAAACTACAAAGTATAAAATAACTTATTTCTAAAGCTATTATTATTAATATATATTATCTATATATTATCTGACATTAAAATATTTAGGAATCAATAAACACATGCTTATCAATATTAGTTTCTCTTTTTTTGACATTTAATTAAACTTTCTCTTTGTTTTAAAATCTATGATAAAAAAAACCTTTATTTTTAATAACTGTAAAGGTGGTCTGGAAGATATCGCCGGCGGCGATAAGACCTCCTATTGTATATGTAAGTTATGTATGCAATAAAGAACATTCATTCATTCATTCATCTAAAACATCTTAAAGTCAGTGCTTAGTAATTTTCAAAATATAGTAATTTTTATGTTTTACTTTGCACTGACTTCAAGATGTTTTAGATAATATATATTAATAATAATAGCTTTAGAAATAAGTTATTTTATACTTTTTAGTTTTTGAATTTGTTTTTTTTAAACGAAGTTTTTTTTTTTTATTTGTTACTTTTTAGTGTCTAGCTATGTATGCCTACGAAAGGTGCGCGTTCCTTAAAAAATATAGGTCCCAAGAAACGGGAACAAAAAAATGTTCATAAAATGAAAGCTACTGGGCCAAACTATGTTAAATTTTTAGGGAACCAAATGGCAATTATTCCGCATCAAATTAAACAAGAATCACGTAAATCGGATCATAAATCTCAGCGTAATCGGTGTACATATGGAACATAATGGAAAATTTTTCATAAAAAATGTTCATAAAACGAAAACTAGTGGTCTAAACTATGTCAAATTTTTAGGGGACCAAATGGCAGCTATTCCCCGTCGAACAAAAAAAGAATCACGTAAATCGGATCATAAATCTCGGAGTAATCGGTGAACATACATAAAAAAAAAGATCCCAAGAATTGAGAACCTCCTTTTTTTGAAGGTTAAAAATCAGAAAGACAGGTTTTTGTATATTGTGTTCTGTTAGCTGTATCAACATTAATTGTAGGTAAAGAAATTTTGTAACATGCTTCTTTTCTTTCACCATATCCCAATTAATTTGAGTTGGCACAATGTTCTCTTCCGCATTCTTCTATTCTGACATACATCTTCTGGCACACCACAAATCATTCTTCGCAAAATTCATCCATATTTTTTTCCGGTCTACCTTTACATTTGTACCCATCCATCTTGTAGATTAACATTATTTTGTCATGTCACTTTCATCCCCTTTTTATCCATGCAGGAACGGAGAAAGAATACAATTTCCTGCGGCCGGGTGGCCTGTCGTAAGAGGCGACTAAACAACCCACAGCCAGGTGGTAGTGCATTTGCTCGACTGGATGACTACCACCCCTGGTCTAGAGCATGCCGCCATAACAACTTTGAGTTGTGTTCCGGCATTAGTGGCCAGGTTCCAGACTCACTTAGGAGAGCAGTAGCGCATTTGTAGCACCTTTGGTGATGCAAATGTCCATAGGCGATGGTAACCCCTTTCCATCCAGTGAGCCGTCTGCCTGTCTGCTGAACTCCTGCAATGAAAAAAAACCCTCATTATATGCCCATACCACCTTAATCTTCTTCCTCTCAATTTTTCAGTCATGGATGCAACTTTCAAAGATTTCTTTATTTACTCATTTCTTACCTTATCCATTCCTGTAACACCATACATCCATCTCAGCTGAATAGAGCCGTTTGTGGTCTATCACATTAGTGGCCCAACATTCGGACCCGTATAGCATGACTGGTCGTATGACAGCTTTATATATTTGACCTTTTAGTTTCAGTGGCATTAGTTTGTCGCACGTCACACCAGTTACCTTTTTTTTGTTTTTTATTGCAGGAGTTCAGCAGACAGGCAGACGGCCCACTTGGTGGAAAGCGGTTCCCATCGCCTATGGACATTTGCAACACCAAAGGTGCTACAAATGCGCTGCTGCTCTCTTAAAGGAGACTGGAACCTGGTTATTAATGCCGGAACACAACACAAGGTTGTTATGACGCATACTCTAGACCAGGGGTGGTCGCCATCCAGTCGAGCAAATACTCTACCACCTGGCTGTGGGTTGTTTAGTCGCCTCTTACGACAGGCCGCCGGGCCGCAGGAAATTGTATTCTTTCTCCGTTCCTGCACGGATAATACCTGTCTCCACTTTAGCCATGCTACATTTATTCTTCACCCTACATCCTTCTCTATATCACAATTACTCCCATATTCCGACAGGCTTAGACATTTCAAAATGTTACCCTTGTCATCACGTAGAGATTTACTGGACTTGATGTTTTTATTCAAAATTGTCAGAAATAAAGTAGATAGCCCACCAGCTCTTAGAACTTTTAAATTTTGCTGCCCCCATTAGGATTCCGCGTTATTGTATCAAGCCCTTTGTACCGCCATTACGCAAAACAGCTCTTGGTTTTAACTCGCCTATTCCTCGTTTATGCAGGTTATATAATAAAATGAACAGTATAGACATACATCATGACACCTTATTCAAATTTAAGAAATACATTCACTCAGTATTAATAAATAAAAGTTAAGTCTAGCGTTTTACCCTGATTTTTTTGTTTGTTGTGTATTTTCTTTATATTAAGCAAGCTATGTTTGTCTGTAAGAGACTGTATATTTAGCATAAGACCATTAACATGTATATTTAATTAAGCATATCAATGTATCAGTTGTTAGCAAACTTAATAAATAAAAGAAAATTACTCTGCAGTAGTGAATCAATGTATCTGAATTCGGGGTTACATAGTAATGTGGTTGATTGTAGTTTAGGAGGCACTACACTAGAGGTCCCTCCGAAATGTAACATGCTTATTGTAAATAAAATAAAAAATTAAATAAAGTAATCATAGATAGACATGCTGGGCAGTTTTTGCCCTTTGTTCTTTTTGAAACTGCAATACCAAGTTACAACTATATATAAGTATAGATATAAGGCCAACACTGCACATGCACTTCCTCACAACACCAGCACGTAACAGATACACTCTACATTAGTATAAGTTTAGTATTAAAATTAGAATAAATTAATATAATAAGTTATTCTTAAGGTACACCAAAACAGAAAAATTACTACATATGATGTCACATACACTAACATAAATAAACAATAAGCATGTATGGAGTCTCAAATTTTTCATAGAAATTAAGTAGTAAAAAAGGGTACGGAACTCGAGTCCGTAGAGATATATATAAAAAAAAGGGATATTAATAATAAAAAAAAAGGGGACCCGGTAGGTGGCGCTGGAATCGGGTTCGAAATTTTATTTCTTCAGGGCAGAACAACGTCTGCCGGGACAGCTATCTTCTTAATATATATAAATCTCGTGTCACAATGTTTGTCCTCAATGGACTCCTAAACTACTTGACCGATTTTAATCAAATTTTCACACCGTGTGCAGTTTGATCCAACTTGAAAGATAGGATAGGTTACATTTGGACCCGGTAGGTGGCGCTGGAATCGGGTTCGAAATTTTATTTCTTCAGGGCAGAACAACGTCTGCCGGGACAGCTAGTTTATAATATGTCTCGAAAGTGTTATCTGGAATTTAGTTTGCATAATAACTTTTGAATTTGAATTGATATTTGTTTATGAGTGAATAGAATTAACAAATAAAAATAATTTTCATCTATAAGTATGCTTGAGCGGTGGATGTAAATGAGTGCAAATGAGCATGAAGGACAAGCACTGACCTCTTTTCATTAATTTTTTCAGCCATTATACAAAAAAGTGAATGACCTTGTGGTCTCTAACAAGTATTAAATACCTGCTGCTTTCGTCTTTGTATACCCTCTATTTCTAATAGGGAAAGTTAAGTAAGACTCATGGCCTGTTATATATTTTTTTGACACAGTCAACCAATAATATAATTCCTAAATAAATGTAACGATACTACATAAATCACTTCAATTTGAAAGAAGAGTGAATTTGGGGAATAGTTTGAATGGAGCGTTAGGTAAACTTCTAGGCGCTAAGAACCTCAGCCAGAAGGCCCAGCTCGCCATACACAACGCGGTGCTGGTACCTACGCTCACGTATGGAAGCGAGAGTTGGGTATGGAAGAGAGAGCATGAAAGTAGAGTAAACGCGGTTGAGATGCGAGCACTGCGCAAAATCTGCGGAGTGACGCTCGCGGACCGCGTTCGTAATACCGAAGTAAGAAAGAGAGTTGGTCTGAAAGAGAGTGTCGGGGTGAAGGTAAGGAAAGGAATGCTCCGGTGGTTCGGGCATGTGGAAAGAATGACTAAACAGATATACAATGCAAAAGTGGATGGATGCAGAAGTCGTGGAAGGCCACGACACACCTTCCATGATCAAATTGATCGTGTACTAGCGGAGGGTGATGTCAGGAGCCTTAAGAACAGACGAGTGTGCATGACAAGAGTTATGAATGTCAAAGAAGCAAGTGAGGTGTGTAAGAATGGGCCTTAATGGCGCTCTGTTGTTCGTGCCTACCCCGCAAGGGAAAGGGCGTGAAGTTATGTATGTATGTATGTATGTATTTCAATTTGGATGAAGCAACCGAAGTGGTTTGTGTAAACATAAATGTGTTGTTGTTTGCTACCGTTTCTGCAGTTTTAAAACAATTCAATTCGGTTGAACTCTGTTATTCAGCTTTATATTATTTAGAATCCCTATTAACATTATAAATGCCAAAGTAACTCTGTCTGTGTCTGTTCTGTTTTCACGGAAAAGCTACTGAACCGATTTGGCTGAAATTCGGTATATATGTAATTTTGATACCGAGAGTAGACAAGAGATACTTTTTATACCGGATAATGGGATAGATTTATGTAAAGGTTATCCCAAAAAGTAGGATTGGTTTTTATTTTGTTACTTGCCATTTTCGTCATTTTGGTTAATTTGGTCATTTTGGTCGATGTGGTCGGTGTGGTCGATGTGGTCGGTGTGGTCCGTGTGGTCGGTGTGGTCGGTGTGCTCGATGTGGTCGATGTGGTCGGTGTGGTCGATGTGGTCCGTGTGGTCGGTGTGGTCCGTGTGGTCGGTGTGGTCCGTGTGGTCGATGTGGTCGATGTGGTCGGTGTGGTCGATGTGGTCGATTTGGTCATATTAATATACATATGTAGTACGTATACGGGAGATGGGATAGTTTGCGATATAAAATAGAGTGAATCTTTCAAGGAAAATAGCAGTAACATAAAAATTTATTACAATGTAACCTGTGCTGTAACCTCTTTAAACAAGAGGCACGCACTGGAGGTTGACCCCCGGCGCAGCCGCGGGGTAAACTAGTCTTTCTATAATAGCGTAGATGAACACAGATTCCCACGGCCTCCATGACTTATGCAGCAATGTATAAACGCTTATCAGAACTGCTAATTCTAAAATAATGTTTAATAATTTAATTCTGTCATTCAACGTAACTGATAAAGGTTGCGGAAGAATGTCGACTCGGTACATGATGTTTTACAATGTTACTTCCTTTATAAATTCTGTAAATATTGAACAGTTTGTGTGTATGCACACTGCATTTGCGCTACTTGAGCTGCCAGCTACAGTAAATCAATGACGAAACAAATTGTGATGCACTGTATTTAGGATTGACGCTCGCGGACCGCGTTCGTAATACCGAAGTAAGAAAGAGAGTTGGTCTGAAAGAAAGTGTCGGGGTGAAGGTAAGGAAAGGAATGCTCCGGTGGTTCGGGCATGTGGAAAGAATGCATGATAAAAGAATGACTAAACAGATATACAATGCAAAAGTGGATGAATGCAGAAGTCGTGGAAGGCCACGACACACCTTCTATGATCAAATTGATCGTGTACTAGCAGAAGGTGATGTCAGCCTTAAGAACAGACGAGCGTGCATGACAAGAGTTATGAATGTCAAAGAAGCAAGTGAGGTGTGTAAGAATAAGTCTCAATGGCGCTCTGTTGTTCATGCCTACCCCGCAAGGGAACTGGCCTGAAGTTATGTATGTATGTATGTATGTAATATATAAAATTCTCGTGTCACAGTGTTTGTAACAAAACTCCCCCGAAACGGCTTTACCGATTATTATAAAATTTTGTGTGTATATTTAGTAGGTCTGAGAATAGAACGTAAACTATATTTCATACCCCTAAGTAATAAAGGTAGTTCACCCCATTTTATTACAATTTTATTTTGATTTTTTTATGATTCGGCATTAAAAAATACATACAACCCTAAATTTTCACCCTTCTATCATCAAACCCTATTTTTTAATAGCGATATTAGTACTTTAATAATTTTCTACTCTCGGCGGTCGATAATTAGATCAGTTACCACTCGATCAGTTATCTCTAGGCGTCTATCGGTGTCACTTCTCACCCTGAAACAGCACGAAATAGGGATGAGAACAATAAGTTAGTTATTTTTTATTTAAGTACCAAAATATTTGCTAGAAACAATTTATATTGGATTCAGATCCCAGTCACCCCAGACTTCGTGATTTTAGGAAAGATGAAATTTTTAGGATCGGTAGTTTAATATAAACTTAGAAAGGTGTGGATACTCGCTAAGCTGAAAGCGAGGCTGTTTTTCAGGTAGCAGGTATCAAAGGTGATAAACAACCATGCTAACTTACGTCAGAGTAGCAAGGCTAGTTTTTACATATAGTTACATGCCGACAAAAATGTGAATGCACATCTGCCTGCCATAAACCTGATTTATTAAATTTCCCCGCATTTGGACTTCTTCTGTTTACTTTGTGTTTAAAATTTGTAATTAAGAAAAACATTCTATTGTTGTTGTACTTGTTTTATGGCAGTCATTAGGCAGGTGTGTCGAACTAATTCTTGTTGTTATTGTTTTGCGTCGAGGCGTATTGTATTTGTACAGAATAAAAGGAATGCCCGAACCGAGGGGTGAGGCAGTCAAGCGAGGATTACGATACGAACAAGACGTACTCGATAAGCTATATAGTGACGGACTTTGCGCATGTTAGTCCAGTTATATTTGTACCTGTGTTATACGTGTTTGTATAGTTCTAATAAATTCTATAGTCATTCCAACGGCATTTTAATTCGAGTCCCACACTCGTAACAAGATGTTATATATGATATTGTTACAAACATAGATATATAGTTGCCAGACACTTCCAGGTGGCCATGACTTTTGACAGACACTTTAAAAGTCGTACAAAAATGTGGGAACTTATGTCATTTTAGGAAGGCTGAATTTTTTATATATTATCAAGTATAATATTTTAAAACATTTTCCAATGAGCCAGACAAATCTGAGGGGCCAAACATCTTCCCAAAATCGTTAAGAGTTCAGCTGTGTGAGGAAGCGCGAGAGCATTAGAGCATTATTTAAGCGTATAAATACAAGTGAGATGCACTCTGGCACGTGAATCTTATACTAATATGTAAAGCTGAAGAGTGTTTGTTTGAATGAACGCGCTAACCTCAGGAACTACTGGTCTGATTTGAAAAATTCCTTCAGTGTTAGATAGCCCATTTATCGAGGACGGCTATAGGCTATATATCATCACGCTAAGACCAATAGGAGCGGAGCACCAATGAAGAATGTTTCAAAATCGGGGGGTTTTGAAAACAAATTATATACTATATATATAGTATAGTATAGTATATATACTATATATAAAATTTAAATATAAATAATATTGAATTGACTTGAATAATGCTCTTGCGCTTCCTCGCACAGCGGAACTCTTAGAGTCTGGGAGGATGTTTGGCACGTCAGATTCGTCTGGCTCATTGGAAAATATTTTAAAATGTTATACTTGATAATATATATAAAATTCAGCCTTCCTAAAATGACGTAAGTTCCCACATTTCTTTTTAAAGTGTTTGTCAAAAGTTTGGCCCACAGGAAGTGTCTGAGAAACTGTATATCTTCGTATATAACAATATTAATAACTAGCGGAGGGTGATGTCAGGAGCCTTAAGAACAGACGAGTGTGCATGACAAAAGTTATGAATGTCAAAGAAGCAAGTGAGGTGTGTAAGAATGGGCCTAAATGGCGCTCTGTTGTTCGTGCCTACCCCGCAAGGGAACTGGCGTGAAGTTATGTATGTATGTAATATATAAAATTCTCGTGTCACAGTGTTTGTAACAAAACTCCCCCGAAACGGCTTTACCGATTATTATAAAATTTTGTGTGTATATTTAGTAGGTCTGAGAATAGAACGTAAACTATATTTCATACCCCTAAGTGAAGGTAGTCCACACCATTTTTTTTTTACAAAAAAATATTTTCTATTTTTATGGTTCGGCATTAAAAAATACATACAACCCTAAATTTTCACCCTTCTATCACCAACCCCTATTTTTTAATAGCGATATTAGTACTTTAATAATGGGCTAGGCAAGGGAACTGGCGTGAAGTTATGTGTGTATGTATGTATAACAATATCATATATGACATATGTAAAAACTAGCCTTGCTACTTTGACGTAAGTTAGCATGGTTTTTTTCCACCTTTGATACCTGCCACCCCAATCCTAAATCTTTCTTAAAATCACGTAGTCTGGGGTGACTGGGATCTCCATCTATATGGCGAAACAACGTTTGCGGGGTCAGCTAGTAATTTCATAGATTTTCTTGTTAAAGGTGTGATGTTTTTAACGTAGCGATGACTTCTGGATGTACTTATATGTTTGTATTTACGAAAATAATGTCCTATGTTTGCATACGGTTTATCATAATAATATCTTAGCGATATCAAGTACAAATGACAATATATGTTCGTCTAAATCTAGAAGGTGTTATTCACCCTAACACTGCTATCGTATAAGAAAGATGTGCTTTGTTGTGTTATCAAAATTTGGCACAAGTGTGATAAGTGGTTCATGTATTTGGCGAAAACGTACGTTGGTTTTGATGTCTGAGATGTCACTATACCTTGAAATCATGCTTGTAGTTTTCTAGTTAAACATCAATAATGATTAGCGCAATTGTTTTTTTCTATGTATAATTTATTTTACCCGTAGAGGAACGGAGAAAGAATACAATTTCCTGCGTTAGGGCGGCCTGTCGTAAGAGGCGACAAAACAACCCACAGCCAGGTGGTAGGGCATTTGCCCGACTGGATGGCTACCACCCCTGGTCTCAAGTGTGTCGCCATAACAATCTTGAGTTGTGCTTCGGCATTAGTGACCAGATTCCGGACTCCCTTAAGAGAGCAGCAGCGCATTTGTAGCACCTTTGGTGTTGCAAATGTCTATATCCATCAAGTGGGCCGTCTGCCTGTCTGCTAAACTCCTGAAATCACACATATATATATATATATATATATATATATATATATATATATATATATATATATATATATATATATATATAAATCTATAGAGGGGTCGAGTTTGTAAAATGATTTAAAAAAAGAGAATAAATCAATAATATATTTTTTTTTAATTTTGGTGTCGCAGTTACACTAACCATTAACTAACTGGGAATTTCATGTGATACGTTTAAGTAAACGTCAAAACGCTCTTAAAACTAAAACTATGATAATACAGGAGCATACAATTTTCCATATTTATTAAATAAATAATTAATTTCATGTATTTACTAGCGGCCGCCCGCGATTTCGTCTTCGTAGTGAAAATACGCGTCAGACAGTCAGTATGACATGACTCACAGACAGGTGAATGTCAAGTAGACTGCCGTCATTGCCATGTGCTCGACCCGAAAGCGGGCAGACGCTTGAGCAAACGTCATTGACTGTTGTAAAAGTATTGTGAATATCTCTGACAAACGCAGAAGTCTCGGACGGCCGCTAGTGAACTATAAACGCAGGTTTGTTCCGGCTTAACATATGCAATTCGTCGTCGTCAGCCATTCGCAGTCCACTGCTGGATGTAGGCCTCCCCAAGTCGGTGCCATTCGTCCCTGTCCTCTGATTTTCTCATCCAGCGCCTGCCGGGGACCTTGCACAGGTCGTCGGTCCATCGGGCTGGAGGGCGTCCGACATTACGTTTCCCAAGACGCGGTCTCCTCTCCAGGACTCTTCTGCTCCATCCGCCATCGGTCCTGCGGCCCACTTTCATTTGCTAATTTTGTGAGCTATGTCGGTTACATTGCTCCTCTTACGGATATCCTCATTTCTAATTTGATCCATAAGAGAAACACCCAATTCGCTCCATAACCCGTTGAGCGATTTGGAACTTGTGGACCAATCCTGCCGTCAGTGTCCATGTCTTGGCCCCGTAGGTCAGGACAGGACGGAGAGGACACACTGCTCGAAGACTTGTCTTCAAGCATTGCGGAATTTATGCAATTCAACGTGGAATATTTAACATATTGGCGCATGTGTTTGAATTCATTAGCAATTAAGATGCAATGTGGCCATGAAGGTCGGCCAGTTAATGGCTTTGAAGGTCCTTGCTTGCGGCTACCTGCTATCGATCTATTTGCAGTAACATGGCTTTTTACTCGCTGTTGGGAAATGCTTTATCATTTTTCATCGTTCAGACTAATGATCGGCGTAAAATACTAAGCCTTAAGCCCTTGTGTAGACGGTAACGTCAACACGTCACCACTGCGCTGCTGCCGCGCTGCTACTCTGTGTATTACTGTATATGCGAACTAGAGGGGGATAGCTATTTTAAAAGCCAGCTAATTGGCGGTTGGTCATGAAGTAGCCACGGCTACGTTGTCAACCACTTCGCCAACTGACTAATTATTGAAGTTGACGCGAGTCATTCACCCATTAGCCGAAATGCCTTGATCTGGTTTCTTAGACCAACCAAAGAGCAACCATTAGCCGGATGGCCCAAATTTTTAGAATTTTGGATAGTTACCCGCAGCTAATGCGAACGTTGTTCGCCCTCGTATACCGCCGCCTTACCGCTTACGCCCGCTTGATAGCAAAAGTTCGTTGGCGGCGCAGTGGCGATATCGTATCACGTGCGCTAACAGCACGAAAGGCGGCTTTCCTTCTCATCATACGGTTATTTTAAAAATCATAACATGATAGATGAACCGAAAGCCGGGATCGTTATATCTAGAGATCTATTGTCTGTCTACCTATATGGGAAAGAGTCGTAATAGTATAGTGCGATCCAAATAAGAATAGGAATGTCAATAACCTCTACCTGTCAAATGTCACTTGAAAAGTATGGTTTGCAAAAAACTTATTTGCATATCAATAATAAATAGTCTTGCATCAAATTTCAATAAAAAGATTAAATTAGTAGTAAATTGCCTTAATATAATATTTAATTATTTACATACATACATACATAACTTCACGCCAGTTCCCTTGCGGGGTAGGCACGAACAACAGCGCGCCATTCAGGCTGATTCTTACACACCTCACTCGCTTCTTTGACATTCATAACTCTTGTCATGCACGCTCGCCTATTCTTAAGGCTCCTCTATGCAGATTTTAGTACATATATACAATTTTTTTCTCTTCCTAGTATTTTTTATCCTACGCTATTTTTCGCCTCATGCTTCTTAAGTGTTACTTTGCAATTTAAAACATGAAAATGTACAAGAGTTCTAGTCTTATGTGTGCTAATGGTCGAAAATTGACTTTGATAGATTAGGGAATTTGCGATAGGGATAAGTGCAAGTCATATTTCATAAATAGATGACTCATTGATATGATACCTGCTAAAGTCCGGCGTGTGTAATGAAAGCGTTGTTAGATTATTTTGACGTATTATTATATACACTAGTGGTAGCCCGTGTTCGAAATTCGACCATAATAATTAATGTCAAAGACTATACTTCTATAATCACAGATTTCGCCAAGGCTACACTGTTAATTTGACTTGAACAATAAACAAAAGAGTATATATGCGTGTGTGTCTCAAATACATGGCAGTGTGTGTAATGTTTTTTTTTTGTTGATTTAATGTATTTTTTATGCATAATTTAAAAAATATCAGCATTTGTCGTTTCTTCTCTATATAAACTATACATACATACATAACTTCACGCCAGTTCCCTTGCGGGGTAGGCACGAACAACAGAGCGCCATTTAGGCTTATTCTTACACACCTCACTTGCTTCTTTGACATTCATAACTCTTGTCATGCACTCTCGTCTGTTCTTAAGGCTCCTGACATCACCTTCTGCTAGTACACGATCAATTTGATCATGGAAGGTGTGTCGTGGCCTTCCACGACTTCTGCATCCATCCACTTTTGCATTGTATATCTGTTTATTCATTCTTTCATCATGCATTCTTTCCACATGCCCGAACCACCGGAGCATTCCTTTCTTTACCTTCACCCCGACACTCCCTTTCAGACCAACTCCCTTTCTTACTTCGGTATTACGAACGCGGTCCGCGAGCGTCACTCCGCAGATTTTGCGCAGTGCTCGCATCTCGACCGCGTTTACTCTACTTTCATGCTCTCTCTTTCATACCCAACTCTCGCTTCCATACGTGAGCGTAGGTACCAGCACCGCGTTGTGTACGGCAAGCTGGGCCTTCTGGCTGAGGTTCTTAGCGCCTAGAAGTTTACCTAACGCTCCATTCAAACTATTCCCCAAATTCACTCTTCTTTCTATATCAGCGGTGTACCTTCCATCCCTGCTAAAAACACATCCAAGATATACAAACTCATTCACTTGCTCCAGCATAACATCATCGACCATTATCCTTGCATTCGTTCTGGTTTCTTCTCTTTCAAACACCATAACCTTTGTTTTCTTCGCACCCTTCTTTTTTTCTTATAAACTATAAGTGTGCGAAATTTCATACTCCTCCGTGCGCGCAATTTTCGTAAAAAGGGGTACAAAGTTTTTGCTTCATGTATTAATGTAACTATGTAGACGTAGTATTTTATAACAATGTGTTTGTTTTTAACATTAATGAGGTAATAATAATTAGAGATGTCACGAAGAGTGATCTGAGCGAATACCGAATATTCTTCGGCTATCGAATTTTCGGCGTAAGATATGTGCAATTCGCGCGTAGCAGATTAGTATTGTAGTAATATTGTTACGACCTACACGCCGACAAAAGTGGATTCACACCTGCATACCGTAAAAACACACTTTATTACTTTTCGGCATTTTGACTTCTTTTGTTTACTTTGTGATTAGAAAACAACCCATTATGTATTGTAATCTTTTATGGCAGTCATTAGCCAGGTGTGTCGAACTGATTCTAAGAAATTCGGTCCATGCGGCCGGGCAGACATATTGCATCTGTGCAGTATAAAGCAATGCCCCAATTGAGAGATGAGGCAGTCAAGCGATAACCACGAGCGAAGCAAGACTTGTGTACATTCGGTAATCTATTTAGTTACGGACTTTGCGCATGTTATTGAATCGTGCATTACGTTTGGACTGGTTGTGTTCAGTTATATTTGTACCTGTGTTATACGTGTTTTTATAGTTCTAATAAACTCTATAATAATTCCAACGGCATTTTAATTCGAGTCCTGCAACTTGTAACAATATAATCATTTGTGAAATATTTGCTTACCGTCTCGCGAATGATAGATACACATAATTAAAACAACGGTTTGACGGTTTTAAGCGCAGTAATTTATTTCAATAGAAAAATGGTTGGCAAGTACCACCTGCTTGGGATCGTATCATCAAAACTATTAAGACCCAAACCCAGCAAATCCTAACTGCCAGACCTCGAGACTCTGTGAGCTCTTTCTGCGTGCACCGGAACACAAACCAACTTGATTGACAATTTCTTTTTATTTTACCTCCCACCCGTTTTAATATTATATAAATTATTACAGCTAGGCATGTTTGCTGAAGATTTTCTTCGCCGCTTCTTCTCTTCAAGCCACAACATGTTGCGAAGCGGTGGTAAATTAGATTAGGCTCCCATAGAGTAAATAATAACCATAAACAAAATTAAAACTAAATAAAGTGAACACAAGTCGGCGGTAGGCTAAATAAAAGTGTAACAATACCCAATGACACTTGACATCTTTGTTTTCCGTGATCACGGGTACTGAAAAATGGCTGAAACGACGGAATAATAAAAAAATATCATAGCATTTAACACTGTTAAATCTTGGTTTAACTATACATTTTTGTTTGATTTTTTTCATGTTTGCTTATAGGCAAACCGGCAAATTATACAATTTTGAGCAATATGTGCCTTTTTTAATACGCTTTTATTAGCTTCATACGTATGTTAGTATGTAACGGAATCTTTCAAGTTAAATTTGATCGACTTCCCGGTTTCCGATTGAGCTGAAATCTTGCACGTATGTGTATATCGCGTGACAATGCAATAATATCGTACTATGGAGCTGATCTGATGATGGAGTCGGAAGGTGGCCATAGGAACTCCTGTACTAAACAAGATAGACCCTTCGTGTTT
Source organism: Dendrolimus kikuchii (assembly GCA_019925095.2). Lineage (NCBI taxonomy): Eukaryota > Metazoa > Arthropoda > Insecta > Lepidoptera > Lasiocampidae > Dendrolimus > Dendrolimus kikuchii. Next base: position 1,493,419 of record CM034398.1, read on the forward strand.
GGGCTCGTTTTACTTGTCTTGGCTAGCACTCTGCGGCTACATGATATTCAGGATGTCAAAAGTTTGTATTTAAAAACCTTTTCAAAAAAGCTTATTTTCCTTTTCCTGTAATGGTGTACCGTAAAGTGTTATCTTTCTCTCTCTCTCTCTCTTATATCATAAAGATTTTTGCAATGATGAAACACTATTTAATAATGTTAAAATGTCGTAGATGACTTAAGCCATATCTGTTAGATATTACAGTAGAAAATGTTTTATAATAATCATCTAAACACACGTATGGATGCGAGAGTTGGGTATGGAAGAGAGAGCATGAAAGTAGAGTAAACGCGGTCGATATGCGAGCACTGCGCAAAATCTGCGGAGTGACGCTCGCGGACCGCGTTCGTAATACCGAAGTAAGAAAGAGAGTTGGTCTGAAAGAGAGTGTCGGGGTGAAGGTAAGGAAAGGAATGCTCCGGTGGCTCGGGCATGTGGAATGTGGAAAGAATGCATGATGAAAGAATGACTAAACAGATATACAATGCAAAAGTGGATGGATGCAGAAGTCGTGGAAGGCCACGGGACACCTTCCATGATCAAATTTATCGTGTACTAGCAGAAGGTGATGTCAGGAGCCTTAAGAACAGACAAACTTGCATGACAAGAGTTATGAATGTCAAAGAGGCAAGTGAGGTGTGTAAGAATAAGCCTGAATGGCGCTCTGTTGTTCGTGCCTACCCCGCAAGGGAACTGGCGTGAAGTTATGTATGTATGTATCTAAACACACCTAAAATTTTATCCAAAAATTGACCTTGTAAGAATACCACGGTATAAAGGCGACGTTAACCACTTACCAGCTGGGCCGTCTGCCTGTTTTTCATCTTCGCTATTAAAAAAAAACATCTTTAACAAAATAACAGGTAGCATAGATTTTAGAGATTCGACGGCCTCTGTGGTTGAGCGGGCTAAGCCTTTGCCGGCGTACCTCACTGCAACGCAGAGGTTCCGGGTTCGATTCCTGGTATAGTAAATTTCGGAAACGTATTCTCTCCGTTATTTACTATGGTGTGGGTGTCTGGGATCGGCCCCAGAGTACTCCGTTGTATATTACCCATAACACAAGCGTAACTTGCTTAATTTGGGGGTATACAATGTGTGTGTTTGTCTGCCGATTATTATTATTATATTATTATAGATAATATGTTATATATACGCACTATAAAATAGGCAAGCATTAACACAAAAGCGGAAATAAATAATTCTCAATAGTTTTTATGATAGGATGCGCACGCGCCGGGTCAACGGCCCGGCCGTGTGACAACGTTCCGCATCGTTCCGACGGCTTTGAAAGATGAAACCTAGCTGATTTGAGGCATTGACCGATAGGATTTTGGGACAACATGCACTATATATATGCTTTGAGCATACATACATACATACATATATAACTTCACGCCAGTTCCCTTGCGGGGTAGGCACGAACAACAGAGTGCCATTTAGGCTTATTCTTACACACCTCACTTGCCTCTTTGACATTCATAACTCTTGTCATGCAAGCTCGTCTGTTCTTAAGGCTCCTGACATCACCTTCTGCTAGTACACGATCAATTTGATCATGGAAGGTGTGTCGTGGCCTTCCACGACTTCTGCATCCATCCACTTTTGCATTGTATATCTGTTTAGTCATGCTTTGAGCACATCTACAAATTACGTAAATCAAACACCATTTTTAGAAAACGCATAAAAAAGATGAATGAATGAATGAAAACTCTTTATTGTTCACCATAAACTTAAATCTAGACAATTGATATGGATACATTTGCATTAGAACAATGGGCGGCCTTATCGCTTATAGCGATCTCTTCCAGGCAACCCGGGAGATGTTAGCCGATAAGGCATATTTTTTTTTATTGCAGGAGTTCAGCAGGCAGGCAGACGGCCCGCTTGATGGAAAGCGGTTACCATCGCCTATTGACATTTAAAACACCAAAGGTGCTACAAATGCGCTGCTGCTCTCTTAAGGGAGACTGGAACCTGGTCACTAATGCCGGAACACAACTCAAGGTTGTTATGGCGACATACTTTAGACCAAGGGTGGTAGCCATCCAGTCGGGCAAATGCCTTACCTGGCTGTGGGTTATTTTGTCGCCTCTTACGACAGGCCGCCCGGCCGCAGGAAATTGTATTCTTTCTCCGTTCCTGCACGGATAAGATTACAGTATTAGTGAATATTTAAATGACAAAATTATATGAATTAAGTTTATGTATCTAAGTTATTTTTTACTTTAATTGACATCGTTATAATTTAATACACAATTTTATAATTTATTGTTTGACATCTTATTAGGTAAATAAATGATTAGATAAATATATTATACCAGAATTTGTAAGCAGGATACTTGTACATATGCATGCCGAAAGGCGGAATTTGGAGGACTGTACTACGTTAAATTTAACACCTTTTGTAAATATGAGGGGTGACCCGTATAGGGTGGAGGAGCGAGGTGGAATTAGGGATGCAAACAAAATATCGATGTATCGTTCATAAAAATCGATGTTTTAACATCGATGTTGAAACTAAAACATCGACCATACATCGTTGTTCAAGAACGATGTTTTATGAACGATGTTTTATCGTACATAGACGTAACGCGCCATCTTGCGCTCTATTTTTCATATTTTTTCTTATTGCCAGTAATAATTTATAATATAAAGTTGATTATTATATCTATTTCTTTTATTTCTATTAAAAATAACCATTTTTCTTAGATGTACATTTATTTTAAATGGTGATAGGGATGTGATAGTGTGTGCCCACGCTGTTGAATAGTAAGTACGGTAGTGAATGTGGGTAAGGGAAAAGACATATAAATAGAATAAACATAGTATCTAGTAGGATGAGAGCATTGAGATGCAAAGATTGCAAAGATAGAGTAACAGCGGCATAAAAGGATGATGTTAGTGAAAGCAAGAATTAAGAAAGGTGTGCTAAGGTGGTTTGGGCGATACATCGATGTTAAAAAAAACGATGATTCATTTTCATCGCAGGAACAAGCGTCAAAAGCTTATGTAAATGGTGATAAAAAAACATCGGTATATCGTTCATAAACGTCGATATTTTTAACATCGATATTTCGCTTTTGAAAACATCGATATCCTAACATCGATGTTTTTTATGAGCGATGTTGCATCCCTAGATGGAATATGCTCCTCCGTCTCAAAGGAAGATCTTCCAGCGAGGCTAATGTTGTTCCTCGCAGGCCTAGGCCCATCTGTTATAGTTGAAATTTTGTATATATTATTTGTATGTTTCGGGAAACGTTTGTGACATCAATTATTGCACAGCGCCATCTATTGGCTTGCAAGTGTTCGACTACAAATGAATTGAACTGATGTCACACGAATTTCATGATTGTTTTTACCCTTCCTTGTCACAGCTGGTCACGTGAGAATCCTCGCTCTCTTAGTATTCCACAATTTTACATCAAGAAGTTATTGAATTAAAACAGCCGTTTTGTAATTAATTTTACTAGTAATCGCCCGTGGTCAAAGTTCGACCGTAATAATTAATTTAAATTATAAGTTTGGACATTATTAAGGTTCTGTTGTCAAAGACTATACTTATATAATCACAGATTTCGCCAAGGCTACACTGTTAATTTGACTTCAACTATAAACAAAAGAGTATATATGCGTGTGTGTGTCAAATACATGGTAATGTGTGTAATATTTTTTTATTGATTTAATGTTTTTTTTTTATGCATAATTTTTTTAAAATATTAGCATTCTGCACTCCTTCTCTATATAAACTATAAGTGTGCGAAATTTATACTCCCATCTTCGTAAAAAGGGGTCAAAGTTTATTTTTTTATTTTACGACGTGACATATATAATATATATATGTCACGTAAAATATTTTAGTGTTTCGTTAATAGTACAAATGTTGTGTTTTAAAATTCTCTTAAAGACCTCTTGTCACAATTCGTCGAGACCCCCCCCCACCCCACCCTTAACGTGTGACGTGTAACGTGGGATAAACAGTAAACACTGTAAAGGAGTGAAAGAATATTAGTATCTAGTAGTAATCTAAATCACAATATTTCTGTAACTCTAAAAAAAATAATTACACAGCATATACATATCTAAACATAACAAGTCACTTGTAAGGTATAACGGCAGCTTTCAGACGTTTGTAGGGCTTCCTCCCTCGTGATACATTGTCTAGCCCACCCCCTTGTCGGAGTGTTTACTGTTCGCTCTACATCGCGTGTTTGTTTGGGGTAGATATATAAGGCCCTTGTTACACTGCTAAAGTAATGGCGTATATACTAAAATCAGTGTCATATAATATTTTCGTATAATTAAACCGTGATTAGACTGTTCATTTCTGTCTTTTCATTTGGATGAGTGAACTAATTAAATAATAATAATAATAATAAATAAAGCAGTTCACCCCCATAGCCCGGTACTTTTTGTCCTCATTTCCCACAATAGTCCTACACTGACCGGGGCTTGTCCTTGGGTGCATTACTATATAGTGTAGACAGGGATAATCGCCGGTCAGTGTCACGCCACATTTACATTAAATTTGTCACGAGGCCTCTACGTGTTGGCCTTCCCATGGCCCCACGCAAGCCTTCCAAATGTCCGGGCCATTTTTATGGCCCGTGGTCTCAAAAGACATACAAACATAATAATAATAATAAATCGGCAGAAAAACACACACACTGTATATACCCAAATTAAGCAAGTTACGCTTGTGTTATGGGTAATATACACCCAGACCATAGTAAATAACGGAGAAAAATCGATTCCGAAATTTACTATACCAGGAATTGAACCCGGAGCCTCTGAACCACAGAGGCCGTCAATCAAATCATTCAATATTATTAAATACGGGGCTGAGACGTGGACACTGATGGCAGGATTGCTCCATAAATCACAAGTCGCTTAGCTAGCTATGGAACGAGCTAAGAAACTATCCTATGAACTATATTTTATCCGTGCAGGAACGGAGAAAGAATACAATTTCCTGCGGCCTGGCGGCCTGTCGTAAGAGGCGACAAAACAACCCAAAGCCAGGTGGTAGAGTTTTTGCTCGACTGGATGGCGACCAGCCCTGGTCTAGAGTATGCCGCCATAACAACCTTGTTTTGTGTTCCGGCATTAGTGACCAGGTTCCACTCTCCTTTAAGAGAGCAGCAGCGCATTTATAGCACGTTTGGTGTTGCAAATGTTCATAGGCGATGGTAACCGCTTTCCATCAAGTGGGCCGTGTGCCTGTCTGCTGAACTCCTGCAATAAAAAAAACTATTTAAAACAAAAAATAACTGTAATAGACTATATAAACGACTAGCAGCTCAGCGTGGTTTCACCCGCGCTCTGTCCCGCTTCCGTGGTATGTAGCGTTATATAGCCTATGACACTCCCTGTTGACGTAGCTTTTGAACAGTAAAATAATTTTTTAAATCGGTTTAGTAGATCCAGAGATTACCCCCTACAACGTCACAAACTCACAATCTAACTCTTTATAATATTAGTATAGATGGAGAGAACACGATGCAATTTTATTTAGATTTCTTGTCTGTCTGTTTGGTCGGGACTCACGTAAAAACTACTAGGTCGATTTCGATGCAGTTTTCGTTGATCGACAGCAAATTCTTAGACTTCAAATCTGCGCTACTTTTTATCCTGGAATCTCTCAGGAAATTTCAAGTCGAGCGTGGACGAAGTCCCGGGCATATCCTAGTAGCTAATAAAATTAGTACGCTGATGTGGTAATAGGCCGGACTTGTCTGTCGCAAGGTCGATGGCCGATTTACAGACAATCTGCGCAAGGTCGCCGGTGCTGGGTGAGAACAGCCGAGGACCGCAATATGTAGCGCAAACTTGGGAAGCCCTACGTCCAACTGCGACTGCAATGGACTGACGACAGATATCGTCGTGTCCTTTGAGTGTCGTGCCTTTCAACCAAATCGATCCAATTTGGTTGATAAGCCTACTACCAGCATTGCGAGATAGTTGTCAGTACTTTTTTCTGTCCGTCTTTGTATATCAGTCACTAGCTGTGCCCGCGACGTCGTTCGCGTGGAGTTTGTTTTCAAGACCCCCCCGATTTTGAAACATTCTTCATTGGTGCTCCGCTCCTATTAGTCTTAGCGTGATGATATATAGCCTATAGCTTTCTCCAATAAATGGGCTATTTAAAACTGAAAGAATTTTTTAAATCAGATTAGTAGTTCCTGAGATTAGCGCGTTCAAACAAACAAACTCTTCAGCTTTATATATTATGATTTGTCTCGGAAACTATTGGGTCTATAATAATATGGTTAAATCGTAATGAGTGAGTTACGGACGGCCATCATACATGGTGAAAGATTCGCTTTTGTAATTTAAATTTTGGAAATCAGAAAATTAAAAATAAATGCTTTAAATGCGGCTAGAATAAACTGCGTTTTTTTTCTGTTGCCATTTTAACACTAGTAAAAGTTTGACGGCCACTGCGGTTGAGTAGGCTGAACAAACGCAGAAGCTACGGATTCAATTTCTGGCGTGGTAAATTTGACGTTTCCGTTATTTACTATGGTCTGGGTGTCTGGGATCGGCCCCAGAGTGGTCTCTTGTATATTGTCCATAACACAAGCGTAACTCGCTTCACTCGGGGATATACAATCTGTGTGTTTGTTTGCTGATTATTATTTAGTATGCATCAACTTATGTAGTTTTTTGACCTAAGGTCACATGTCAATTGTTACAATTGACACATGTTGATGACGAAGGAAAACATTACGATGAAACTTGCACATCGAGTTAAGCGATGTCTCAAAGCCGCGTAAAAATGGAAAGCCCCAAGTCCAGCAGTACTTCGTTTATTGATTTTTATTATATTTTATCCAAATTACCTGCGAGCGATTAGGCAAACACTTTTGACAAGATAGTTATATAATGGTTTGTTAGTTATATGTGTTGTTTTGCACATTCCTATTGTCTTCCAAAGCGTGATAATGATGGCAAAACCATTTATCGTCCACACCGTTATCAATTGATAACAATACTTAAAATAGCATAACATAACGTTTAATATTACGATAGTTGATTTTTTTTTATTGCAGGAGTTCAGCAAATAGGCAGACGGCTCACTTGATGGAATGCGGTTACCATCGCCTATGGACATTTGCAACACCAAAGGTGCTACAAATGCGCTGCTGCTCTCTTAAAGGAGACTGGGACCTGGTCACTAATGCCGGAACACAACTCAAGGTTGTTATGGCGACATACTCTAGACCAGGGGTGGTCGCCATCCAGTCGGGCAAATGCCCTACCACCTGGCTGTGGGTTGTTTAGTCGCCTCCTACGACAGGCCGCCAGGCCGCAGAAAATTGTATTCTTTCTCCGTTCCTGCACGGATATGAGTCTAGTGCGCCGCACTCGCGATATTGAGGGGAAGACCGACATCCCACGATCTGATGCAAATACTTATCGAAGCATCCGCGCCCGGTAAATATCTGCACCAACCTAACGGTGGGAGTCCCGCGTTTCCGCGTGACGCATCATAAATAGGGCTACCACCCCTGGTCTAAAGTATATCGCCATAACAACCTTGAGTTGTGTTCCGGCATTAGTGACCAGGTTCCAGTTTGCTTTAAGAGAGCAGCAGCGCATTTGTAGCAACTTTGGTGTTGCAAATGTCCATAGGCGATGGTAACCGCTTTCCATCAAGTGGTCCGTCTGCCTGTCTGCTGATCTCTTGCAAGAATAAAAAAATCAAAACAATTATGTTTGACCACTGAAGTAGGAAACCTATGGAAATGAAACGTCAATAAAAAATGCGTGCCACTGTGACGTCATCTGGCCACTAAACATGGCGGTTTTAGTGCTGCCCAGAAGATTTTAATGTTATTAGGTTTTATCGATAAACGTCCTTGGCTCATTTTATTTTCAATATTATTGAGTATTCATTATTTGTAGAATTTATACTTTAATAGGAAGTAAGTATATTGTTATGTGCAAAGATACTTTGATTTAGATGTGTGAAATCTAAGACAAGTTCGTGTTTCAAATTTATCAAGTAAACGATATGACGATTTTTAAAAGTTGCTACACTGATTTGATAAAGTTGTCGTTTGACAACAGTGACCACAAAACATAAACATATGGCGTAGTACAGTGCCATCTGCTCATCTCTAGCATGCTAAATTTTATCGTCGTTTCGTATGTTGCCGTCTCGCTCGCACTTGCGTATATGCCGGAAAGGGATGGAAGCTTTATGTCGGCGATAAAACGTTAGCATGCTAGCTAGCTATGCTGTTTTGGATATCAAAATAAGAGTACGTGTTTTTCCTATGAAAAACACGTACTGTTATTTTGATATCCAAAACAGATTAATTAGATTGTAATAGAGAGGTAAGTAGTCTAAACTACTTACCTCTCTATTACAATCTATTTTAATTGTGTTGCTGACTCTAAAGTCCGTAACACATTACCGCAACGCACCTCAAGATAGGTGCGCTGCATCATAAGTGAGAGTGATTCAAATTTTAAACTTATTAAGGGCCGCGTGATAAAAAAAAACAAAACACCTACAGAACATTTATTTAATTACAAACGTCATTCCTTACGACTTCCGCTCTAAAATCACTTAATTATTAAAATTTTACGAATTTATAATAGGTTTTATTAAAGTAAAACTAATAAAGGCATAAGTTTATAATATGAGTTTTATTTGTACCTTAGATGTTATACATGAAATACAAAATTCAAAGAAGTGACACCATCAGTTTTGGTTTATTCCTCTAAAGATGTCAAAGCATATTACTTTTATCTAAGTAGGTTCAATAGCTTCACTATAAAGAGTCTGTATATACAAAATCTAACATCTCTTGAAGCTAAAGAACAGCAGAGTCCTTAAATGTGCAGCATTTACCAAGGTAGAGGTGTCAGGACCGGCCAAAACAGGAATTGTTTCCAACTGGTTTTCTTTTAATATGCCAGTTTTATGTTGGCTGGTATGTCGCTGAAAAATATTGAAATATTAGTTTAGAATAATTGTGTCCACAGTATTTTTTTCATAAAATTTGCTTAAATTATGACATTATCATTCAAATTGGGCAAATACATTTCTTGGATGGAATCAAAGCCACAAAACCCATAAGTTTTTCTAAAATAGTTATATAGAATGAGAATGACATAAACTACAACTAGTAATTAGCATATCAGTAATAAGGTAGCAGCAACAAGTATATCAAAGGCTAAAGGTGAAAGTACAAATTTCAATTATACGAGCAGTCTCCATGAGGGTGAGAGGCACGAGAAGACATATTAAGGCCTTCGACTGCGAAGACGAAGCAGGAATTATATAATAAGCCGACAGTCCAACGACTATCCTGCTGATCATCGTCCCACCATACAAAACTTGTATATTAATTTTGATCCTTTTATAGCACGTTTTGTTATAAAATAATATGTATGTATTAAAATATGTATATAATTAAAAAAAAGTATATCAATACTAACTATAAAAGTATATACAGTATTAACTTACTCTTACAAATTTGAAGGGCACGGCATCATCTCGTAGTCGAGTCACATCCAGAGTTTTGTTGAAACATTTATCATCAAAATGTAGCGAGCAAATATAAATATATTTTGCATTTGGCTTTATATTTTCCATTCCAATGGCTTCCAGCCACTTTTTCTTTATACGCTCATTTCTTGGGATCCTATAAAATATGTTTTAATTATTATTTTTGTATGTTTTAAGCGGGGTAGCATGATAAAATAAGAATTTTTTTATAAGCAATCATATTATATCGATATCAAAGTCGATAAATAATGTACAAACCCAGCTAATAAATTAACATTATTTAAGCGTAAAAATATAGTTAAATAAGTTAAATCCATTCATGACCTATAACTGCACATAAGAACCTTGCTAATTATAATGAAAATCTTCCTTTATTTTCCCGGAAACATTAACAATAAGCAATATTTTTAATGTTATTTACAGCGTACCTGTGTATGGTTAAAGATGACTGATTTGGTGTTTTTCTTATGCCGCACCCTATTACACTGCACACGGACATATCTGCGACCTAATTATTTATATTTGGCTTCAATTATTTTAAATCACAAGCAAAATATTGAAAGATAATTAGTTATTTTGATTTATACCACGACTTTTTGACAAGATAAGTACCGGGTGCACTGACTGATAATGACATTTGGTGCACTAAACATGGCGGATTTTCGGCCTCATTAGGTATTTACGTATATTCATGTTCCACTTTGTGTACGCACTGAAATACTGTTATATTGTTTTCCTGCGAGTTACAGTGCTGAGTAAGAACGAGATAGATATATGTTTATGTGTGTGCCTTCAAAATGGATGCTATTTGTATAAGCAATTGTACGTATAGAACAATATGTCGCGTCCCTATTATAGAGGTCCATGTGTTTGACACATTCTCCTGTGAGAGTAGAATTATGCAGTTGACTCGGTATACGTAGGATCCAGCGAAGTAGTCTAGAATTCAGAGATGGTTGGTTGAGAATGATTTATATATTCGAATTTCTTACTAATATTGATAAATAATCCATTATAAAATTAGTACCTAAGTGATGTATAAATTCGTTACCAATTATAGCTACTAATTAGGAATTATTAATGACTATAAATGTTTCTAATCGAGATATCATATTTGACCTCTACATTAAAATTTGAAAGATTTACAAAAAAAAAGTTTCAAAGGAGACGGGAGAGTTTTGGGCCAAAGAAATGTTATGAATGAAATGAAAAGAAATGTACTTGAGATATGGCTTAAAAAAGCTCTATATTTTTCTAATACAGATAAATTCTATCTGAAGGACGAGACATTTAAAAAATAAGGTCACAAATAAAATAAGTTCTCGATTACCGTAATAATCGATATTAGTGAATGAATTTCAAAAATTAATAACATGAAAACACATTGATTAATTCATTCAAAATACACTTATAAAAAAAAATATCAACGTAATAAAAAAAAAACTTAAAATCACTCCTCTTTTTTACATTCTGGGCCCAAGAATGTATGCGTATCGGTCTCAATTTTTTTTTTCAAAGTAATTTGTTTATACAGGTTTGAATATGATGTCCATAATTACACCGATTTAGGCATCACTGTATCCTGCCACATATGTCGCTTACAAAATAATTGAATTTAAAACTACTAATGGAAACATGCGGAAATAATGCATGATGAAAGAATGACTAAACAGATATACAATGCAAAAGTGGATGGATGTAGAAGTTGGGGAAGGCCGCGACACACCTTCCATGACCAAATTGATCGTGTACTAGCAGAAGGTGATGTCAGGAGCCTTAAGAACAGACGAGCGTCCATGACAAGAGTTATGAATGTCAAAGAAGCAAGTGAGGTGTGTAAGAATAAGCCTGAATGGCGCTCTGTTGTTCGTGCCTACCCCGCAAGGGAACTGGCGTGAAGTTATGTATGTATGTAAAACTACTAATGTCTCGAAACAAATTAATATACAATTTATAATAATAATGATTAACAATAATTAGGATTCCTCTGGTCACAAAATCAGACACTTGTATTAGTATTTGGGTCTCCTTTATTTGTGCCGTATTTTAAATACCAATTATTTTGCATATTATCACCATATCTTGTATATTTATATATATATAACTTATGTGTATATTTGTATATATAGTATAGTTATATATTTATTATTAAAATGTAAGTAATCGTACAATAATTACGTATACCACCGTCGCCACTCCTAATCAAAATATTCTTGCCACGGGTTGTCTGGAAGAGATCGCTTTTTAGTGATAAGACCGCCCTTTGTACCCAACTAGACTAATACTAGTTCGTAAGTTTTTCTGTAATGGTGTACAATAAAGTGTTATCTATCTATCTATTTTTAGACTAGCTAATTTCATTGCTCAATTTCTTAACTATTTTTTTTATTGCAGGAGATCAGCAGACAGGCAGACGGCCCACTTGATGGAAAGCGGTTACCATCGCCTGTGGACATTTGCAACAGCAAAGTTGCTACAAATGCGCTGCTGCTCTCTTAAGGGAGACTGGAACCTGGTCACTAATGCCGGAACACAACTCGAAGGTTGTTATGGCGACATACCTTAGACCAGGGGTGGTAGCCATCCAGTCGGGCAAAACTATACTATACATACTATGCTATTAGAATAGCCCACCATTATTGTTGTTATATTTTTTTCCTTCTATTAAATATACATTATTATTATTATTTTGGCTTTTTTCCGTTGCATTGTTATTGTAGTTTAGGTAACTAAACGCAACGGGTAAAATAGACCCAATCATATTATTAATTGGACTTACTTATGCAAAATGGAACCAACCCACATACTGACAGTTTTGAGAACAAGCCGTTTTTATTAAAATTTTGCGTACAAAAACAATATGTCTATATTTTGGAAAAAACATTTAGAATATTGTATATCATATTTTCTCGTTATGATTTTTATTGAGTCGATAGGAGGTGCATTTTGAAAGTCTTCTGCATCCTTAACCCAATTTTGGCATGTTTGTGGATTGGTTCTGTTTTGCATAAGTAGGTCCGATTTTGCGCCCACAACGCCATTAAAGCATCACAGAGAGTTTAGATTTAATGAGATTTCTATTTGAGGCGTATTTCCTGAATAATTATGAATAGTTTAGTTAATAATATCAGGTCATAAATGTCCCACTGCTGGGCTTGGGCCTCCCATTATAGGGGAAACGGATATACCCGCCACGCTTGTCCAAGGCGGCTTGGCAGGTTTGACACATCGGTTATCTCCATGCGCAGGTTGCGTCACGATATTTTCCTTCAGCGTTGTTAGCACGTGGTAATTGTAATAATAGTAGAACAGTTTAGTTATTAGATGAAAATTTGTAATCACATAGATTAAGGTTGTTTGAATTTTCATGAAAATAATGTCGCAGTAAGTAAATTGGTACATTTATTATACATACATTTTTTCGATGTTATCGTAAAATGCATGGCAATTAAGTGTGGATGGATATAACATACTTCTGTATAAAATTTATAAAAAAAGAGCTTGAGATATAAATTGAATAAGAAATATAAAGAAAAACAATTTTTAGTTAGACGTGTTGCTGGGGAGTCACTTGCCGCTTCATCTCCTTAACAGCAATAACATGTTGCGAAGCGGTGTATATAGAATAGGTAGTAAATTTAAATTTTAACTTATATGTATGACCTTCGAACCATGCTGGAATTATCTTGATTACAGGTCTTAGGGCCGGGTCTATCGGTGTATCGGCTCTCACATAAAATCAGCGTGAAACGGTTAGCTTTGAGCGAGTCGAGTTTCGTGTGGTGAATGAGAGATCCGATGACTGCCCCTATTCCATTCATCTATCTCAGGGATTCCCAAAGCGATCGATATCGACCCCCTGAGGTCGAGATCGGTTTTCCAGAGGTCGACATTTTAAACGAAAATTGATTTTGAGGTTCGACGAGGTCTGAAAATCGATCCCTGTTAATGAACACAATTTCTTATTTGAAATTTTCAAGATATTGTATAATAGTACATTATGGTACTAGTGTGTAACATTGGTGATTACCGCCGAGGCGCCATTGAGACTCGAGCCATAGGCGAGGGTCTTAAGAGAGCCGAGGACGGTAATCATCAATACACACGTGTATCATACGACGTTTTTCTACACACTTGTGAATAAAATAACAACACAAACTCATTTTATTTAGTAGATAAAAAAAGTTATATATGAGTGAAAGTTTTATTTGTTAAACACGTACGAGTTAAAATTATCTATTTAAATAAGAAGTTGCATGAAATGAGCAAGCAATAGGAACATTAATTTATTTGTTCTACAGAACACGATATTTTTTTTTTTTAATAAAAACTTTTTTAAGAACAAAACAACTCAACCAATAAAATTTAAAAAAAAATCTATAACTCACTAGTGAGTTATAATGTTTTTTACTCACAGTTTGATAATGGGTGTCATTCTGTGCCTCATTGCGGTGACCATAGAGCCACTTTATGAGCAAGTGTGTTGAAAATTGTGTTACATGTACCAACTTGTTATAAGAATGATAATACTTTAGTAGGATTAAAAATTAAAAGTAGGAAGTATCATTGGTTTACTTTTAGACACAAAGACAATAAATCGCAAAGTAAAGATAAAATCATTACTTTGCGATTTATTGTCTTTTTCAAAAAATAATTACCTACTTACGTTTTTTTACGTAATTTGTATTGATAATGATTAAATACACTTGATATTCACTGAATTCTATGTCTATTTTATTTTTGTTGAATATTGATGAGAAAATGATGTCAAGTTTACTCACGTAATCATCCGCAGTTTTTAAATTGGTAAGTATTTTGTATCAATACGAAAAAAATTAGAGATAGGATCTTTAAAGTAATTTGGCTATGGGGGTCTGAGGTGTCAGTTCATTTTGGAAAAGGGGTCTCTTGCCCAAAATAGTTTGGGAATCCCTGATTTAACCCATCTCAGAAATTAATAACGCGTTGGCACTGTCGAGCGAGCTTCGCAATAAAAATAAAAAAATTGTAATTGACACTTGATACTACTAGTCTATAATCCTATGAAATTGAAAAATAGTTTTGAACGCACTAGATATTAGAGAACTGTACGACGTTCAAATTTTGTCGATTGTCATCTGAAGCGTCATATCTCTTCGACGCCTGTAACGCGTTGCCGACGTCTCTCGTGTTGCAAACTCTCATAGGCGATGGTAATAATTTTCGTCTGGTACGCGACCTGTTTGTATTCCAGCTTGTAGGAAATAATCAAACTTAGGTTGAGAGGTTGATTCTATTCCAGAATACAGGTTTCAAGTAGTAAATTAGGTATTTGAAGGAGACGGATACGCTTTCATACGTTCTTGGGCCCAGAATGTAAAAAAGATGAGTGATTTTAAGATTTTTTTTATTACGTTGATATTTTATTTGTAAATGTAGTTATTTTTAATGAATTAATAATGTGTTTTCATATTATGTATTTTGGAAATTCCTTCACTTAAATCGATTATGGTAGTCGATAACTTACTTTATTTGAGACCTTCTTTTTTAAATCTCTAGTTTTAAATTACGTTGATATTTTTATCATTGTAGTGAGTTTAGATAGTTTGAATGAATTAATAGTGTTGTGTGTTTTTATGTTATACATTGTTGAAATTCATTCAAAGGCTTCGTTTTTAGAATTCTCGTCTTCCTGATAGAATGTCGAGCTGATGTTTTTAATTTTGTATTAGAAAATAATACGCTTTTTTTAAGTTGTCAGATAGATTACTTTGACTATGTTAAAATCCAAGACTCAACATCCTTTCATCGTCCTTATTTTAAATCTTGGTTCGATTGGGAGCATTCGCTTCGGAACCTGAGGACCACTCTCCGTCCTCAACGTCAAAGCAACATTTCTTACCAGGTCTTACCACTCTTGTTTTCTCCTCTGCCATCTGATTAGTTAACTATTATAATATCAACAGTCGCAATTTTCACTGTGTATGCTATTTCTTATGTTATAATATTGATTGTTCTGATTGTTTGTGTGTGTACATTGTGTTTATTGTCGGCAGGGTCGGCACATCACTGCGGGCTGTTTAAAAAATAAATTTAAAAAAATTGACACCAATTTTTACATCAAAGTAAGTGTAGCCAATCCCTGTTTAGTATAGCTAATTTATTTCGCTGTGTTTTTCATATTTTTTTATATATTTGTTGATTACTTTTTTTTTGTAGTCTGTGTACAGTTTTTATTTTGCTATATGGTTACTAGAAGGTATTTATTTGTGGTTCTTAGACGAATATAGTTTGTGAAATCAAAAATGTGTCAGATGCTTAAGGAGGTATGAAATATTTTTTATTTCTCTTGCGCTTTAAATCACAGGTTCCCAAAGTAATCCATGTGGATCCCTGGGGGTGTAAGCGAAAAGAAAAGCTGTGTTTTTGCGAGCTCCAAATGTGGGATCCACAATAGTAAATTCCCTTTAAGGAAGTGGTGACGAAATTTTTAACTTTCTATAAATAAAATAATTAAATATAATAGTATGCGTTTGTATACGAGCTATAAAATTTATATGGCATCAACTAGAAACTACTGAATCCAACGCAAAAAGAATTGTCAAAATCAGTTCAGAAACAAAATTGTGTGTGTGTGTGTGTGTGCAGTTCATAGGTAGTAGAAGTGAGACTTAGAGAATATACTCACAGAAAATTCCTGTCTAACTTTTATTAATTTATATATATGAAAGAAACTCGTGTTAATTACATTATTTATAACTCAAAAACGGAGGTAGCTTAGAACCAGGAAAGGGACATATAATACTTTTTATCCCGTTGGAACCGGTAGGTGGCGCTGGGATCGGGTCCTAGATTTTTATTTTTTCAGCGCAGGACGTCGGCCGGGGCCGTTAGTATAATAGTACATTATGGTACTAGTGTGTAACATTGGTGATTACCGCCGAGGCGCCATTGATACTCGAGCCGTAGGCGAGGGTCTTAAGAGAGCCGAGGACGGTAATCATCAATACACACGTGTATCATACGACGTTTTTCAACACACTTGTGAATAAAATAACAACAAAAACTCATTTTATTTAGTAGATAAAAAAAAGTTATATATGAGTGAAAGTTTTATTTATTAAACACGTACGAGTTAAAATGATCTATTTAAATAAGAAGTTGCATGAAATGAGCAAGCAATAGGAACATTAATTTATTTGTTTTATAGAACACGATCTTTTTTTGAATAAAAACTTTTTTAAGAACAAAGCAACTCAACTAATAAAAATTTTAAATAAATATCTATAACTCACTAGTGAGTTATAATGTTTTTTACTCACAGTTTGATAATGGGTGTCATTCTGTGCCTAATTGCGGTGACCATAGAGCCACTTTATGAGCAAGTGTGTTGAAAATATATTTATTTAGCTTACGTGTGTCAATATATTATAATTCAAAATAAATTTTTAAGTATCACTTTCAATTTTTAACTGTTTTAGTCTAAAAATATTATTAGCAGTTTTATTTCGGTCCAAATTGGATCTATGTTTAATTATCGGTCTTCTTGACTCTCTAATCTGTGCTGCACAATGCAAACTTGTATCTCGTTCTCTCGCAGACTTAGTCGTATAGATTTATGTATTTATGACTTTTTAGTGTCGCTTTTTCGTTTCATCGAGTTTCAATGATGATTCTAAAGAAGTTCCACTTCAAAAAGTCATGGCTGACAAATATATATAACAAAAAAAATATATTTACCCAACAAATTGTGAACCTCCTCATTTTTTAAAAGTCAATTGAAAAGAGGGGGGTCCACCGAACTCATTAAAAATTGGTAAGGGGTCCATGAGACGGAATAGTTTGGAGACCATTGGCAATATTCATGAACCACAAAATTCTTATTGAGTGCTTAAGTGAGTCCCTGAAAGCTTTAGATTCACAATTAGACCCGCAAGGTGGCGCTACAGTCGCGTTTTAGTTTTTTTTTTTTTCAGGGCAGGACAATGTCTGCCGGGCTCACTAGTTATGTATAAAATTCTTCTGCTCGTGTGTGTGTTACTGAACTCCTAAATCGGTTGGACCGATAATGATTATCACATACTAGCTGAGCCCGCGACTTTGTCTGCGTGGAATTTTTATTTGCGGAGCCCTAAAAAAGAAGTAGCCTAAGTTACTCCTTATAACATCAGATATCTGCCAGTGAAAGGTCCCGTCAGAATCGGTCCATCCGTTTCAGAGAATAGCCGGAACATCCGTTCCGTGCAGGAACGGAGAAAGAATACAATTTTCTCGCGGCCGGGCGGCCTGTCGTAAGAGGCGATGAAACCAACACACACCCAGGTGGTAGGGCATTTGCCCGATGGCTACCACCCCTGGTCTAAAGTATGTCGCCATAACAACCATGAGTTGTGTTCCGACATTTGTGATCAGGTTCCAGTCTCCCTTAAGAGTGCAGCAGCGCATTTGTAGCATCTTTGGTGTCGCAAATGCCTATAGGCGATGGTAACCGCTTTCCATCAAGTGGGCGGTCTGTCTGTCAAAAAACACTTTCATATGCGTTTAGTGAAGAGTTGTTGTTTTGACATTGCAAACAAACACTTCAATTATTTTTATGTATAGATAAAAGAAGATGACAATGATCGTGATAAATTCCATCCGTTGACCTTGTGCGCAATGTCAGTTGCGTAGTATACTTTCGCAGAGGAGTTGAAGTGCTGAGATGCGATTTAATACGGTTCTTAGATTGTGAACAGTCGAATTTCATGCAAAGTTCATTAACACACGAGATAAAAATAAGTGCATGTACAGACATAGCGTCGTGTCTTTGTTTCTCACGTACGAATACGCTTTGTGTCGAAAATAGCGCTCTTTGTATTCCGCATATGAGTGATGTTTCTTTGAAGGTAGTTCTTAGTTATACTTTTATTTTATGGAAGTGAAACTTCGTACGGGCAGATTGGTTAACCCTTAAGACAATTATCGATATACCAAAAAGCCGCAAGACTAACACTATCACTATTTCGTAATATACGAAGAAAATATACCCATTTCATACAACTCCTATATAAACAGAGTGAGACAACAACACAATTAACGATCACGTGCACAAACGCGATCTGCACTCTCATCGCGGACACATATGTGCTAATAGTGAGCTAAAGGGTTTTGTCCAATTTAAAAACCTGCCGGAGTGACCCTACCGGTTGGAGAAGCGAGATGGAGTGGTCCTCCGTCTCAAACGAAGATCTTCCAGCGAGGCTATTGTTGTTCCTCGCAGGCTTAGGCCCATCTGTTATAGTTGAAATTTTGTATATATTGTTTGTATGTTTCGGGAAACGTTTGTGACATCAATTATTGCACAGCGCCGTCTATTGGCTTCTAAGTGTTCCACTACAGTAGTAGAGAACTCGCACTCTGGTTAAGGCCTAGGATACTTTTTATCGGGATGAGTGACGTCCTTACGCAGGATTTTTCGCAGGCATTAGTCTCTCTTTTCTTTAAAAAAAATTTGGGATAAATTGGATTGGCGTTATTGGGGAGAAAGTACACTTTCACCCAGTTTTTGGGATCGGAACAATAATATGTCTTCCTTCCATATTCCTCTATTATGGCATACGTCCTCTGTCACACTCACACCATAAATCATTCTTCACACAACCCATCCAGGTCTGCCTTTATATTAGTTTGTTACTCTCGCTGACAATGCTAATAAATCCTAAAGCCCAATAGTCAAAATTCATAGTTGGATGCAAACCTTGGGGAGGCGGCTGTCATTCATTCAAACCTCAATATAGTGGTGTGTAAGACCAATAGCCTACCAATATAATGGTTTTCCCAGCACAAAATCCTTGAGCTACCACACTAAGCTACGGACAGCGTCTGTGAAAAATTAAAACGTCGCAAGTGGTTTGCAATATGCGAGCATAGCAAAAAGACGTGTTACGAATTTTAGCGCATGTCATTCAAAGCTTATTTTTAGCTAATTGGGAATGATGCCATGTTTTTAAAGCAGTCTATGAATGCTTTGATACGCTCAATGCATTGAAATTTTCATTTAGGCACTCCCTCTCATTCTTGCGATAATTGTTTCATGCGTTTATTTTCGGCTGTAAAATTCTTGGTTGAGACTATTTGTGCTTAGTAAGATAACTGTATTTTGTCTATTTATTTGCCTGAATTGTAAACTTAATCTATTTGTATTTCTATAACTATGTTAATTTATTCAGCGTGTCTTTTGACACGTAGGCCTCCTCCAACATTTTCCAGTAACTTCTTGTCCTTGCTGTACTACTCCATGTATCCTCTGCTAATTCTTTTATGTCGTCTTCCCGTCTTCTGTCTTGCCGTCCTCTTCTCCACTTTCCATCCATGGGTTGCCATTCTGTTAGTATTTTTGTCCATTTTACTTTGCTCTCTCTCTTGTCATATGTCATATCCATCGTCACTTTAGCTTTTTAACCTGCTGTTTTATATAGTCTACTTTAGTTTTAAGTCTAATCTATGGATGTTTTTTTATCTTTAATGTGAAACCTCACATACTCCTTTCCATGCCACGTTGACAAGTTCTTAGTTTTGCTAAGTTTAATTGTGACAGAGCCTAAGTTTGACATTCATAAACTGTCAAACTTTGGAATACGCTGCCTCTTACTGTCAGAGAGGCCAAATCCTTACCAACATTTAGAAATTTCCTCAGAAAACACTATTTGTCCACAAATAGCCATGTCTGATTAACACAATATAATCATGCTAATACATTTATTAGGTCTAATAATTTATGTATTTGGAAATGTATTATTGTATATATATGACCTATGTATTTAAGTATATATTTGTATATTTATTTCTTAAATTAGTTTGAGTATTTATGTATCTATTGCCTATTTCCTGCACCACCTATATCGCCTGATTCAAATTCCTTTCATTTATGTTGTCTGGAAGAGATCGCTTTGAACGATAAGGCCGCCTATGGTATTGCCTAGAAAATATTGTAAATATGGTTGGTCTGTTTTTGTAATTGTAGGCATGGCAATATGCAACTGTTAAAAACTTTTCTTTTTGCTACAATGGGAAATTTGTTGCACTTTATAACTTCAAAGACCAGTATCTATTTCAAGCACTAGTTATCCTGTTTTTCTATTTCCGTATCTACTTAGTTTTTAAACGAAATCATTTGTCCTACGTATGTATACTCATTTACAAATTCTATCTTCTCATTGCGCACTTCTATCGTGTATATTATTATGTCTATACTATATTCTGTCTATAGTTCGTGGCTAATAAAGTTCTGTGAAATAATTCTTTCTTTCAATGGCGTAAAGCTAGCAAAACGGGATCAGAAAGGAATGGAATAAGGACGGGATAGGGCAGATGTCATAGAAGTCGGAAGTGATCTCATCGTTCATACAAGTCCAGAGATAGAGTTGCCCTGTGTTGCGGGACGTGCGTTTGATATGAAGTTAGAAGAAGCGACAGATGCTCCTCTAAGGATGCAAGGGATCTTTGAGCCAGCGCCCTCAGGAGCATTAAATGACATAGGAGATGAGATAGGACACAGGAATAATAGGAGGAGTGAGAAGTGGTATCACTCTGTTTAAAGATCAAGTTGATTAGGCAACTGGTGTGGGGGTTACCCTAACGTAATAAATTAATTCAATTTCACATTCATACTATGAATTAGATTTCTTTTGTCGAATCACCTCTGACCTAATTATATAATATCGTTAACTTCAGCAAATCTCTGATCCAATTAACAAGCTTACTACCGAATTACACTCATAAGCTATTCTAACGATTGTAGTCATAGCCGTTGTATCTAATATATGAAAAGGAGGGTATAGTTTATAATTATTGGGCTTATTATACGACGCAAGATTTCTTAGATGACCGCACTGAATTGGTATTATCTGATCGCTACCAAGCTCTTTTAGCAACTGGGGCTCAAACGATGAAAATTTCCATTCTGGTCCCTCCTATAGTGTATCCGTGCAGGAACGGAGAAACAATACAATTCCCTGCGTTTGGGAGGCCTGTCGTAAGAGGCGAAAAAACAACCCACAGCCAGGTGGTAGGGTATATGCCCGACTGGATGGCTACAACCCGCGATCTGATACGCCGCCATAACAACCTTGAGTTGTGTTCCGGCATTAGTGACTAGGTTCCAGTCTCCATTAAGAGAGGTGCAGCGCATCTGTAGCACCTGCTTCTGGTTAGAAATAAATGAGCGTGAGCAATGGGCTACCTTTCAACTTTTATGACTAGTGACTATTTCAACCTATACAAGCGAAGCCGCTGGCAACAATTTTGGGTCCAATTTTAGGACTTATATTGATGCATTTTTTTTTTAAATCAGTATTGTTAAAGTGTTTATTTGTCTTAAATAAAATAATTCTTTCAACAGCTAGTTGCGGATAAAATTGCACAGTAAAAAGTCACACTTGAAATTCCCAGCATAATACCTATGAGATTTTCGCGTCAGCGTAAAGCCCCAATTTTTTCTCCTTCACTGTATACACTTCAGAGTATTACTTGTACCTTCGGCGAAATATTCATATCGGACGATGTGCTAAATATATCCGTCTCGCTTTATTGATTTAATCCCACTAATTAATGTGAAGGTGAGTTGGCTCTTTTTTTGTTGGTTCCGTCTTCACGACCTTGGTCATTATTTTCGTTAAACTTAAATGGATGCTCGTTAGAGATGATATTAACTTAACATTTCGAATACTAAAATTTGCAATTTTTCATGGACGTGGTTACTAGAAAAGTGTTAATAAACCTATTAATGAATTAATTGATAAAGCCTTCGATAAGTTATTAAAATACGATTGTAATCATTTCATAGATTAAAATATTGCTAATGAGTTTTGCTCGCTGAAAATATGGCGTACAAATTTACAAATTCGATAATGTTTTAATACTATTTTCATGTAAACCATGTAAGTAATGTAAGTGCGTCGCTATTTCTCCGAATAAAGTCTTCTTTCTTTCTTTCTATGTTGTTAAATCTTGAATCGAATTACTTGAAGACGAAAGTCTTCGAGTAGTGCGTCCCCCCGTCCTTACTACGGGAGCGAGACGTGGACACTGACGTCAGGATTTGTCCAAAAATTTCAAGTCACTCGACGGGTCATGCAGCGTGCTATGTTGTGAGTCTCTCTATAACCAAAGGAACCGACGCAGGTAGCTCGTAAAATTAGCATGCTGAAGTGACAATCGATGTACCCACCGGTCATGTTTGTCTCAGGACCGGGGGCCGATGGAGTAGACGAGTATCCAGAACTCTCGGCTCGCACGCCCTCCACTCCGATGGACCGAGGACCAGAGTAAATTTGCTGGTATGCGCTGGATTAGGAAGGCGGAGGATCGGAATGTGTGGCGCGGACTTTGTGAGGCCTAGGCCCAGCAGGGAACTGCGATTAGCCGATGAGAACATGCTGTTATATCTCAACTTACACATTCACGAAATAACAATTCTAATAAATTACAAGTCGATGCAGAGATTGAAGAATTTTCATCAACCCGATGATTTTTTTTAATAACAATTGGACATAGTTTAGCAGAAACGACCTAACACACAAAAAGTCGGTTTTATGAGTTGTTGAGGTTTTAAGTTTAGACAAAAATTGCTGGTAAATTGGTATATACAACTCATTTTTGACCACAATGTGGGTTGAGTCCTTTCTGCTAAACTATGTCCAATTATAAGCATTAACTATATTACTTTTTCCAGTTTGGTAAATCGTTATGTTGCCACGCAAGTGTGAGATTCTAATCGTGTGTTATTAGTGTTTTAAAAATACTACTTGACAATATTAAGAAATGCACTGTCAGCCCGAAGACAATCCTATGCCTTGTTTTCTCTTACAACAGAAATTTTTGGATACAATTTTAGTTACATTGGGTCTTTATATGATTAATATAAAACATTCTCTACTGTAATATCTAAGTTTAGATGTGGCTTAAGTCTTCAACATCATTAAATAGTGTAATCAATTCATTGCAAACCAAAAATCCTGTTTGTAATGTACGAAAATGATCTAAGGATAAACAATGTATACACATATTATAATTATGTATGTATTGCTCAAGTACAGCAGACATTGTCTACCTGATGGGATCTTTTTACCGTCGCCCACGGATATTTGCAACACCAGAAGAGTTAGCAATGTGCTTCCGGCCTGGAAGTATGCGATCTTACTTAACAAAAAATTTTAAGGATAGGACTTAGATATTTCTAGAAGGAAACAACAGTAGTGTTTAATGATCTTGTGACAAGTTCATTGTAGTTTTCCTTGAATTTGTTGATGTGCTCGCGTCTTATTTTTCCTGGTAATCGCAGTGGTTGACTTGTAAGAAATTGTCTTGTCCAAGTCGAGATATTATGTTTATGCTCCACCCAAATTGTTGGATTAAGGGCACACATACGGACTACCTGAAGCAGTTATGATCGACCACTTCTAGCAGAGACTTCATAATGAACTACAATTTTCTATTCATTGGTATACATGAAGCTATTTGAGTTGCAGTTGCGAACGCTCCGGGCGTTAGCAGCATGTGAAATTCCATAATTTTCTTTTTTTTGCTGAAGCAATACAGAAAAAGTCTGCTGCAGCAATCCGCTCAAGCAGTTGACTGTGGTATGCCCGACTGAATACATCGTTTGCATTGTGCCTATTTCGCAGCAAGAGAATGGCGTGGGAAGTTTTTAGCGCGAGTATGTAAACGCAACATACGTTAAGCATGTGATACTCACCCTACCTACTTTCCTACTGGTAGCCGTGAATTAATGTAATCGAAGGGTTAGGGTTGGTCTGAAAGAAAGTGTCGGGGTGAAGGTAAGGAAAGGAATGCTCCGGTGGATGCAGAAGTCGTGGAAGGCCACGACACACCTTCCATGATCAAATTGATTGTGTACTAGCGGAGGGTGATGTCAGGAGCCTTAAGAACAGACGAGCGTGCATGACAAGAGTTATGAATGTCAAAGAAGCAAGTGAAGTGTGTAAGAATGGGCCTAAATGGCGCTCTGTTGTTCGTGCCTACCCCGCAAGGGAACTGGCGTGAAGTTATGTATCTATGTATGTATGTATGTATGAAGGGTTAGATTAGTTGGAGATTTTATGGTTTTGATTTCAAGGTCTTTGTGAATTAGTTACATTAATATTTCTTTTACATTGTTGGTCTTTGGCTGACGCCAAACATTTATTGATCAGTTCTGATTTATCACTTCTAATTTCCTGTGGCAGTCTAATCAACATTTCATTAAGCAGTTACGTTTGCCTCGTAAACCCAAGAAATATCTTGCATATAGCCGTTTAAGTTCCTGTCAAATTCCGAAAATTGTTGGCATTTGTTGAACTGACTGAATATATAGCGCTTATCACACATCGATTATCTTGACATGCAGATTTCCTCAGTGTTTCCTTCAGGGTCAGCTCGTGTAACACATTACACATATTCATTCACATAAATAGCCTAAAGGGACTTCTTAGGATAGATGATTTGAATTCTAGTTGATATTTTAATGTATTCTGTTTCAGATGCCCCGTGGTCGGGACGATATGCAAGTAAACGTGGCGGGGCTAAGGAGAAATATTAAAAATCTCGCGCACAACTACAGCGATGCACAGGTTTGTGCATTACGATACTTGAAATTTCCATTGTCGATATAGTCCGTGCAAAACTTATATGCGTCCTTGAAGTTCGTACAGATCTTTGCGCATAGCCCGAAATTATAAGGTTCACGAGATAGTATATAGAGGGCGAGTGTTGCACTCTCGCTCGGCCACTAACCGGATTCGCATACCATCTCTTTTGCACTACACCAGCGCAAAGACTTTATTCGAGATGCGTTTAACTTTTGCGCGTACTGTCATATTTTATTATGTATTGTTCAAACCTATAGTAATGTTAAAATGTGAAAATAATTTTAAATTTTATGAATATGTAATTATTCAACGTGGAGAACAAAAAACAAAATTTGGTAATTTTTACCATTTTCAGATAATTTTACATACTGTATCTAAAATATTTTTATCTACTTTATAATTGTTTTAAGTTAAGCGTCGAACCAGGTGCCTTGACAGTATCAAGGGAGCACTGTATTAATAATTTGTCTACGGCTTAATAATTAAATCATATTTCCTGACACATAAATCAGGCTTTATAGCCGATTTCTGAATCATTGGATAAAAGTTACTTATCAAATAAATTATAACCTGACCGAATATAAAAGTGAAATAATATTACTGTGTTATCCTGTGCCTAACTTTAAACTGGAAATAAAACTACGTTTTAACGGTTTTAAGCGCGGTAATTTTATTTGATTTTGGTTTTTTTTCGACGTTTCGAAATACGATAATTAAAATTAACAAGTTGGCGGTAGGCTAAATAAAACTTTAACAATACTTGTTGACACTTGACATCTTTGTCTTCCGTGATCACGGCCACTGAAAAGTGGCCGAAACGTCGAAAAAAACCAAAATCAAATAAAATTACCGCGCTTAAAACCGTTAAAACGTAGTTTTATTATGTATACAAGTCGCGAAAACTTAAGAAAATATTATTTAAACTGGAAACTAAAAAATCATCCCTGAAACGAACAAAATAATGTTATCCAGGTCAAAGTGCGCGAGGCGACATCAAACGACCCATGGGGCCCGTCCAGCACTCTCATGGCGGAGATCGCGGACCTGACCTACAACGTGATGGCCTTCACCGAGATCATGCAGATGATATGGAAGCGGCTGAACGACCACGGCAAGAACTGGCGGCACGTGTACAAGGCGCTCGTGTTAATGGAGTACCTCATCAAGACGGGTAGTGAGAAGGTCGCCATGCAGTGCAAAGAGAACATATTCGCGATACACACGTTAAAGGATTTCCAGTATATGGAGGAAGGGAAGGACCAGGGTGAGTGACTACATACCTTCTATAAAGATTATGACATGAAAGCAAAAACTTTGCATTAGTTTTTGTTTGTTTATTATTAGCCTTTTGCCAGGTGGTAGGGCATTTGCCCGACTGGATGGCTACCACCCCTGGTCTAAAGTGTGTCGCCATAACAATCTTGAGTTGTGTTCCGGCATTAGTGACCAGGTTCCAGTATCCCTTAAGAGAGCAGCGGCGCATTTGTAGCACCTTTTGTGTTGCAAATGTCCATAGACGATGGTAACCGCTTTCCAGGCCGTCTGCTTGTCTGCTGAACTCCTGCAATAAAAAAAGTTACAAACACATATTATAAGAAAGACGACGAATGTATTATATATACATAATGTATATTATACTAAATTCTCAACTAAAGAAAACATGTTGTCGGGAAGAAGTTTGTTGCGTCCCTTCTACTTCTGTCCCCTTGAGTGTCGAATGTCGAGATAGGTGTGCATAAAATCTAGGGGTGTTAAATGCTAAAGAAGTTCAAGAAGCTATTTTATTGGATAACTTTCGACACGAGTGAATTTCATCGGTTAACTTTCGACACGAGTGAATTTTATCGGTTAACTTTCGACACGAGTGAATTTTATCGGTTAAATTTCGACACGAGTGCATTTTATCGGTTAACTTTCGACACCAGTGAATTTTATCGGTTAACTTTCGACACGAGTGAATTTTATCGGTTAACTTTCGACACGAGTGCATTTTATCGGTTAAATTTCGACACGAGTGAATTTTATCGGTTAACTTTCTACACGAGTGAATTTTATCGGTTAACTTTCGACACCAGTGAATTTTATCGGTTAACTTTCGACTCGAGTGAATGTTACCGGTTAACTTTCGACACGAGTGAATTTTTTCGATCAACTTTAACACGATTTAACTTCACGATGGCACATTCGTGTGTTCAATTATAATTAAAATTGCTTAGGAAGCGATATTAGAATCATGACTTACAATAAGTAATTTAAAGTATTTTCTTAAATTTTCGCCTACACGTACATATAATTAAAACAACGTTTTAACGGTTTTAAGCGTGGCATGTTATTTAATTTTGATTCCATCGTTTCGGCCACTTTTCAGTAGCCGAGATATCCGTGCAGGAACGGAGAAAGAATACAATTTCCTGCGGCCAAGCGGCCTGTCGTAAGAGGTGACAAAACAACCCACAGCCAGGTGGTAGGGTATTTGCCCGACTGGATGGCTAACACCTCTGGTCTAAAGTATGCCGCCATAACAACCTTGACTTGTGTTCCGGCATTAGTGACCAGGTTCCAGTCTCCCTTAAGAGAGCAGCAGCGCAATTGGTAGCCTTTGGTGTTGCAAATGTCCATAGGCGATGCTAACCGCTTTCCATCAAGTGGGCCGTCTGCCTGTCTGCTGAACTCGTGCAATTAAAAAAAAGCCGTCCTTCGGTTAGGCCGGCTACCTGCTTCAGAAAATAAAAAATCCATAACGCCCCCTTTGCTATTCAATGTCCGTCGTTATCATGTACGCCTACAAAATCGAGATTAATTAAAATGCAGGGCACAGCCGAAGTGTCAGTTGATTGACATTGTGCTGGGTTGTTTAATTGCGCACGCGCATTGTGAAATTTGAAAGGGGAATATCTGTGTCCTAAGTCTTAAAGAGTAGAGTATTTTTTTATTTATTATTCAAACTACTAATAATATATTCACATATTTACACAGGCCCATAAAAAAATGTGGTCTCTACTTTTGACCAGACCCATCTATACTTATGTAATTATGTATTTCGATGTGCTGAATCCGAATCTGTGGGGTCAGTTTGGTCCATACACCCTCTAAATTTTTAGGTTGTACGGACGAAACTGACCCCAGATTCGGTCCTTTGATCGATACACCCTGAGAATGTTGAGGGCGTATGCACCAAACTGACCTCATATTCGGCTTTTTCGTCGATACACCCTGAGAATGTTGAGGGTGTATGGACCCAACTGATTGCTGATTCGGCCTTTTGGTCGATACACCCTGAGAATGTTGAGGGTGTATGCACCAAACTGACCCCAGATTCGACCTTTTGGTCGATACACCCTGAGAATGTCGAGGGTGTATGGATCCAACTGACCCCAGATTCGGCCTATTGGTCGAATCACCCTGAAAATGTTCAGGGTGTATGGACCAAACTGACACCAGATTCGGTCTTTTGGTCGATATACCCTGAGAATGTTGAGGTTGTATGGACCCAACTGATTGCTGATTCGGTCTTATGGTCGATACACCCTGAGAATGTTGCGGTAATATGGACCAAACTGACCCCAGATTCGGCCTTTTAGCCGATACGCCCTGAGAATGTTGAGGGCGTATGGGCCAAACTGACTCCAGATTCGGTCTTTTGGTCAATACAGCATGAGAATGTTGAGGTCGTATGGACAACCAAACTGCCTACAGATTCGGTATTTTGGTCGATACACCCTTAACAGTTAAGGGTGTATGGACCAAACTGACCCTAGATACGGTCTTTTGGTCGATACACCCTGAAAATGTTGAGGGTGTATAGATCAAATCCATACAATCCATCGAAATACATAAGAATAAATGAGTCCGGTCAAAAGTACAGACCACATTTCTTTTTGTGGGCTGGTTTGTGGGTGTTATTTTTTTTATTTATTTTTTATTGCATGAGTTCAGCAGACAGACAGACGGCCCACTCGATGGAAAGTGGTTACCATCGCCTATGGATATTTGCAACAGCGATGTTGCTACAAATGCGCTGCTGCTCTCTTAAGGGAAACTGGAACCTAGTCACTAATGCCGGAACACAACTCAAGGTTGTTATGGCGACATACTTTAGACCAGGGGTGGTAGCCATCCAGTCGGGCAAATGCCCTACCACCTGGCTGTGGGTTGTTAAGTCACCTCTTACGACAGGCCGCCCCAACGCAGGAAATTGTATTCTTTCTCCGTTCCTGCACGGATAAAAAGAATATTATAATATATTATTATTTATGAATAATAATATATTATAATATTCTGAAAGTGAGCCTTTCAGATATTATAGTATTTCTTTAATTCCGATGCCTAATAATAGGCATCCAATATAAGTGTTCCGTTACAAAAGTTCTATATCTACATACATATGATAAAACTTACTTATTTTAATGAGTTTGTTGGTTCTACTTTGTATGATAACCGTATATTGCATAGTCATCTATTTCTGGTAGGCGGTAGGGTATTTGCCCGTCTGGATGGCTCCCACACCTGGTCTAAAGTATCTCGCCATGACAACCTTGAGTGGTGTTCCAGCATTAGTGGCCTGGCTCCAGTCTTCCTTTAGAGAGCAGCAGCGCATTTGTAGCACTTTTGGTGTAGCAAATGTCTGTTTGTCTACTGAGCTCATGCAATAACAAAAAATAAGAAACAAATAGCCGGTTTTTAAATCTTACCGACCGTTCATTTGCCTTACTGTTATAACGGAAGTCCTGATGAAAACAAAATCCACCTGCATATCTGAAACAAAAAGCATTTTATTACCTGTCGGCATTTGAACTGATTGTAATTCTTTTATGATCGTCTTCTTTTGTTCACTTATTTATTGGCATACGGTTCTAGAGAGCGGTCTATTGTTGTATTGTAATCGTTTATAGCCGCTTGCTGTGGTCATTAGCCAGGTGTTACGGATTTTGAAGTACAAGCTGATTTTAGGAAGTTCGGTCCACGTTGCCGGGCGGTCACATTGCGTTTGTGCAGTATAAAACAATGACCTGATGGAGGAGAGAGGCAGTCGAGCGAGAACCACGATCAAGGCGAGACGTGTGTACATAACGAGAATCTAATAGTGACGGACTTTGCGCGTTTTATTGAATTACGACCTTCTGCATTACGTTTGGACTTGTTGTGTTCGGTTATATTTGTACCTGTGTTATACGTGTTTGTATAGTTCTCAAAAACTATAATAATTCCAACGGCATTTTAATTCGAGTCCCGCTAAACTCGTAACATTATTATCAGTTAAAATCTTATATCTTATACTAATATATAAAGCTGAAGAGTTTGTTCGTTTGAACGCGCTAATCTCAGGAACTACTGGTCTGATTTGAAAATTTCTTTCATTGTTTGATAGCCCATTTATCGAGGAAGGCTATAGGCTATATATATATCATCACGCTAAGACCAATAGGAGCGGAGCACTAATGAAGAATGTTTCAAAGTCGGGCGGTTTTGAAAACAAATTCCACGCGGACGACGTCGCGGGCACAGCTAGTCTGATATAAACTCCATACATGTAACGTCAAAATTCAACGTAAGATTTAAGAGACGGCCATAAGCGAATATTATATTGGTACACGGTTGTAGCTAAACATCTGATGCGTGATGAAAAACATCAGTAGAATTGTCTGAGTCGTGTGTTGAATTGCTCATTAGGGGGCAATCCCGCGCATGAAACATCTGTGATCGTTGTTAATAATGTTTAACCGCACATATTTTAAAGAACAGACAAAAGACAACACAGGGGGCTGATCCCAGCAACACCCAGACTAAACACAGAAGAGATGAAGTCTAGGGATCGAGACCTAGATATCGAATCAAGTTGTTTTTTTTTTCAAACCTTTTTTTATTTTTTTTCGTTGGAGTACAGCAGATAGGCTGACGGTCCAACTTTGATGGTAAGTGGTTACCGTCGCCTATGAAACATTTGCAAGACTAAAGGTGCCACCAATGTGCTGCCGGACTCGTAGATTGTTGTAAATACCGGTTTGTAATATTTGGTCTTTGATTTTTAAATATTTTTCATATTATCATAGCAACCTTTGTTAGCTGTCTTTACGAAATAAATCTTCAATAAAACGTACATGAAGAAGACCATTTTTTATTTTCAACATAGATGGATTATCCGTGCAGGAACGGAGAAAGAATACAATTTCCTGCGTTGGGGCAGCCTGTCGTAAGAGGCGACTAAACAACCCACAGCCAGGTGGTAGGGTATGTTTGCTCGACTGGATGGCGACCACCCCTGGTCTAGAGTACGCCGCCATAACAACCTTGAGTTGTGTTCCGGCATTAGTGACCAGGTTCCAGTCTCCCTTAAGACAGCAGCAGCGCATTTGTAGCACCTTTGGTGTTGCAAACGTCCATAGGCGATGGTAACCGCTTTCCATCAAGTGGGCCTTCTGCCTGTCTGCTGAACTCCTGCAAGAAAAAAAAATGGACTCAAGCGGAAGAACAGCACTGGTCTTAATTGGTCAGCATATGCTGAGATTGATAATAAATACTCTGTATTGTGTTTGTCCTGAATAAAACACGCCTTTCTTTCTTTAAAAAAAAAAAAAATCCACCCGGACAAAGTTGTGGGCACAGCTAGTATAATATAAACTTCTTTTAGCGTCTCCTTATGAAATTCGAGTTATCGAGATTCCAGTGTATAACAATAATGCCAGGTGGTAGGGCATTGACCCGTCGGGATGGCTACCACCGCTGGTCTAAAGTATGTCGCCATAACAACCTTGAGTTGTGTTCCGGCATTAGTGACCAGGTTTTCCTTAAGAGAGCAGCAGCGCATTTGTGGCACCTTTAGTGTTGCAAATGTCCATACGCGATGGTAACCGCTTTCCATCCAGTGGGCCGTCTGCCTGTCTGTTGATTTGCTGCAATAAAAAAAAATCGAAATGTGTGCTGGGATACATAGTAGAAGTGAAACTTCAACGGACAAGTGGCAAAACGAATCGCAACAAAATTTTAACTTGAAGCTTTACGGGCAGATTGTTAATGTACTTGTCCGATTAGAAAACCTGCCAACTTTTGCCACTTATCCGTTGCCATTCGTTTTGCCACTTGTCCGTTGAAGTTTCACTTCTACTATGTGTCCCGGCACGCATTTCGATTGTTCGCAGGTTTACTGCAAATTATGATTTGGTTAGGTTAGGTACATTTTAATGAATGCATTTTTTATTTAAACATATTTTATTTTATCAAACAAATAACTCAATTCGATCGCCGCCTTATTTATACTGCCTCTCACCACGTCTATATTTATGCCGTCCCTCCACGCGGCCGTAACGCTTTTTCGTGACAGAAAAATCCTAAGATCCCCGTCTATATTTTTAATTTTTTTTTATTGCAAGAGTTCAGCAGATAGGCAGACGGCCCACTTGATGGAAAGCGGTTACCATCGCCTATGGACTGTTGCTCTCTTAAGGGAGACTGGAACTTGGTCACTAATGCAGGAACACAACACAAGGTTGTTATGGAGGCATGCTCTAGACCAGGGATGGTAGCCATTCAGTCGGGCAAATGCCCTATCATCTAGCTGGAACACTGGAAATTGTATTCTTTCTCCGTTCCTTCACGGATAAAATAGAAGTATATAGAAGTTTCACGTTAAAAAAAGAAAATAATGCCGGCCGTTCAGGTCTGAACGTGCGTGAGAAGGCGAAGCAGCTGGTGAACCTGCTGAAGGACGAGGAGAAGCTGAAGAACGAGCGCGCGCGGGCGCTGAAGGCCAAACAGCGGTTCGCGCAGAGCGCCAGCGCCTTTGGCAGCGACGGCGCTCTGGACACCCAGCCCAGCAGCCCGACCTACCCCGCGGTAACTAATCATATTTATTACATTCTAGTTTTTTTTTTTTGTTTTGAGGCGAGGGAAAATGCTTAACCGATTTACGCACAAACTGGGTCGTTGCTAGGGGAACGACACGCGTCGGTCGGCGGCGATAGCACTACAGCAATAGTATGCTCTTGGCAGCGCTCCGTCCGCGATCGACGTCACAGAATAGTGTGGAAGACTCCGAGCGTTGCTGCACGGGCGAGCAACCCCAATACCCACTAAAAACCCCCTCCTCCCTGACGACCCTGCGCTTTGAATGTGTTGGAAAGGCTGAGATTTAGAACATAGTTACGCCCAGCCGAGCAAACTAGAGTTTACCCCAACCTCTGGTGCGTGCTTCTTGTTTAAAGAGCAGGCGTTAATACAGGTCATATTGTACAACATTTTTATGTTAGTGCTATTTGCACGCGGTAAATTCACTTAATTTTGTATAAAACTACATTTAAACAAAATTACAATAAAACCGGGTCCCATATTCCCAGTAGTTTCCGTGAAAACTTAACAGAAAGACATATCGGGTTACTATCGCATTTTTATAGACGATGAATTTTTATATCTATAAACTTGAGAAATGATTGGTCTCATCCAAACTTTCATCCTCTATTTCAAACCCTCCTAGTTTTATCTATCTATCCCCCCGTCTATGAAAACTACAAAAAGGACAAAAAGAGCAAAAAAGGACAAAAAATCTAAAAGGACAAAAAGAGCTAAAAGGACAAAAAGAGCAAAATGGACAAAAAAATCAAAAAGAGCAAAGGACAAAAAGATCAAAAAGGACAAAAAATCAAAAAGGACAAAAAGAGAAAAAAGCAAAAGGGACAAAATAACCAAAATGACGAAAATGGCAAATCACAAAATCAACCAAAATCTATCCCACTTACTGGGATAACCTTTACATAAATCTATCCCATTATCCGGGATGAAAAATATCCCTTGTCCACCCTCGGTATTAAAATTACATATATACCGAATCTCAGCCAAATCGGTCCAATAGTTTTTTCCGTAAAAGCATAACAAACAGAGAGACAAATATGTTTTCATCCCGGAAACTATCCCATTTTTCGGGATAAAAAGTATCCTATGTTCATCCTCGGCATCGAAAATATATATATATATATATATGTCAGTCCAGTAGTTTTTTCGTGAAAACGGAACAGACAGACAGACAGACTACATAAATGACCAACTACCCAACAACTACCAAAACTACTGTCGGTCAGTGAAAAAATTACATTGGAATTTGATTTTTTTTTTCTTTTAGGCCGTTTTAAGTCATTCCCAGAAAAATTCTCGCCGGTAAAAATTTGCGCAGATTTTACATCTAAGAATTAGCTGTCGATCAGCGAAAACCGCATCGAAATCGGCGCAGTAGTTTTTACCTGATTCCCGTACAAACAGCCAAGAAATCTAAAAATAAAGCATTGCGTTCTTCATAGTTTAAATACTCTATTCCAGTTTTTTTTTAATGGCTTCAATGTACAGACACGGTTTATTTAGAATTTCTTAATATTATCGATTTACAGTGTTACTTCAAAATTTGAATTTAATGGTTATTGAGTGATAAATATGTTCACCCGGTAATGTGCTTGTTTCAGCTAAGTTCAGATTCAGCGGAGTGGGTGGGTCGCGAGGCGGAGTTGGCGCGGCCGCTGACCGCGGGCGAGGAGGAGCTGCAGCTGCAGCTGGCGCTGGCCATGTCGCGCGAGGAGGCCGAGCGGGAGGAGCGCAGGCGGAGATCCGATGACGTCCGCCTGCAGCTCGCCCTCAGCCAGTCACAGCACGACTTCCAGTGAGTTGAACCCCGTACGCGGGCACGACGCCCACACTCAAACTCACTCTCTCACTCGGACTCACTCACTCACTCGGACTCAATCGCTCACTCAGTCGGACTCACTCGGACTCACTCACTCACTCGGACTCACTCACTCACTCACTTACTCGGACTTACTCACTCATTCACTCACTTGCTCACTCGGACTCACTCATTCACTCACTTGGCCTCACTCACTCACTCGGACTCACTCACTCGCACTCACTCACTTACTCGGACTCGCTCACTCGGACTCACTCACTCGCTCACTCGGATTCACTCGCTTATTCACTCACTCACTCGGACTCACTCACTCACTCGGGCTCACTCACTCACTCGGACTCACTCACTCACTCGGACTCACTCACTCACTCGGACTCACTCACTCACTCAGACTCACTTATTCACACACACTCATACATCCCACACCGCGACAAAAGTTAAAGCAGATTAGAAGATATAGGAGAGTGTACAAAAAATAAATACTTTATAGACCAAATACAATATATTCAGGTGAAAAACGTATATATCGTATGTGACTCAATAACACGAGCACATCTTGTTTAACTTAACGAATGTATTAATCCCATTTATTTTAATTTACTTTATAATTAAAACAAAGTCTTACTATTTTAAGGTCTTGAATAGCACTAATGCGTACTTAGGAATGGCAACAAATTTTTTGACCACCAATAAGTACTTTGAGACCCTAAACTCTTGCAAAAAAATATATTAAACACTAACAAAATGAAACGTGTGAAAAAGAAAGCCAAAATTACAATGGTTCTAGCCGTTTTGCTCTTCAGTGCACTTCAAAATTGTATTCTAAGGCTAAATGTATAATAGTATGAACACCTAATCTTAATGGCGAAATTAATTTACCAATTTTGATGGTGTAGTTACTTTTTTTTAATTTGTATTTTACGATTTGCTGATCAGTGATATTATGAGCCCTTAAAAATTACATCATTCATTACACATTCATATTATTAGTAGTAGTGTATGAGATGTACCCCCTCTTGCCTGTTGTCTCCATCTCCTGGATACATCCATCCCTCTCCAGGCTCCAATACTTCTGCGAGGTCCACCCCACCCCTCCTGCGATAGCCGAAGAATGGTCTCCGGACGAGTACTGCCATCTGGTGGACGGGGAGTGGCGTCAACCGAATGTAAATGAGTTAGTGCTATTAAAACTAATAATCAGAACCGTGGCTTTGAAAATACTAAACTAATTTTTGAATTGATTTTTAGAATTAATAAAACTAGTGGTCGAAATTCGACCGTAATTAATTTAAACTATAAGTTTGAACATTATTAAGGTTCTGTTGTCAAAGACTATACTTCTATAATCACAGATTTCGCCAAGGATACACTGTTAATTTCACTTTAACAATAAAAAAAGAGTATATATGTGTGTGTGTCAAATACATGGTAGTGTGTGTAATGTTTTTTTTTATTGATTTATAATTTTTAAAAAAATATTAGCATTCTGCACTCCTTCTCTATATAAACTATAAGTGTGCGAAATTTCATACTCCTCCGTCCGCGCAATTTTCGTAAAAATCTGTACAAAGTTTTTGCTTCACGTATTAATATTTGAATATATAAAAATCATACGAGTATAATCGTTGAAAAAAATGAGAAAATATCTATTGAATTGAATTATTCTCTTCAAGCCATAACATGTTGCGAAGCGGTAGTAAATTGGATTAGGCTCCCATAGAGTAAATAATAACCATAAACAAAATTAAAATTAACAAGTTGACGGTAGGCTAAATAAAACTCGAACAATACTCGTTGACACTTGACATCTTTGTCTTCCGTGATCACGGCCACTGAAAAGTGGCCGAAACGTCAGAAAAACCAAAATCAAATAAAATCACCGCGCTTAAAACCGTTAAAACGTAGTTTTGTTATTTATTAAATGTCTATTGCCTTGAAAATAGCTATCTGAAATAGGTCCACAAAGATCCCAATGAATCAGTTCTAATTCAGTAGAAGCTTTGTGGTAGCGAAATTTCTTACATGCTATACGGAGGTCCTAATCTCTATGTCTTTGTACGAAATGCCTGGATTAGCCCTGCTAAGGGCGTCTTAACTAGAGATGTCACGATTATTCGGCTGATATTCGATGTTCGGTCTATTCTATCACTTTTCTAACTATTCGGCCGAATATCAAAATACCATATCGTGGAAAAAAAACGCACATATTGATCAATAAAGTATATCTATATGTATATATATCTTAATATATATAAATTACGTGTCACGTTGTTTGTCAGCGATGGACTCCTAAACTACTTGACCGATTTTAATCAAATTGCCACACCGTGTGCAGTTTGATCCGACTTGAAAGATAGGATAGCTTACATTTGGACCCGGTAGGTGGCGCTGGAATCGGGTTCTGAATTTTATTTCTTCAGGGCAGAACAACGTCTCCCGGGAGAGTTGTTTTATATATATATATATATATATATATATATATATTAAAAAAATACTTGTCCTGTTTTTTTACGAAAGCATCTGGCAACACTACCGGTGAATTTTTCAATTGCACCTTCGAGGCCGAATTCTAGACTATACGAAATAGACTAATATTAAATTCTCATAAGACTAAATTCTGTACAATACTGTTTTTTATGTCCAAATAATCTAAAAAAAAAATTGCGGAGAGACCGACGAAAACTAAAGTGGTAACATTAGGTTTTTGGAAAATCAATTGCCCTTGCCGGGTATCGAATCGGTTGGTTTTGAAAAAAATACACCAAATCATAGTGTAGTTAGTTTGTTTGTTTAGGAATGTCAAACGGCAAACCACGGGAAATGGTACATTTTGATCAGTGTTGTATTTTCCTTACATTAATTAAACATCAAATCGCGCCAGTCATTTGACTGCACCTAATATTATCCAATACGGAAATGATCAAATGTATATATTCAATTTTCTTTACAAATTCTAGCGATTTAATTAATTAATGACTTGAAAGATAGGATAGCTTACATTTGGACCCGGTAGGTAGCGCTGGAATCGGGTTCTGAATTTTATTTCTTCAGGGCAAAACAACGTCGGCCGGGGCAGCTAGTATATATATATATAAGTATAGTTCCAGTCTCCTTTAAGAGAGCAGCAGCGCATTTATAGCACCTTTGGTGTTGCAAATGTCCATAGGCGATGGTAACCGCTTTCCATCAAGTGGGCCGTCTGTCTGTCTGCTGAACTGGAATTAAAAAATATATATATTTCCATCAAAAATAATAGAATATATAACATATTTTAACAGTGTTAAATGCGTTTTTTTACTAGCTTCTACCCGCGAATTCGATCGCGTGGAGGAATAGTTATAAAAAAAGTAAGTTAAAATAAATCCTCCGATTTTGAAACATTCTTCATTGGTGCTCCGCTCCTATTGATCTTAGCGTGATGATATATAGCCTATAGCCTTCCTCGATAAATGGGCTATCTAACACTGAAAGATTTTTTCAAATCAGACCCGTAGTTCCTGAGATTAGCGCGTTCAATCAAACAAACTCTTCAGCTTTATACATTAGTATAGATATTTTAATATTACGTTTCGACCACGTTATAAGAATCAGAATCATGTAGAAAATCGTTTAAATTCGTTAAAACGTGGGTTTATTTTAATTATGTGTACCAATCATTCGCGAGAACGTAAGAAAATACTTGACAAATTATTGCCTCAATACTAACTACCCTGCTACGCGCGAGTTGCACATATCTTACGCCGAAATTTCGATAGCCGAAAATTCGGTATTCGGTCAAAC
Organism: Dendrolimus kikuchii; assembly: GCA_019925095.2. Lineage (NCBI taxonomy): Eukaryota > Metazoa > Arthropoda > Insecta > Lepidoptera > Lasiocampidae > Dendrolimus > Dendrolimus kikuchii. The sequence continues at coordinate 1,532,030 of CM034398.1, forward strand.
CACTATCAGTGGCATCTCTAGTCTAAACCTATGCGACATAAACTACCAAGTCGTTCGTGGCATATCCAATAACTTGAAACATCACTTTGTGCTAAGAACGCTGGTAAGGATTGCGATGAACTTATATTACAATCTAAAGCATAGGTCCCCAAAGTGGTTCGATATGGACCACAATCTAAAAATAAAAAATACAATTTCCTGCAGCCGGGCGGCCTGTCGTAAGAGGCGACTTAACAACCCACAGCCAGGTGGTAGGACATTTGCCCGACTGGATGGCTACCAGCCCTGGTCTAAAGTATGTCGCCATAACAACCTTGAGCTGTGTTTAGGCATTAGTGAGCAGGTTCCAGTCTCCCTTAAGAGAGCAGCAGCGCATCTGTAGCACTTTTGGTGTTGCAAATGTCCATAGGCGATGGTGACCGCTTTCCATCAAGTGGGCCGTCTGCCTGACTGCTGATCTCGAGCCATAAAAAAAAAATCAAGAGGTCCACTTCAGCGAAAACAAAACCTGGGATCCGCGAGCTGCAAATAGGGGTCCATAATAGTCAATTCCATTTAAGCAAGTAATCATGAAGTTTCAACTTTCTGTAATAAATATAATAATAACATATAATAGTACGCGTTTGGGCTTACAAACTATATTATTTATACGAGACCACCTAGAAATTATACTGAAACCAATGTAAAAACAATTGTCAAAATCGGTTCAGAAACAAAAAAGTTACGGCTGAATATATACAATATACGTATATATACGATGAATTGGGAACCTTCTTTTTGATGTCGGTTAAAAAGATCGGGTCCCCCGAATGCAGTAAAAATTGGTAGGGGGGTCTACGAGACGAAATAGTTTGGGGACCATTGATCTAAAGTGTATAATCCACCACAATATACAGTAATCACAGTAAAGCAATGGTAGCTTAGTGGTGAGTTCACTCACCGGATCTTCTGACGTGCTAGAGCCAAGTTGGAATCACTATCTTCATTACAGCACTTAGAGCCGCCTCGTTCGATGTGATACCACGCAAACACAGAATATCGAAGTGAAATAGTTAGCCTTGGTAATCGTGTTTCGTGTGATGAGTGAGAATTCCGATAGCCCACTTCCTTCCGCTATCTAACTTGCATTTCCCTAGTAATATACTTTTCCCTGTAAAATTCAAACATGCAATTAGATTTTAAGTAACTCTCTCCGAAAAATGTGAAAGTAAATTAGTAAAATATAGATAAGGTAATAATTTCATGATTTTTTTTTAAATGTTTAAATTCACCGAGTGTAGTGTGCCAGTGACTCTGACTATTACCTCGTTAGAGACGTCAATGCACATTATTAAAAAAACCCCATATTCTATCCCTTCTATTCCATTCCTCCTGTATGATCCCCTATATCACCTCTATATCCTATCATATAATAAGCTGGCAACGCGTTGGCTACACCATTGGTGTTGCAAACGCGTGTATGCAGAGGTAACCGCTCTCCATGACCTGGACCGTCTGCCTGTTGCCGCCTGCCCACTTGACGGAAAGCGGTTACCATCGCCTATGGACATTTGCAAAACCTAAGGTGCTACAAATGCGCTGCTGCTCTCTTAAGGGAGACTGAAACCTGGTCACTAATGCCGGAACACCAACTCAAAGTTGTAATGGCGGCATACTCTAGACCAGAGTTGGTAGCCATGCAGTAAATACGGAAATTGTACTCTTTAGTCCGTTCCTCGACGGATAGATTGGATAACGCGATTGCATGAATGCCAGGTCTGAGACAGTGAAGAAGCCCTCGTCGTCGTCGTCGTCGCAGCAGTCGCACCTGCTGGACCTGCTGGACGTGAACGTGGGCCCGTCGACGGCGCCGCCCGCCGCGCCGCTCGACCCGTGGGGCGTGTCGTCGCCGCAACAGCGACAGGTAAAGCCAAATACAACAATCCTTTTGTTACTGATATATCGAGTCTTTACCGCCATTTAATCGTAAGCGACATTTGGACCTAAATATATTTTTTGTTGCAAAAGGTATTAGTTATATGCCGACAAAAGTTAATGCACACCTGCCTGCCATAAAGCACAGTTTATCACCTTCCCGCATTTGGACTTCTTTTGGTTACATAGAAAAACAGTCTATTGTGTATTGTACTAGTTTATGGCCGTTCGCAGGCATAATTAAGCATGTGGGCGGATTACGATTTCTGGGAAATTGCGTCGACGTTTGCCAGGTAGGCATATTGTATTTGTATAGTTTAGTATAAAACAATGCCCGAACGGAGGGGTGAGGCAGTCAAGTGACGATTACGATACGAGCAAGACGTGTGTACATTCGATAAGCTATATAGTGACGGCCTTTGCGCGTGTTATTGAATCGTGCAGTTTTTTTTTATTGCAGGAGTTCAGCAGACAGGCAGACGGCCCACTGGATGGAAAGCGGTTACCATCGCCTATGTACATTTGCAACACCAAAGGTGCTACAAATGCGCTGCTGCTCTCTTAAGTGAGTCTGGAACCTAGTCACTAATGCCGGAACACAGCTCAAAGTTGTTATGGCGGCATGCTCTAGACCAGGGGTGGTAGCCATCCAGTCGGGCAAATGCCCTACCACCTGGCTGTGGGTTGTTTAGTCGCCTCTTACGACAGGCCGCCCGGCCGCAGGAAATTGTATTCTTTCTTCGTTCCTGCACGGATAAATCAAGTTTGTACTGGTTGTGTCCAGTTATATTTGTACCTATCTTATAGGTGTTTGCATAGTTCTAATAAATTCTATAGTAATTCCAACGGCATTTTAATTCGAGTCCCACACTCGTAACAGTATTTTAAACTATTATTTTGTTCTAAGACTCCGTTTCACATTAGACTCTACTGAATCAAAAACTGAAAGTCTCAAACTTACTTGACACCGACTTCAAGATATAGTAGAAAGAAGTCTGTTAAATATTTATATTTTGGTTTTTAGTGTGAATTTGTTTTTGTCAAAAATTATTGGGTAACAAAATTTAAAAATGACGGAGATATCGTGTTACGAGGAAGTTGGTTAAAAAATTTCGTGAGTTTCTCTAATTTCTTGGAATCCACTGGAATCTTGGATTCGGGAATATAATCTTTCGATTAAAAAAAAAAACTTTTGAAAATCGGGTATTTTGTGTCCCGGGAAACCTGCTGGAATTTCAAGTCGAGCATGGACGAAGTTGCGGGCATATCCTAGTGATTTAATATAATAACACTGCATGCGTTGTTTTTCTTGTTAATCATTCTATTTGACTCCAGACCAAGGTGTTTCATTTTTGAAAAATCTTACGTCACTTTAGTTTTTGACAAAATCGGCGCCGAAACTTCTTTAAGTTTCGGCCATAGAGGTCCATTTTAAAATTCATATCTATAAGTTTTTGGTATAAATACGTTCTTTATAAAAATGTATTCGTTGCAATCAGCCCATGGCGCTGGATTTTGATATTTTTGGCGAGTCTATGGTAAGAAGATCGTGTGGAGTTTTTTCATATACGCCAGGGATTCCCAAAGTGGTCGATATCGACCCCCTCCGGTCGTAATCGGTTTCCCTGGGGTCGACATTAATGTAAACTGATTTTGGGGGTCGCCGACGACTAAAAATCGACCCCTATTAATGAACACAAGTTCTTGTTTGAAACTTTCAAGATACTGTAAAACCCGCTGCGGTCGAAATCGGTTACCCAGGGGTCGACATAAATGAAAACTGATTTTGGGGGTCGCCGACGACTAAAAATCGACCCCGATTAATGAACACAAGTTCTTGTTTGAAACTGTCAAGATACTGTAAAACCCCCTGCGGTCGAAATAGGTTTCCAAGGGGTCGACATAAATGAAAACTGATTTTGGGGGTCGCCGATGACTAAAAATCGACCCCGATTAATGAACACAAGTTCTTGTTTGAAACTTTCAAGATACTGTAAAACCCCCTGCGGTCGAAATAGGTTTCCAAGGGGTCGACATAAATGAAAACTGATTTTGGGGGTCGCCGACGACTAAAAATCGACCGCTATTAATGAACACAAGTTCTTGTTTGAAACTTTCAAGATACTTTAAAGTTATATTACATGTACTAACTTGTTGTAAGAATGACTAATATTAACTGAATTTTATGTCTGTTTGTTTTGTTAAATTTGATGATAAAATGATGTCATGTTTACTCACTTAATCAAGCACAAAGTTTTTAAATTGTTAAGTATTTGGTATCAATACGAAGATGGGATTTTTAAAGTAATTTGACTATGGGGGTCTGAGGTATCAGTTCATTTTGGAAAGGGGGTCCCTTACCCAAAATAGTTTGGGAATCCCTGGTATACGCTATTGATATACTTGTATCGTTGTGGTGCCAATACTAGGACGCAACTGGGATTTAATACTCGGCTATGTGTCGAGTTCTTTCTTGTGTTTGCTAGTGCAGTTGTAATTTTGTAAGTAAGATTTTAACTGTGGTAGAAGCTAGTTGAGAGCACATTGAGAGCAAAGAACACCGGTTTTATTGTATGAAATTTTATTTAGTATCTCAGCTGTGCAATCTTAAAACTTAGCCAGTTTATTACTAGACTAGCAAGAATGACTAAACAGATATACAATACGAAAGTGGATGGATGCAGAAGTCGTGGAAGGCCACGACACACCTTCCATGATCAAATCGATCGTGTACTAGCAGAAGGTGATGTCAGGAGCCTTAAGAGCAGACGAGCGTGCATGACAAGAGTTATGAATGTCAAAGAGGCAAGTGAGGTGTGTAAGAATAAGCCTAAATGGCGCTCTGTTGTTCGTGCCTACCCCGCAAGGGAACTGGCGTGAAGTTATGTGTGTATGTATGTATAAGTTTATTACAAGAAATTTTACACCACAGCACAAATAAAAATGTCATAAATTTTCTTAATATATATAACAGTAATACATCCTTTTTAACAACCAAAAATAAGTTTAATAAGTACTCCCAATAAGTAATTTTAACTCATAAAAAAACAATTGCTAGTCAGTTGCTAGGTTTTTTAAATTGCAAATTTCTAGTATTTGTTACACTTGAAAACATTTCGTTTCATATAATAGCCGATTTAATCAAGTCTCACTTCTTGCACAATAATTAGTCACCCTAGAGCGCTACATGTTGTAGCATGTGCATCGGACCAAAACCGGACTGAGTAGTGGTGTAACGGCTATAAACTACCCTCTATTAATTATTCTGTCTGTAAATAAACTCCTTAAAATAGTACAATAGTCTAATACATTTCAATCGGTTTTTTCCCAATGCAATAGGAAGGAGTTTACAAATGTCTTAAAGTAAGAAATTGGTGTGACTTATTGCAGGACACATCGTCGGACGCGTGGAGTGGCGTCGGGAGCCCGGCCCGGGACCCCTGGGCCCCCGTCGCCCTGCCGCCCACGGACCCTTGGGCCCCGCTCGCGCAGGTAAACGCCCCTTAACACGTTCGTTGTTAATTGCGACACGTGTAATACATTTTTTCTTATTGTCTCTGAAATGCAAACAGGCAGGCGGCCCACTTGACGGACGGTGGTTACCGTAGCCCATGGACGTTTGCAACACCGGGGGCGTTGCCAACACGTTTCTGACCTCTAAGGAATTTTATAACTCCGTTCTTAAACGGATTTTTCTCCGCTGATCTTTATTTATGTTATCGTCACGCGACGTCGCGTGGTGAGATCATAATATTTTATTTTTATAGCAATGATAATAATATAATCAATATATCAATGGCTGCAAAGCTCGAATTATTGCTGATAATCACATTCTTAATACAGGACATAATAATACTTCGCCTATTCTAAATGAAACACATTCAATATCCATAAAGCCCTCCACGCCTATTGACATTTTAAAAATCATAATATCACTCAACAACACATTTAGTGTTGGCCACGATGGGATATGCACAAAAATAATTAAATCTGTTGCTCAAATGATCAGTGATCCTATCTCTCATATAATTAAGCATAAGTACATACATACATAACTTCACGCCAGTTCCCTCGCGGGGTAGGCACGAACAACAGAGCGCCATTTAGGCCCATTCTTACACACCTCACTTGCTTCTTTGACATTCATAACTCTTGTCATGTACACTCGTCTGTTCTTAAGGCTCCTGACATAAGCATAAGTACTGGTATAAATCCCGAAGAACTAAAGATATCCACCGTTAAACCACTACATAAAAAACTATCCAAAGAAAATATTGTAAATTTTAGACCCATCTCTCTCATTCCGGTACTAGCAAAAGTATTTGAAAAATACCTATTTAGAGCTCTTTCCGATTATATCGAAAGAAAAAAATTACTTTTCAATGAACAAAAAGGATTTAGAGAGAGAACTATAAATATGGCAATTTATGATTTTTGATACATTGTTTGCTCAATTTTCTATGACATGACTCAAGCATTCGACTATGTCTGTTATAAAACTCTACTTAAAAACTTGAAGCATATGGGGTACGAGGAAACGTACTACAACTAATTAATTCCTACTTAGTAAACAGAACTCAGTACACAATGATGACAAAAATAAATAATCAAACTGGTATTGAAGAGGTCTACATATCAAATAAGTGTATCGTGAAATATGGTGTTCCTCAAGGCAGTGTGTTGGGCCCTCTGCTCTTTATTATTTATATATATGATCTGCCACGTTGCACCTGCAAACCAATATCACTATTTCCGGATGATAGTGCCATCACAATAGCATGTGGAAAAACTAATATACAGACATATATTCGACATTATATTCCAGTCTCGTGGTTAAAAAACAATAATCTAAAAATTAATTTCAATAAAACTAAAGTAATAAATTTTAGACAACGCGATATTTAAAAAAATTCAAAATAAATATTTAATAAATTTAATTTAAATTTCTCCTTTAAGAGAGCAGCAGCGCATTTATAGCACCTTTGCTGTTGCAAATGTCCATAGGCGATGGTAACCGCTTTCCATCAAGTGGGCCGTCTGCCTGTCTGCTGAACTCATGCAATAAAAAATATATATATATTGCTGCTATAGGAAATTTTGACATTGAAGAAATACATTTTACCAAATTTCTGGGATTAACTAAAGATAAAAGACTAAATCGGAAGGAACACACAAACACTCTTTGTAAAAAAAATAGTAAACCTAATTAGGTTGTGTATAAGCTAGCTCCGGTACTTAATTTAGAATCTCTTATGACGGCTTATCACGGTCTTATTGTATCAAATATAAGATACGGGATTATATTTTGGGTTAACTCCACAGATGTAGGCAAAGTATTCAAACAGCAAAAACGATGCGTAAGGACTATGTTTAATCTTAAACTAACAGACTCGTGCAAACCTTTCTTTAAAAAATATAACATCCTAATTTTACCGTCTTTATATACATTTGAAACTGCGGTGTTCGTCAAGAGTAACCCGAACTTTTTCCCCAGCTCTCCGATGTAGTTGTTCGGAAAAGACGAGATCAGCATAGAGTCTGTATTTGCTCTTCAAAAATTGCCATGATGCGCAAAAGTATCTACCGTATAGCGCCTATCATATTTAATAAACTGCCAGTGATGTTACGAGTGCAGCCTTTAATATTCTTTAAGTCTCTTAAGACAATTTTATTGGAAGAAGTTTATTATACAGTAAATGCAGTTTATCCGTGCAGGAACGGAGAAAGAATACAATTTCCTGCGGCCGGGTGGCCTGTCGTAAGAGGCGACTAGACAACCCACAGCCAGGTGGTAGGGCATTTGCCCGACTGGATGGCTATCACCCCTGGTCTAGAGCATGCGGCCATAACAACTGAGTTCCGGCATTAGTAACCAGGTTCCAGACTCACTTAAGAGAGCAGCAGCGCATTTGTAGCACCTTTGGTGTTGCAAATGTCCATAGGCGATGGTTACCGCTTTCTATCCAGTGGGCCGTCTGCCTGTCTGCTGAACTCCTGCAATAAAAAAATAAAATAAAAAAAATGAATATGAGAAGGTCAAAGACATGACTAATAATATTTTGTAACTGGACATATAATTTTATTGTAATAATTATGACATGTATTTGGACATTGCACGCCGAATAAGGTAAAATGTATTGAAACAACGCATATTGTAAGATCTTGTGTACATACATTTTAGCAATAAATCATTCATTCATTCATACAACTCATTTCATGAAAATACATTAAAGTCCGCGGAAAACTTCTGCTTAAGCAAAATGTCTATTTATTTATGCAAAAGGTTGCGTAATAGGCGAATCGCGAGGAAATCCGCACGCCAAGATTACCGACGTGTGAAACCCGCCGATTCTCGCATGAGCGTGGGACGTTTGTGTATCGATGTCGTTTCGCGGTCGTTGCAGAGTAAATCCCCGTTGTCCGTGTTGTCGTCGCCGTCCTCCTCGGAGTTGGAGCAGTTCGACGCGCTGTCGCAGCGGCCGAACCACAACCACCACAACAACAACCACGGCGGCGCCGAAGCGGACCCCTTCGACCTGTCCGCGTTGGGTGAGGGACGCTGCCGTTGCTAATTAATATAAATATTAAAAATATATAATATATTTTGTTATCTATGTATTAAAAAATCATAAAAGAATCCATAAATATAAAGTGAATTCATAATAGTAATAGTTTTATATTTGGGTAATGAGTGTTACTTTATAGGCGACACAGTGGCGGCGACACCTCCCCTCGCGGTGGGCGGCGCGATGAAGAAGTCGCCGTCGGCGTTCCTCGGGGAGAACTCGTCGCTGGTGAACCTGGAGCGGCTGCTGCAGCCGGCGCCCGCGGAGCCCCCGGCGCCGAACCCCTTCGCGCAGGAGCACGCACCCACGCAGCCGAGGCAGATGTTCGCACAACCCCAACCGGTCAGATTCTATTATGACTCGACTACTTATAAGCGAAAAGTATAAACATGGAAATCTCTAATTTTTATCGATATGATAGAAATATCATATAATAAAATAAAAATTTATGCCGCTCCTCCACGCGGCCGTAACGCTTTTTCGTGACAAAAAAGACCGCCCGTCTATATAGAAGTTTCGCTTCAAAAAGTTAAAGAAGCCTAATAATCACACTTCGATGTCTGTCTGTATCATAGCCGATTGTCTCAAGAATAAGGTTAAGAGATATAAAGTAATGAATATAAGATTAGCAAACGTGTTTCATATAAATTTCTTGAAATTTATATTATAAACATATAATATGGCAGAACATTGCCTATATTCGCAACATACTTGGATATGACTTATGCATTTGAATATGCTAATCATGATATATTATTTATTACTAAATAAATACCATATGTTTCTATGTAGCTATTTAAATCGTAGTTTGACAACAGAACTTAAATTTCCACAAAATGGTATCCAAATAATAGAATGAAATTACACACATAATACAATATAAAATCTGCTTTAGTAGGAGTTCTGCAAGGCAACGTTTTAGGGCCATTCCTGTTCTTAATCTACCAAAAAAGGATCTCAAAGATTAACGATTTTGTACACAGATAATTGCACTGTTATATCACAGAGTAGGAAGTTTACTAATGTATGATCTTCAAAAAATGTTCTACAGTCGAACTTAATTTGAATTAAAAACTTGTATTGCAGGCTAAGTTGTCAATAAATGAGTTGAAACAACAGCAGATGGGTCTCACGGGGCTGTCGTTCCCGAGTGCTTCGCCGGCGTTCGGCGCTCCCGCGGCGATGGGGCCCGCGCTGGGGGGCGCGACGATGGGACCCACGCTTGGGGGCGCGGCGATGGGACCCACGCTGGGGGGCGCGACGATGGGGCCCACGTTGGGGGGCGCGGTGGCCGCGGACCCCTGGGCCCCGGCCCCCCAGCCCCGCGCCTCCTCCCCGTGGTCCCCCCAGCAGCAGCGGCACACGCCGAACCCGTTCCTCTCCTAGCCACTGCACATACAGGTTGGTGTCCGTAGAGGAAACTATATCATTATTAGCACTCTGTCTTGATGTCGCACGCTTACTGACATTTTCAAAAAAAAGTCAACTTTACATGACAGCCAAAATACGGTTTTTAAAGCATGAATATCAATATTATTACAATGCAGTATTCTTGCCTGTCGTAAGAGGCGATTTAACAACCCACAGCCAGGTGGTAGTGTATTTACTCGACTGGATGGCTACCACCCCTGGTCTAGAGTATGCCGCCATAACAACCTTGAGTTGTGTTTCGGCATTAGTGACCAGGTTCCAGTTTCCTTTAAGAGAGCAGCAGCGCATTTGTAGCACCTTTGGTGTTGCAAATGTCCATAGGCGACGGTAACCGCTTTCCATCAAGTGGGCCGTCTGCCTGTCTGCTGAACTCATGCAATAAAAAAAATATATCGCAAGATATTAATAAAATAAGTAAAAAATACAACAAAATTACTAGTGCAGCAAAAGATGTCAGAGAAATAGAACAGACTTCTCTCCATTTAACGACATAAAATGAACAACCCTTCAGTGTCGTTATACAGAGTTCACACGGTATTATTTATTTATTTTCAGCCGTAAGAGCAGCGGTAGACGTGCGTTGATCGCGTGCGCCGTCGTCACGCACACACGCCGCCCGTCTGCGCCGCCCGCGACAGAACTGCATCGGTGTATTGTATACAGACAGACTTGTGTTATTGTCAATATAGCGGGGGTCTACTCGGTGGGGATTTTCGAGTATTCACCCCCTTATTAAAATTGCTTTATAACGGATTTTATCGCTTGTACACGAATATACATAAAATCAATGATATAAACATATTTATAAGCTAGATCACATACAATAGAATATCTGTTAAAAAAACTAGACGCGTTGAAATCCGTTAATAAGTAGTTTTTACGAAATGGCATTTTTAAATATACTTGGTAGACCCCTGTGATATAATTAAACCGCCGACGTCTAAAGTTTTAGTATTCGCGACGAATAACCGCTCGTCTGCGTTGTGCACTTCGACGGCAACGACGAGGGAAGTGGACAGCGCGATCGCTGCCCACTTCCCTGCTCGCTGCCGAGGAAGTGAACGCGATATGACGCAGTGTTAGACTAAAACTTGCATTTGATACTGGTCTGCGTGATTTTTGGGTTTTTAGAAATCGTGGATTTAAGTATATTATACAATTAGGGCCTTACTTATAATCGTTTCTTAAATTTAAAGAAACTGCTTAGCGACTGATTAGTGAAAATCTTACCCGTAAACCCCTCTTTAGTCGAATATTTTGGGTACAACCTACGTTAATCATCCAAATTTCGTTTATCTGTGCTCCTCTTAGGTAAACAACAGGTAATACACGTTTATAAGTGAAAAAAAAAGATATTAATTGATTAGGGTCTGCTTCTGATTCTCTTACTTAAGAGGTGGCTAATCGTTTCTTAGCGAGATTATTATAAGTAAGGCCGTTATAACATAAGCGTTTATTTTTAAAGATAATCTCAATTGAAACTAATCAAAAGATATTTTTTAAATTTAATCTGAATTGAAATGTCTAATTACATCCATTTACAATTTAAGGCAATTCATAAAATTGATTGTCGAGCTAATAATGCTGATGTTGCACAGATTAACCGAATTGAATCGATTTGGTTGAAAGATCAGAGTGGATATGTAGGTATATGAGCGGCTATGGTTCGATTTAGTTGGTTCAACCAAATTGAAAGACAAAATTGAACCGTGTAATATGACGACCTCTGTGGTTGAGCGGGCTAAGCTTTTGCCGGCGTACCTCACTGCAACGCAGAGGCTCCGGGTTCGATTCCTGGTATAGTAAATTTCGGAAACGTATTTTCTCGGCTTCAGGGTGGTCTGTTGTATAATATACATTATACACGCGTAACTTGCTTAATTTGGGATTATACAATGTGTGTGTTTGTCTGCCGATTATTATTATTGTTATTATATTAATATCGGCTTAGTTTGGATTTTTAGGACAATAAATGATTAATTTTAAAAAATAATTTTGGATTGAGATTTTCTTCAAAAACTAAATCGGTGTGTTCGTAGTTAGGTTTGTCGCTGGGCGATTGTAATTCCTTATGGCCTTACTTATAATCGTTTGTTAAATTTTAAGAAACTGCTCAGCAGCTGATTAGTGAAATTCTTACCCATAAACTCCTCTTAAGGATAAGAGGTGGTAAAGTAACTCATAACTGTCAAAAATAACCAACATCGGTAGGCAGTTTAAGTGACTGCTAAGAGGCAAGATGGCTGTTTTTATTTGAAACAGCTGATTGTCACCGAGTACGGGAATAAGGGGACCGAATCTGTGTCGTAACATTCTCTTACTTAAGAGATGCCTAACCGGTTCTTAACGAGATTACTATAAGTAAGGCCGTTGGTGTTTTTCTTCTGTCTCAAGCTGCTGCTTCGTCTGGGACTACGTTATAGTTGTTGACAGTTTCACGCAGATGGTGCGATGGGTTTAATGCGGTATTGTCATTAAGGGCCTTACTTATAATCGTTTCTTAAATTTAAAGAAACTGATTAGTGAAAATTTTGTCCGTAAAAACCCGTCGAATACTTTGGGTATATAACTTACGTTAATTATTCAAATTTCTTTTATCTGTGCTCCTCTTAGCTAAACAATAGGTAATACACGTTTATAAGTGGAAAAAAAGATATTCATTGATTAGGGTCTGCTTCTGATGCTCTTACTTAAGAGATGGCTAATCGTTTCTTAGCGAGATTATTATAAGTAAGGCCGTAATTGTTGATGACGTTAAAAATTGTCATATCACGTATATGTATGTATATACAGGGGGTGAATTTTTCAAGTGGGCCTTCGAGGCCAAATTGTAAACCATGCTGAGGTTTCTAATTAATGTATGGAATGTAGAAGATTTTGTTCAAAAACAATCATTTCTTCTGGCTTGTCGTTTGATATTCCGTCACAGAAATTGGCCCTAACAAGCTAAACTGATTTGGTGTTATAATACAAGTGTTTTTTTTTTTTATTTTTTTATTGTAGTATAGGTTCGCGTTTGACCACAATCTTGCCTTATGTGGGGCGAAGATATGGTCTAGGATGGAGCAATGCTGGCCTAGAAGGTACCTATTCACACGTGACTTGAAGACACCCAGGTTATATGTATCCGGGAAGACGGACTCCGGCAATGAGTTCCACTCCTTTGCGGCGCGTATGATGAAGCTAGATGCAAAGCGCTTCGTTCCAATAGGTGGAATATCCACCATATGGATGGACGGGAGATGGCGGGATCAGATCGAAGAGCTCAGCTGCACACTCTCCGAAGTGAATCCGATAGAAAACCGACAAGCTGGCAACCCTGCGCCGATGTTCGAGACTTTGCGTTTTGTCATCGAAATGCTGGTCGTTGCCAACCAGCCTCCTGGCTCTCCGCTCAATCGACTCGAGTGCTTCTTTTTTAATCATCGATTCGATTCCTGATGAGTGTAATTGATTTTTCAAAAATCCAATGTTACCAGATGCAGTACACGTCGGGACTCCTTTGAGTTTTTTTTTTCGCTATCTAGCATATCTCTATAAATATAATAAACGCGAAAGTTTGTGAGAGTGTGTGGACGTATGTTTGTTACTCGTTCACGCGAAAACTGCTGAATGGATTTTGATGAAAGTTTACAGTAATATAGCTTACACATAAAGATCATCATTATCACAATTTTCCATGACCACGCGAGAGAAACGACGGGGCGCAGCTAGTGTAGCGTATTTTACGATTTGGCCTGAAGGCCTACTTGAAGAGTTCACCCTGTATACAATAATGTAGCTATTCGTTGACGGCGTTATTTTCAATAAACGCCATTGGCCGCAGTCACTAACACTAACATTGTCCCAGACGGAGTAGGGACATAAGAAATATTGGTAACCCGTCCAAATTAAAATGCGCATTTAATTTGGAGGGGTTATCATCTCGATCGATGGCTGACTTTCTAAGCTGGTGGTAAGTATCAAATGGTCGTCGGACTGCGGCGGTCGCAAGCTCGAGAAGCTGGCAACACTGTTTAAATGTTTTTGCTTTTAAATCGGTTCATTGTGACGTAATAATGTGCCCATTTCACTGAACAATAGCTTAAGACCACTGTATATCCGTACAATGGCCGGTTTCTATAACCTATACACGATGTTAGTTCTCCGCAACTGCAAATACGTCTTGTGCTAGAATTTGATTTTTATCGGAAAGTAATGTAGGGTGAAGTAGACAATTGTTGGCACCCTATTAATTTATTCAAATCATGTAATTTTTTTTAATTTAATTTTTTACCTCGAGCGATGGTCTCCTAGATTTGACCAGTCAAACCTCTGGTCTGACTTATAAAGTCAAAGTCCAAATAAATGACGTTTCTCTGCCTTTGACCAACGATTTTTTGTCTAACCTAGGATAGATCAATTTATACAGTCATTAAACACGTAACAGTATAAATCGACGTTTGATTGGTCGAAATTGGAACTTTTTCGGGTTTTGCCGAAAGGCCTTGGTTTCAACCTAGGCTAGACCAGTTATTCCGGGAAGAGACTGCATATCGATCTTTGACTATGACATATACAAACCGTATTACATCTTTAAATAACCTTTTTTAAAAAGGTTTTTAAATACAAGCTTTTGAGATCCTGGATATCATGTAGGAGCAGAGTGTGAGCCAAGACAAGTAAAACGAGCCCAAACACGACGGGTCTATCTTGTTTAGTACAGGAGTTCCTATGGCCACCTTCCGACTCCATCATCAGATCAGCTCCATGGTATCATATTATTACATTGTCACGCGATATACATATGCGTGCAAAATTTCAGCTCAATCGAAAACCGGGAAGTTGGTTAAATTTAACTTGCAAGATTCCACCCGAACTTACATACATCCATTGCAAGTTAAATAAAAACTTGTAAAAAAAAAAAAACTAAGTTCAAATAAGTTCGGTCTTGGAAATACTATACGATGAAGGAGTTATGTACGAAGACAAAGCGATAATCAAACGAGACATTGTCGCTTATTTTTACAAGCTTTTATTTAACTTGCAATGGATGTACTTATGTATGTATGTATGAAGTTCGGGTGGAATCTTGCAAGTTAAATTTAACCAACTCCCCGGTTTCCGATTGAGCTGAAATTTTGTACGCATACGTGTATCGCGTGACAATGCAATAATATGGTACCATGGAGCTGATCTGATGATGGAGTCGGAAGGTGGCCATAGGAACTCCTGTACTAAACAAGATAGACCCGTCGTGTTTGGGCTCGTTTCACTTGTCTTGGCTAGCACTCTGCTGCTACATGATATCCAGGATCTCAAAGGCTTGTATTTAAAAACCTTTTTAAAAAAGCTTATTCTTAATATTGTGTCATGATCACCTTTATCCAATAATATTTTCAAATAATAGAAACAGGTCGTTGAACTAATTAAAAGCACCTTATTTCAATCAATTAAATAACTAACTGCATTTATATACAATTAAACTTGACATAAGGCCGGTTTCTATATATTAAAGACCGTTTATTTGTATTTGCCTCACTATCAGTAAAATTTAACATAAGCTATATACAAGTAAAAATGTCAGAATTCAACCGCGATGGTAAGGCAAGTGAATGAATAGTAAGTTATGCGAATCGGCCAATAATCGTGGATGCAAGTATTGCTTAGTGAAACTGGGCAATATTGATGTTGGAAAAACTCACCATTCGCGAACAAAAAATAATAATTAATTAAATCGCTAGAATTTGTAAAGAAAATTGAATATATATATACATTTGATCATTTCCGTATTGGATGATATTAGGTGCGGTCAAATGACTGGCGCGATTTGATGTTTAATTAATGTAAGGAAAATACAACACTGATCAAAATGTACCATTTCCCGTGGTTTGCTGTTTGACGTTCCTAAACAAACAAACTAACTACACTATGATTGGGTGTTTTTTTTCTTTCAAAACCAACCGGTTCGATTCCCGGTAAGGGTAATTGATTTTCCAAGAGCCTAATGTTACCACTTTAGTTTTCGTCGGTGTCTTTCCGCAAATTTTGTTTTTAGATTATTTGCACATAAAAAACAGTATTGTACAGAATTTAGTATTATGAGAATTTAATATTAGTCTATTTCGTATAGTCTAGAATTCGGCCTCGAAGGCGCAATTGAAACATTCACCGGTAGTGTTGCCAGGTGCTTTCGTAAAAAAACAGGACAAGTATTTTTTTTTTAATCTATATATATTAGCTGTCCCGGCAGACGGTGTTCTGCCCTGAAGAAATAAAATTTAGAACCCGACTCCAGCGCCACCTACCGGGTCCAAATGTAAGCTATCCTATCTTTGAAGTCGGATCAAACTGCACACGGTGTGCAAACTTGATTAAAATCGGTCAAGTAGTTTAGGAGTCCATCGCGGACAAACAACGTGACACATAATTTATATCGAGGGGTCCAAGGTTATTTGTTTTAAGCGACATTTGCGAAATTGTGTCGATAGAGGAGTTTGAACATTCAATGACCCACAAAAAGACTTCATTAGTAAACTACATACTATATTTAAAAAAGAAAACAATATGTAGTTTTTAGTTGGAAACGAGGTTCATTATAATTCCTTAAGTTTGAGACATTAGGATCCAAGAAAACCATCAAGTCAATTCTGTCACAAAATGTCGCTTAAAACAAATAGCCTTTCACCCCTCGATATATAGAAATCCACGTATATAGTGACTCATCACGACATCTCAGGAACTATAATACCTATAGACTTGAAACTTGGCATGGACCTTCCTTTCGTCAAGTAGAGGTCAGCTAAGAACGGATTTTGCGGCACGCGAAGCGGGCGGGTATCAGTTAGTAACATATAAATTTATTGAACAATAACGTTTTAGTTACTAAATTTAGATCAAATGCTAAATTAGGAGTGGAAACTACTATTTCACATATTTAGTACTTGACGCCACGGTTTTTAACGAAGTTTTATTGCCTGGGATGGTATCTTCCAATTCAGAGCAACTAGCAGTTACATTAGAGAGAAAGTAAAATTCACTTCTTACAACAGAATTCGCCATAAAATTAACGGATTTATTTTAAAACTATTACACAATCTTTTGTCCGGTTTATCGAGATTTTCTTAACCGGACAAACCTGAAGAAAACAGCACATCTGGCAACCCTGTACATTGTAAGAGATGCCTTTGAAATGTTTAGTATTGTGACAGAATGCAAAATATTTATTAACAGCTAATGAATAACTTGTAGGCGTCGTGAGTAATCAAATGTATATATTGACGAAATTTTCGAAAAAAAAAAAAATTACACCAATTAGTAATAATAATATAATGATGGTATAGGAAATGAAATTATTTTTATATAAGTGACAGATTAGGATGTAACTTCTGGGATGTGTTTACGAGTTGTACTTTCTAAATGGTGATTATCGACACGTAAGCCGAGCACGAAGCGAAGAATTAGCGCCACGTATGCGTAGCTATTTTAGAAACCAGCCGAATGGCCGTTGTCCAGCTGCTTACGGTTTAGCTATCAGCGAGTTAGCCGTTAGCTAATTTTTTTAATTATTGAAGCACTTGACGCCATTTTGTTGACCACGCTCTCCCATATTGATTAATTGAGGAATGTCTTCAGACTGCATTTTTTTTACACGCGTGTTAATATTTCGTGAATTCACTGTTTAAATTGGCTGTGCAGTTTTATATTCTAAAAATGTGTGAAATTACTCTAAAATGAACAGTAGTTGTAGGATATTGATAGTTTTTGAGTAGGAATTATGTGTTTTGTGAGAAATGTGAACTGTATAGACAAATGTGGCCTTTCGAGTTTTCACAAGAACTCCGTTGAATGGCGTCGATTGTAGCCTACAATACAACGGCGCCTGGCTTAAAGGCCTAGTTGCCAAGACTTGAACATAAAAAAAAAACTTTAAATTTTCATCGAATCTCTCTATTGAGGAGTTTGAGTGAGATTTTTTGCAAACTCGTTTCATTTGTTTATATATTATGCAAATAAAAGTCCAATGGAGCGGTCGAGTGACTTTTCAAATAACTGGCAGATAGCATATGCTGCAATTAATGTGTTAAGTAGACATTTTTTTTTGTGGTAATTTTATTATAATATAAATCTTGGGGTGTTTAAGTTCCTTTAACATAACTACGATTGGTATAACTCGTTCATGGCTACATTTAAATTGACATGTTATAAGACTAGCGGCCCGGCGCGGTTTCACCCGCGCTCTGTCCCGCTCCCGTGGTATATAGCGTCGTGTTATATAGCCTATGACACTCCCTGTTAACGTAGCTTTCCGACAGTAAAAGAATTTTTAAAATCGGTTTAGTAGATCCTGAGATTATCCCCTACAACGTCACAAACTTTACCTCTTTATAATATTAATAAGTATAGATTACCTTGGCCTGGCTTTTACATGTAAGTTTTACTTGCGTAATGCACTAAACCTAACGTACGGAAACAGCCTAATATCAATTCGCAGATTTTATTATAATTGACACTGTTGTAAAATGTTCATCTGAAGAAATTTCTTTCCTATGAATTTTCTTTAATTGGGTCTGTGGGTCTTTACCATCTTTAGTTGGTAAAACAAATATACTAATGAGTGAAAGAGGACTTTGAGAATAATAATTTTGTCCTGATACATAACGTAAAAAGGTTATTAATTAAAATATTTTCGTGCTCGGAAAACAACTGGTTTTTTTTTTGTAATAAACATTTAATTTGTATTGAATTGACTATAGTGACTATGAAGTTTTATTGAAATATATTTATTTAAAACGAAACTGTAGTTTTTCTTTCCTTATTCTTTCACTATTTAGTGGAAGACAGGGTACAGTACACGCAAAACTCAAATGCGCTTTGAGTGAAGTTAGTTTCTTGCTGCGAAATAATGATGTGTACGAACTTCAAGGAAGCACATAAGTTTTGTTCGTACTGCACAATTGTATTTCCAAGCGCAGTAAGAACAATTTTGGAAGTAGTAAAACAACATTTGACAATATGATTATAATTTATTCATTAATAGTTTACAAAGACGTTTATCGTACAAATATTAATTTCATGGTCGTTCCGTACATGAGCCATATTTGCAAGTCGACGCGGCGCGCCGCTTAAGTACAAATTACAAAATATCAGATTAATATATATCGCTTATATACAAGACAATACGCACCAGTTACAAATAAAAATTATATATATTTCTTATTTATTTCGTGTAAAAATTCATAAAAATCCATGTTTTTCGTTTCATAAGGAGGACCGGCGTTTGGGATCGACTTTGTAAAGCCATCTTATATTGTGTTATGCAATTGAATGTATAACGAGTTATCGTTGTATACATCATACATTTTAATTTCTATAACGAACTAGAAATTAAATGAGCTTTGATAACTCACGGGAATTAAATGTCGCACTCAGAGTTTGTATGTGTTTCGTTAACCTTAAATAGTGACATCTAAAATTCGGTTTTTAGTCTTTAATCTGTATTCCTAGTCAATCAGTAGCGAAACCAAAGTGCTTTTAAACCGAGTTTTTTACATCTTACTATTTACTCTTCTACACTATTGGATAATAAAATTGAGGGTAAGCTGTAAAAAAGCGGCTACAAATCGTCATAATTCACGAAGCGGAAGACTGCTCTACTAGAAATTCATGAATACTTGTTGCTTTTTAAGATAATCGTTCGTTAAACTATGAATGCGACTAACTGATTAAAGGGCTCCTATGGTTTGTCAAATTTAAGATGATAATGTTGGCAGCTGCCTGTGGAGTTTAGTATTTTTTTTTTTCGATAAAAGTTACTGCAGATAATGTCGCACTTTCGCCACTTAGTGAAGTGCCACGCATAAAGAGAAACCACAGACAATAGAAAATCGGTTTTGAAATCAAATAAATCGAATATATACTAATTATCATTTTTCTCCCTTTTCTTCTTCCTTATTTTTTGTTTGTTTTGTAATTTGAACGTATCGATTCCAAGTTCTATGAGAATAATAATCGAGTAGATTCATTAGCAATTATAGGCTGCCTCATCCCTACTGTGAATTGTCAAAATTATCAACTTAGACTTGACAGTCAATATATTATCTTTATTTGGGATATGTAACACGTTGAATCTGTCCATTAGACCGACCCCCTTTTCGGGTAATTTATAAAAGTATGGAATGAATGATTAAATAGTCAGAAGCGATTTAAGCTTAATGATACTTAATACTAACTTAACTTACATGATCAGTATTACAGCCAGACGCGCGTACAAGTTTTTTGATATTAGCAGAATATTTACAATTTTAACCGTCCATGTTTTTTTTTTTTGTTAGTTTTTCACAGCTTTTTTTATACATAATTAAAACTAAATAATGCATTAAAAATAGTTTTAATTATGTCTATGTTTTCACCTGAAGTCTTATATTACTAAGCAATATATCACGTACACGTAATACATTTTTTATTATTGACACGATTTCAGACAAAAACAAAAGGATTAAATAAATATAGCATTCTCTCAATCTGTGATGATTGTATAGTAGATTTCAACATTAAATACAGTACAATGCTATTATTGGCCAATTTTTTTTTTTTTTTTGCTTTTTAAGAGGTCGCTTTGGCAATTTTCGCTACAGGATCGATAGGAAGGTTAAAATTATTAATATCTGCTTTGGCTACTATGAAAAGATTCCGTTACGCCGTCTGGTATTGCGGCAATCTCTGAAATTATCATTACATTCCGCCATTTACACCGATTTGATGCTGAACTTGTAAGAATCAGTCTCACGATGTTATTTCACTAACCTACACGTTGTTTTGTGTATATTCACATCTGGGGTATTTACCACTTTCACATAAAAACGGATAATCTTGATGCAGAAGTTAATTTTTTTTTTTAATTATCTGCATCACTAGACTTCAGTCATAAATTGGAATAAACCATAGTCTCGTCTTGGCGTGTACATTAAAATATAATTTGAACAGGTGTATTGCGTACGTATCGAGAAATCAGCTGTTCATATACCAGGCATATTGCTTAATAAATATACGTATTTAATGCCTTATTCTTATCAATTTTCTGAGTCGTTCGAAATAGGACCATCGACTAGACACTTATAATTCGAAAAAAAAATAACCCCAAATACCGTGATAATTATCTAAGAAATAAATAAATCAAGCGAGTGACGGTCACGAAGTAAAATAAAATAAAAGCAAAGTGTCGGCAGATCTCGAAAGGCAATAAAACTATGATTATTATAATAATAGTGTAGCGATAATTGATCACAATCTCATCATACGAGATATAATATCTTAATAATAAAATCTGTCACACATAGCTTGATTTTAAAGGTTTCGTAGCAATTTAATAGTTTTTTTTTTAAATATTGGCAAAACGTTTTGTTTGTAAACCAAGCCATAAAATAAAAAAAGTTAAATGAGCTACAGAAAATCAATTTATGTGTGACAGTGCAATTCATTAAATGCAAAAAAGGCCACGTTCAAACCGGACATATTTCAATGTGTATATTTTTTATGAAATGTATAACATTAATATGTAATCATTGGTACACATTCCAGGTTTATTTTAGTTTAATTTAAAATAGCCATTGACAGTCGATTCGGAATAGAATCAGCTGATTGGGTAGTTCGGCCGCCATTTTGTTTGAATAAAAATGGCGAATGCACGCAAAATGGCGTCGGTCGGGACGTGGCCTCGCGACAATTCACGTCGCTATCGAATTTGTCCTTTAAAAAGGACGTTTTTAGTTCATTTAGGAATTATTATAACTGGAAGAGTATTGCGAAAAGTTCGTTTTGATTCATTTGAGTGCTATTTGGATAATTTTGGTATTTTCTTTGGAGAATTTATGTTAGTTCAGCCTCAAAATATAAGTCGTTACAAGTTGAAATTTTCGACTGAATCCAATCGAATGTAGGGTATTTTGATAATTTTTACAGCGGCCGTCTGTAAAAATAGACCCGATTTTGAATTCTTCAATTACGATATGACGCTGACGATTACAAATTATTAAGCTCTTAATCCAAAATTAATTTTCTGCAATTAACTTATTCAACCTAAGCCCACAATCTGAACGCACTCAGAGATTGATTTAACTTGAATTTCGGCGAATGCATCTCTCGTTTTACTTTTTTATTATATTACTTATTTTAAATTACGAGAACATAAGTTTGTTTGTTACTTCTTCACGATTGGATATGAAGTAATTTTTATGGATTTTGGTATACAGATGTTAATAGTGGGCTGCGTTAGTGATTTGCAAAACACCTATAGTACAACTAGATTTTGTTAAGTTCGCCTCTCAACATCTCCGAGTGCGCCAGAAAGCACTCAAAAGAATCTCATTGCTCGTGATAATGCTTAGTACTCCCACTGTGTAGCGGAAGATAGGTCCGCGCTGGCGAGGCGGAAGTTGCCGTTCTTGGCGGCCGCGAGATATTCGCGAGTGGTGGCCGAGCGGATCGCAAGGCGCGTGGGTTCACGCAACTCCAAGTGGAACCCTTGGGGACTGTCCGAATCGCACATCACGCTCTCGCTGTCCGCGTTCCAGTATTTGCCGTTTTGACCTGGAGTGTTTAAGAAAACGCGGTCATTTAGGTTCATTGAGCATTAATGCGCAGGACAGATTACAGACTTGACAACATTTTTAGTATATAAAATAGTTTATGCATCTAATAATCATATGCTTCACAGCTGATAACAGTTTTTTTGAGGTCTGGCTCGAAGGACCAAAAAATGAAGTTGGTTGTTTGTATTAACAATACATTAATTACATTAGTTTCTTTGTGTATATACATTCTATAGGGTACTCTATTCTACACAAGCAAAGATATTAACTTTAAAAATGACAATGGCACATATCTGACCATAAATGTTGTTATATTATTAATTCTTCATAAAATTTTTGTCATCGGTACTGCTAAACTAATTTACATAAAAACAAAAATTAACTCGTGTATTGCTTTAATCAACCTTCAAATATCGACTAAAGGGAACATTCATAATATATGATATACACGTTTTTATGTACTAGAAAGAACATGATTAGGTGGTTTACCT